>JAWWLV010000045.1:6596456-6632609 GCA_035041135.1 Platyrinchus mystaceus
AAATAAAATGAAATGAAATAAAACAAAACAAAATAAATGAAATAAAATACAAAGAAAAATAAAATAAAAATAAAATGAAATAAAATTAAAATGAAATAAAACAAAACAAAATAAAATGAAATAAAATATAAACTAAGAAAAATAAAATGAAATAAAATAAAATCAAAATGAAATCAAATGAAATCAAATAAATGAAATTAAATTACATGAAAAGAAATAAAATAAAATGAAATAAAATGAAATAAAATGAAATTAATGAAATGAAAAGAAATGAAAAGAAATGAAAAGAAATGAAATAATATAAAATAAAATAAAATAAAATAAAATAAAATAAAATAAATAAAATAAAATAAAATAAAGCTCATTTCTCCAGGTCACCATACCATCACCAACAACGAGATTTGCTCGAACACCGCAACTTTGTCGAACAACAAACCCACACAGTCCGCAGCAGAGCGCCGACCCCGCCCCCTCCGCATCCGCGGAGTTCCCGCGGAGCCGCGGCCCCTTTCCCGAGCTCCCTCCATGCCCAGTTCCCTCCCCGCCGATCCCGGGTCCCTCCCGCGGGGCGGGGCCGTGGCAGGGCCGTGTCCCTGTCCGGACGCGCGCGGAGGGCGCGGAGCGGGCGCGGAGGAGCCGCGGGGGGGGCGGGAGGAGGAGGAGGAGGAGGAGGAGGAGGAGGAGGAGGAGGAAGGCGCGGGATGAGCGGGACGAGCGCGCGCCCCCCCGCGGCCGCCGGCGCTGCGCCCCCCGCGCCATGGAGGGATTCCCCGCCCGCGGGTACGGCACCGGCGGCGCCGACCACCGCCCGCTCTTCGGGGAGACCTCGGCCAGGGTAAGGCACGGCGCTCGCAGCCCCGGCGGGCACACACCGCCACCTCCTCCTCTCCCCTCCCCTCCGCGGAACAAACCGCAGCGAAGAGAACGCAGCGGAAAGTCCCGTAGCGTGTCCGCCAACCCCCCCCCCCCACCACCACACCCGGTGTAAATGCCCCCCGGTAATGAGGAACCTCCTCCCTGACAGCGGCAGACCACCCCCCCCCACACACACACACACTCCCCGCCGCGGTTCCCGGAGAACCGCAGCCGGCCCGAGAGAGAAACCTGTCCAAATCCTGCAAACAAATTAAAAAAACACCCCTGTAAAATAACAGATTTGGTCTCCCCCCCCAAAACCACCATCGAAAATCAGAAAGCTGCACCCCGATGGGAAAATGTAAAAGTAGCCCCCCCCTCAAATTGCAAAAGAAGGAAACGCTGCAAATTGGCAGAATTATAATAATAAAAAAAGAGCAGCCTGATCAGTGCCCCGAACCAAAAATAATCCATCAAAACCTGTCCAGACAAACATCCCTCAAATTTAAAAAAACCCAAACCACATCCCCAGAACTATTTCCAACCCCCCCTCCAGCAAGACCCCTTCCCCAAATAAAAAACTCCCAAAACAACCCTCTCCTCCCAAAACAATAAACTTTCAAATAACACCCCCTAAACCAACATCCCCCCAACTTCCTGGGGAATTGGGGCTAGGGGTGCAGAGAGCCCCGGGGTCGGGGGGACCCCCGGAGCGGGGCTGGGAAGGGGTGTGGGTGCAGACAGGGGGTCACGCAGCCGCCGCCTCCCATCCAGATGCAAGTGGCCCTTCAGCCCCCCGAGCCGGGGGCTGCCTCTCACCCGATTTTGGGGGTCTTTTCTGGAGATGGGGCTGGGGGGGGGGCCGCGTTTGGTGCCCTCTAATTTATTTTTCTCCCGGGATGGAGGAGACTGCGGTGTCTCTCCTTGGCGGTGGCTGACGTGTGGCAGCACCGACTCTTCAGGTGTCAATCCCCCGTAAGCCGCTCGGCCGGGCGGCTCTCGGCGCTGCTGCGGGTCGGTGCTGTGCGGGGGGCTGCGCTGGGGAAGGGGCTCCCCGGGCACTGCCCGGCATCGGGATCCCTCGGGAATCATGATACTTGGTAGTGTGCACCTGTGTCCAGTGGGGTGACATGGGGTTGTGACTTAGGGTTTGTTCCCTGTTAGGAGAGGTTACCCAGCAACGTGTGTGTGTGTGTTTGGGGGTCTCAGGCTGAAACTGCGCAGGGTTATTGACAACTGTATCAAACGCATCATTCCCCCACCCCCTTCCTGTCTAAGTACTTGGAACTGCTGCTAAAATGATAATGTTTAATAAAAATATAAATAAAGTGATACCAGCCAAATTTGTGGGTGAAAATAGGTTGATGTGAGTTAGGAGGACAGGCAGGACCCCGAGATGATGAAGTGAGGGGGACAGGTCGTCCCCAGCAGCAGATTCCAGCTCTGAATGGGGAGTGCTGGAGGTAAGAGTACCTCTGTTGGAGCAATGCCCTGTGCTGGGGACCTGTTGGCTGTCCTTGGTCTGGGATTTTGAGAAGCTTCCAGGGAAGGGCACTTCTGGGGACCGGGATGTGCCATCGGAGCAGTCAATCCCCGAACATTTCAGCCCAGGTCAAGCCTTAAGTCCCTGATCCCTGTCTTTCTCCAGCTGTGCCTCTGCTTGCAAAGGAGAGTAGTAAATAATAAAGATGGGATGCTAATTCCAGTTCCTGTGCTCGAACGGGGATCCTGTATCCTGCGCATCACCCCCGGCCCATCTCCTGTCTTTGTAACCTGTTGTGTGGGTCCAGCAGCAGCCAATGGTCTCTCGCTGCTGAGCCCGTGTCCAACAGACAAGGGATCACTGTGCTGGCCCGGGGTCGTTTCCTCCGTGATTCACTGGGGTTGCTTAGAGACGGACGCTGGTGAGGTCCGGAGCTGGAAACGTTCCACGTCAGAAATGGAGAAGCTAAACTTTGCCTTAAAATGGGAGCAGGTCTGCTGGGAAAAGTGTGTCTGCCCATGCCCCAGCTCTGCTTTTGGTTCTCTGCAAGCTATGGCTGGTCTGGCACAGTGGGACCCTCTGCTGGGGTTGGGCATGAGGCCACACAGGGAGAGGCGGGGCAGTGCTTGTACCCCAGGAAGCCCTGCACCCAAAATTAGGGGTCTTGCACCCTTGCCAGCAGTTGGAAATGGATGTGGAGATGGGGGTGGTCTCTTCTTGCCTTCTTATGCTTTCCTGGTCTCCAAGCTGGTCACTGAAGCTAAAGCCACTCTGTGGGGATGGGAGAGCTTGGCAGCAGCTCCTTCCCCTGCCATGGTCCAGCTGCTCCTGCCAAGCTCGCTCTCCCATGCTGAGAGGAGCCTGGGGGCAAGATGGTCCCAGAGAAGTTGCTGGTGGGAAGAGGGAATGCTGTGGATTCAGCTGTGGTTCCCAGGGATGCTGCACTGGCAGCAAGTGGATATGAGATGACACAAAGCAAAGGCACAGCAGTGCAGTGGCAAAGAGGAGACCGAGTGTCACAGGTGCAGGACTTCTTGGGAAAGGAGTTGAAAGTTGGGTTCCTCCATGACAGAAGCATTTAAATATAAGTGGAAAAGTGTTAATTGCTGTGGGTTGAAAGCAGAAAGCACTGGAGACGTTGAGCTGCCCAAGATGGGAATGAGGAGCCTTCGAGGACACACCAGCATGTCCCCATGTCTAGCAGGGGGTCAGTGTGGCCCTGGGCACAGCTCTTCTGTATACAGCCTGTATTGCCTGTGATTCCATGAGGTTTGGGCTGGCACTAGGTTCAGGGATCCCCTACGGCTGCAACAGGCTATGATTGCTGCTGACCATCTGGACTTGCTGATGTAAGACATAAAAATGGCCTTTCCGTCATTCCTGCAGAGATGGTACCAGGTATCCACCCCCTGGGGGACCAGCTTGTTCCCCTGTCCTGGCCAAGACTCTGCCGGGATCCCTGCGGGCTCAGCCCACAAGCTGCTACCTTGCAAAGTGCTGAGCTGGAACAGGGCAAAGACCAAAGCAGCTGCTCTGTCAAAGCCTGTGCAGCAGGTGCAGTGGTGAGGCTACACCCTCAGTCCTGCCTCACTTTCCCTGCTGCTCCAAGTAACCTTTACTCAGATCCCAAAGGATCCTGGATTGTGTCCTCCTGCTTTGCAAGGACTTGACACTTCCTGACCTTGTCTCCTTTCCCAGAGGCAGGTAGAGGGAGACCTCTGCACTGCAGCAGCTCCTTGGGACAAACCTGGTGCCTCCAGCCCCTGCAACACCCTTCACAGAGTAGGAGGAGAGGCCACCAACCCTCCCATTTCAAAATGCAGCTTGTGCAACACTGAAACATGGAATTCATCTCCTGTCTGGCCAACAGCTCACTATGGCTGCTGAATGGGAACTCCCATCGATGCACTGCCAGGGTGTATCAGAAGTTGGTGCCCATTTGCCAGCACCCTGTGCTGGTGCAGGTGACCTCCAGCAGCTGTGTGCTCTCTGTTTTGGTGTGCATGCTGGGGTTTTTTTTGTCTTTTTGCTCGAGCAGCTATTGTAATTCATGACGATGCTGGAGAAAAATCCTCCCTGAATCAGCTGTGCTGGTTGTGAGAGCTGGTTGTGCCAGCTGGGTGACATGGCATGTAGGAGACATGGCTCACCACAGCCCCTTTCTGCGTGCCCAGGATCCATGAGTGTCTGCCCGGGCCGGGCTGTGCACTCGGACATGGTGTGGAGGTGAAAGGCTCCGTCATCCCCAATCCCTTTAGCCGTCTTGGCCTCTGCTTGAGTATTTTTAACCTTTTTGCTGTGCTAAGCTGCCTGGGGCTGAAGTGTCAGCAGGCCCTGGGGAATACAGCCTCTCACTGCTTTGCCAAGCCCAGGATTTCAGGATCAGTGTCTCTAATCCCTGGATCCTGAAATACCACCTTCTGCCGGCAGTGCATTTGGAAAATTTGAGTGGCTGCGGGTTTAAGCACAGGGAAGGGGATGCCCTGACCCACAGGGACCGGCTGCCACGTGGCAAAGCTGCTCCACTGCCGGCATCTGCACCTGATTCAGCTGTTGCTGCGATATCCTTCCCTCAGCAGTGTCAGAGGAGAGGTCCCTCTACTGGGGGGTGCTCTTTCCCAACACTCCATGAAACAGTCAGAGGGAAATGCTCTGTGGTCACTGCCAAGTCTGACCCCCTTGTTTTCTCCTGTCAGGCCAGTCTGAGTCCTGGCAAAATGGTTGAATTCTCCCCATCTTAAAATTGTTCCTCCAAGTCTGTAGTTGATTAGGAGACAAATAGTAATGGCTGAGTTTCTGGATTGTGCATCAGCCGTGTGTCCATCCCTCCAAGCCTCTCTGTGGAGAGCTGGCTGTGACTGTGCTCACTGGGTGAGCTCCAGGATGGTCCTGCAGTCGGCTCCTTGGCCTTCCCTCCCTTCTCTGCTGTTGGAGATCCATCTCCTCATGGCACAAGGGATCCAGCTGCTCACCTCTCGCCACCCTGAATGGAGGAGCTGAGGCTGAATGCAAACTCTGGTCCCCCTCCATAAAATCGCCTTGGAGGGCTCAGCTGGGTCTGCAGGGCAAGGGCAGAGCAAAACCACCATCTTCTTCTGGTATTAGAGTGGCTTTTGGGGGTAAGGACCCTTCCATATACCATCTAAATTAAAGTTAGCTTTAATGAATTTATTTTAGCTTAGGTGAAAGAGTCCAGCTCAGCTGTCATGATATGCTTTCATGGAGCAATTGGTGCTTGCATTTCGTGTTGTTGCTTCTGTTATTTGCCTGGAGTTACTTCTTTTGGCTCCTTTTTGGGGTCAGTGGTGGGTACCTCGTAGGTGGCTCCCAGAGGCTGCTGTTGTATTGCTGACCCCATGTGTGGAAGTGCTGGTGAGAAGGGGTTTGTGCCTGGCTGGCAGGAGATGTGACAATTTCCTATGGAGGTGCTCCCACGGGGGACTAATGGAAGAGGTTTCAGTCTGCTCGCTGTGGCCCTTTCCCTTGGGGGGTGAACACAGCATCTCCCTGTGTCTGAACCACCTGAGCCTGAGCTCCACAAAGTCTTAGGTGAGGGCTGCTGGTCTCCCACCAGAGCATAATTTGCTCTCTGACTCCTACTCTTTGTTCTGCTTTTCTCCTTGTGCCCCGCTGCTGCAATGTGTTACTTCTTCATGATCTGGGGCTTCTCTCTCTCCAAATCCAAATTCTAGGAGGGAAGAAGGGTGCAACACTAAGTAGAGGGAAACCTGCTTGCTGGCTGGGATGTCTTGGGCAAGATGCTCGAACTCTTTTCTAACTTTCCTTTAACCATACCTATTAAATGACTCTCAGTGTAATTAACTGGAATTCGTGGAGCTTTCTCTCTGCACATCTTTACTGCTGTGGCTGTTATTCTACCCTTTGATTTGGGGAGTCAGCCATCTGGGGTGTTACAGCTGACTGTGTGCAACCCAGTCCGACTGTGGCAGTAGATATTTATACTCAGAGCGGCACCATGAAGACAGGGAGGAGGCAGGTGTCCCAGCAGGATGGGAATGTTCTCCCTTTTCCTTGTTTTTTTACTCCAGTAAATGCATCAGTATGGGGTCCTGCCCTGGGTGCTCATGCAGCCCAGTGTCACAGCTGGTCCCTGCTCTGATGCCATTGGGGTGGGACTGTGATGATGACACCTCTTCCCAGGTGTCAAAATGTTGTGTCTTCCCAGCCAATTGTTTTGTCATGATGAGGAGAGGCAGAAAGAAGTGTGTGTGGGGTATCTGTCCATCCAAGCAGAGCCACTGTGCAGCGCTCAGGTCTGCTGGTGTTAGGGTGGAATGTTTGGGGTGCGGGAAACACTTCACCTCCTTGCCAGCAGCCCACAAATTCCCACCTAAGACACTACCAAGCTATTAATTCTCAAGCAGTGAGGCTAAAATAAGCTTTTTCTGACAACTTCCATCTGTGCACTCCCACTTCGAAAAAAACCCCTTGAAAATAATTTGCACAACTGTAATAGATTTGGACATAGCAAAGAAACCATTTGCAAACAAGACAACCTGCTGCACGAGGCCTTGGCCAGTACAACCTCCTTGGGGTCCGTGGAACTGGAGGGATGGAAACTTTCCTGTGTGGCAGAACTGACCAGGGAGCCTCAGCGTTGTGCTGGGGATAACATGGGTCCTGGGTGATGCTCTCGGTGTTGTTGATTAATGGCCTGTTTCATGTGTTTTGGGTTTTTTTGGTGGTGGTTTTGTGTTTTTTTTTGGCAAGGTGTACGTACATGTAACCATCTTCTCTTTTCTTCAGGACAGAATCATCAATCTAGTTGTTGGTGGCTTAACAACCTTGCTGCTTGTAGTAAGTATCCCACATCCCACCCCGTGTTGTGTGCCTCCCTTAGGTGACAAGGGACCAGAGTTCCTCCCCAAAACGGGTGGTGAAACTTCCAGTGACCAAACAGGCTGTAATCGGGGCCCAGGTAGTCACTTTGGGACACACCTGTCTTTTGAAGCTCTTTGACACCTTTCTTCGGGCCGTCTTTTACGAGCTGGCTGTTAAATAAAAAGCCGAAAGTTCTTTGGTAAATTGCCCATCCTGGCTGAACATGGGGCTGGGTGAGACAACAAAGTGCTTATGTCCCAGGAGAGCATGTTTGCTTTTCTCTATTTCCTTCTGTTTATAACTTCCCTTTAATTATAGCTTATATGAGTCTTTCCGAAGTTCGTCCCTTTGTCTTGAGCTATGCTTTCCCCAAGTTTTACAGACAAACCCAGTGCCATTGTGACTGCAGAGCATCAGTTCTGTGGTCCCTGGTGGGTGGCAGCATCATTTGAGCTGAGGTGCAGGGAAGCTGTAGGGACAGCCAAGGTGCCAGCTGGGAAATGCTTGGCTGAAGGAATGCTCCTACATGGGCAGTGTGTACACCTGTGCCTGATGGCTTTATGGGTACTTGGAGGATGGCAACAAGCCTGAATAGCAAAGTTTTCATCAAATTTTTCCACCCCTCTCAGTGTCCAGTTGTATCAAACCGATTCTCCTCCAGAATTTCACATTTCCCTCCAGCTCCTCATGGGATGAGAGTTAAAGAGGAGGGAGGGGTGTGCAGGGGGGGATGTGAGCACTGTGGTGCCCCAGCCGTCAGGGTGAGCCTCTTCTCACCACAGCTCTGAGAGCAGGCGAGAGCAAAGTCTTCATCTTTGTTTTCCTCCACACAGGTCACTCTAATCAGTGCTTTTGTCTTCCCGCAACTACCTCCAAAACCTGTGAATGTATTTTTTGCTTTCTGCATCTCCTTGTGTTGCATTTCTGCTGGCATTCTTGTAAGTACTGCCATGCTTGCCGTGCAAGCTTTTGAGTCTACGGCTCTGAATAAAACATGCTTTACGTGGTGCTGCCTTCTTTTTTACATTCTCCTGGAAAAGCTTTCCTGCCTCCATAAGACAAGCTGGCAATGAGAGTCGTAACCAGATTTGTTATTTACTGCGGAGCAAGCGTGTGAACTGAGCCAACTCCTGCTGTGCCACCTGTAGCTGCCAGTGGAGACAGAGTAGGAAACCAGGGAGCAGAGCAGTGAGATGGGAATGGAGAGATGGACTGTGCTGCAGAACACACTTGAAACGGTGGGGCCAGCCAGGCACTTGCAAAAGTCAGTGACCTTTCAGGCACAGGGGTTACAGGGGCAGGAAGCTACAGCAAGTAGCAGATGTTTCTCTATTCAACAGCTGCAGAAATCCAAAAGAGTTGGTCCCAAGCACTGGCAAAGGGAACTGGCAGGTCAGAGTTCATGGAATCACACAATGGATTGGGTTGAAAGCGACCTTCAAAGACCATCTAGTCCAGCCCCCCTTCCATGGCCAGGGACATTGGCGGCTCCTCCTTCTGCTGTAGTGTTTCATACTTGGGGCATTCTCCTTGCTCCAGCTGTGACCTGGAGTGGTCTGGCCCTCAGCCCCTCACTGCTGGGTGAGGGTGAGCTGCAAAGTTGCTCTGTGGTGCCTGGTTAGTCCCAGTTTCTGATTCTACAGCTGGCAGCCACGACTCTGCCCAGAACAGAGTGTGTTAGTGCAAACCCAATGTCTGTCCTCAGCAACCAGGGTGTAGCCAGCTTTTTTTTTTTTTACAACATCCCCAGCTAACACCCCACCCACCCTCCCTCTTCAACAAAGCTGACCAGACAACCCATGTCTTCGTAACTAGTTTCACAGACAAACACACACTCATTCTCTCTAGCCAGAAGCAGCTGGGTTGTCTTACAGGAAAAAACAGACCTAAAAGTTGCCAGTTCAGTTACCACGGAAAGTCTCCGCAGAATTACCTGGCTTTTTAAAGTAACACAAACTCTTTTCTCTTCTAGATCTACTGGTATCGACAAGGAGACCTGGAACCTAAATTTAGAAATCTAATTTACTATATATTGTTTTCTATTGTCATGTTATGTATATGTGCCAACCTGTACTTCCATGAAGTGGATAAATGATGGACATTGGGAAAACCCAGCAATGATGCTACTGTGTCAGAATGCTTTCAGCTCAGCTCTCAGCTCTACTTGAGACATTTAAGTGAGAACAATCAGCCTGAGAGGAACAAAGTGGGTTGTGCAAGGATAAATCAGTACATGATTTTCATGTAAATGTATATGTAATGTCCCTCTTGTTAGGGAGAATTATTGCCATAAGACGTGACATTCCGCTTTTTTTTGAAGAGCTACTGTTGCGCTTAATGAACATTCCAGTTGTACTGATGTTTCAGAATGGCACAAGCTTTTTCATTTTGGAAAAAAAAATGCACTTTTTTATTACTGTACAAATAAACTGCAGCATTGAAAGGATCTGTGGCAGTATAAATAAATGGCATCTTACAGTCAAGTAAGACAAATACTTTTTATTTTGCTGAAACTGAATATACAATTATTTCTGTTCCCTAGGCAACCATTTAAAACTACAACTTATTCTCACATTAACAAAACCACAGACTGAAAAAGACCAACTCTTGATTATGAAGAGCTAATTACAGAAATAAATAAAATAATTTATACAAGAGTCTTTAGTTTCTATAGCTTTTTCTCTTGATTCCTAGCTAACAGGCTGTTGCTCAGCCTAGTGTCTGTTTCAAACCCTTGGATGTAGGAATTAATTGGCCTCCTTTGCCTCCAGGCCCTATGTCCAAACTCTCACAAGAGCTATTCCTCCAAGACTTTGCCACCTCCACATCACTCCCCATCTACTAACTTGCTGCAGAAATCACCTCTGGAGAGGTGGCTGGTAGTGTCAGGTAAACAGCGAGAGAGACAAATGTTCCAACCTACTCACAACAATCTCAAAGAAGTTACAAGCTTGTGGGGGTCCCAGTATCTTCCCTTTCTCATAGCCCTTCCCTTTTATTCAGCTTGCTGTAGTGATGAGAGAAAAGAAGAAGAAAAAAAAAAAAACTTTCCACAACTGATCTTTCCGAGCTCTGTCTGTTGCCAGCAACAGACTCCTCAGGAACAAACAGACCAGGCAAGTCCCATAAGCTTCTGTGTCTTCTTCCTATGCCACAGACATACTAACAAGTCAGATGAGATGGGAATACACACAATTTCTTCATGATGCTGCCCATGCTCCCTGAAGTCTTTGATGGAACTCATTCCTTCCTGAAATGTAACAGTAACTCCATGTATTACAAGAGTCAGTAAGTGCAGAAATCCTCACCCATTCTTCATGAAACCTGTGCAAACTAATTCTTGCTGCGGCGCTAAGAGGCTACAGTCCACAATCCTTGACTTCTGTGCAGTTTTCCAGATGCAGTTCATCACACCAGTAGCAAGTCAGATCAGAACTGTCTGGATGGGTCCTGGCAGTGAGCACTGCAACAGAGGCTTCTCAGAACACTGAACACCCTGGCTGAGACGTGGCACCTCAGGCCTCGGTTGGCTGCTCGGTCACCCTTCACAGATGAGGTAAAACAGCCTGAGCAGAGAAGGTGCACCATAGTAATTTCAAACTGGAAGTTTCTGTTTAAAGAGACAGACTGTGACTGCTTTCCTTGGAGATGTGGCACAGGGTTGTAACTAATTTCACAACGCAAACATGGTCGATAGAAAACGGACACGGTTACTGCTTCTCAGTGACAGCTCACTAAATCCTCAACATCCTTTGAGTCCTCTGAGTCAGGACTGCCCAGTGATGAGCCAATAATGTGTGACCCATCTCCATGATGCTGTAGGATAGGATCTGTCAAGAGACAAAGTACATTAGAACTATTAATACCGTGCCATTTTAACAAGATATAAAATACACACTTTAGGAAGCAGGAAGTGCAGTCTGGAATTTTAGCCAATTTTAAGCGATGTTGCTCAAACTAGGCAGTTTGCAATTTCTGGTTTCACAGAATCACAGAATGGTTGGGTTTGGAAGGGACTTCATCTAATACAACTCCTTGCTGAAGTTGGTTGAGCTGGAGCATGTTGCACAGGATCACATCCAGGTGGGTTTGGAGAAGGTAAGCCATGACTAATGTGGATGCAACCAGCATGACTTGCTTTTAGATTCATGAGGTATTACACTGTCAGGCCTAGTGCTGACCCTCTGATGGCTCTGCAAGGAGATCCTTCCTCTGGAAGGCAGTGTTTGTCAGGTACTGCAGTGGGAGAATAAACCTGTGCTGCTTCCAAGTCTGAGACGACTCTTGGCATTGGAAAGTGTGGCACAATCGAGCACGTCCTTCCAGGTGAGTGCTGTGCCAACACACACACAAACACCTCAGCCCCTCACCACGAGAGGCATCACGTGCATTGCTGGTCTTCTCTCAAAAAAGATGAACAAATTTCGTTCAAGCACTAGGCATGAAGAAATGTAGACTCCAGAAAGAGTTACCATCCTTTGTGCACTAATTCAAGGCTCAAGGGTGATGGGAACAGCTCAGCAAGCAATGAAGCATCTGCTGTTTTAACACTTTTCCCACAAGGTTACATGGGACCAACTCACCTTAAAATTTCACAGCAATGACCTGGAAAATTATTTAAGAGAAAGCAAGGATCTATGAAGTGTTGTCTGCAGGGACTCAGAAGTGCTATATACTGCTTTAATGACAGGGACTGTCATACCTGTCAGAGTTGTCAGGGGCAAGACTGATTCACTATCAATATCATCCGCTGCCTGGATAAAACCATGGGAAGAAGGAACAATCAGCACAGTCTCATCGTCTATTGTAGGCTGATCAACTTGTTCTTCTATCGTTGGGGAACCCAGGCTCTGCACAACACAGAAGAACAGGACATGAGAGGGTACTCCTGCTACCATAAACAAAAACCTGCTTTGCCCAGCCATACTCCATAGTAAGCAATAAACTCTGGATGAATTTTATCTCATTAAATTGAATTGTCAGCCTCTGAGATAAGTTTACTTCAGCATTTACAGGGCGTGTTTCATCTTAGTGCAGGCACCCAAAAACAAGATGAGAAGAATTCTACCCTGTGAGCAATATCAAGGCAGGGGGAAAGGAGAGACTGCAGCGTGGTGATAAAATGTTCTCTTGCAAGTCTTAAATTTTTTCTATGAAGAGGAATAATAAAGCTTTCCCACTACTTGCTGCCTAGATGTTCTGAGAGGCTGAAGCATTACCTTTATAGTACTTACCTGCTCCACAAATACAACAGCTTTACCTGAACTTCATATTTAATCTCATAACTTCTGTTGTCAAGTTTTAACTGACACTGAAAAGAGCTCAGAAGACCCACTTTACTTGCTCTGCCTTGCTTGCCCTCTCACTTGCTGACTGTAGCTTGGCTTCAAACTTTTTTGCTGAACGTTTTGATACCAAAAATTCACAACACGGTGACTCCATCCAGGCACAATTTGTCAATATCCTCCCTCTCTTCCAGTCCTGTTTTAACTGCTGCTGTTGCCTCTTCCCTGGTTCCTGCAGTATTGGAATGGCACTAACAGCTCTGGCTTACTCAGTGGTCTCCTGTTTCTGCAAACACAGTGAAAAGACATCCCAGACAGTTCTCCCGGAATCAGCAGAGACATTTGGATTCCAGCTTTGGTGTGTAACGTGCGTGCAGTTTGTTCAAGCTTCAGGAATCCCTAGTGTGGAATGCTGGCAAATGCTGCTGGCAGAATGGAAGGTATCCGGATTTATCACTGTTTTCAGAGGGAGCAGGAATTGTTTAGGAGAGGCTACAGCCCTCTATGTCTAAGAAAACCCTGATGTCCCTCCACCTTGTTTTTTTTTTAGGAAAACTTGTTTCCTTGTGTAATTCCACAATATTTTTGCAAAGGCAATGCCTGAAAACCCCTTCCCTGGTGCTGCTGAAGAGGAGCTGCCTACCTGTGCAGCAGCTCAGTGAGCCGGACAAGGTCCAAGCATGTACCAATCACAGGAGGCACTGTGCCTGAGCTGCAAGGGCAGCTTTCTGCAGAGTGCACAGCTCAACCTGCACACAAGCAGCACTGTGTTGAAAGGCCTGAAACTGGGAAGAGGAGGCGTGAAAAACTGAAGAAGCCATTGTGGCAAATGGGCACCTTTCCCAGCCAGAAATAATAAAACCCTGCAGCATGACTGCCTGCTTCCCACTACCCACCCACAGTGACAATGCAACACTGGCAAGTGCATAAAAATAACACTGACTTAAAGAGAGCAAAATTTAGGCATGTTTTTCTAGAGTAACTTTTCACTCAGAAATCACTCACAGACAGTTCATTATTTCCTAGAATTTAAATACACACATCAAAATTGAATCTGACAAGAAGTGCAAGGCAAATTAGAATTACAAACTCAGTTTGTAATTTTGTATAGAAAAAAGTTTAATTTTGTATCCTGCTAGCCATAAACACTTTCTACAAAGTTGAATTAGGAACTAGGTTTATATCAAAAATTTATTATTTCTACCTCAAAAAGCTAAAATTTTAAACTGAAAGTAGAAAGCTGATGGTCTGCCTCAACTGTTGAAAATCTTATCACAACTAAGTCAAGCATGAGAAGAATAAACCCCAGCTTTGGATGTATTCAGGATTCAAACACTTCTGCAGTAGCAGACTTGAGACATACACAGATCCTCCCCTTTGTAAGAGCACAATGGATATGCAGTGTCTATTATAAACTCTGGCAAAGGCAAAGCTAGAGCATATCAATGATGGATTTTCAAGACTGACAAAGCAGAGTTACAGCTATTGTACAGTGTTTTAGAGAACATGATGGGGGTACTTCACTAACTGATCTCTTCCCACATTCTAACCTAATCAAGACTGTAAGAAAAGAGGTATTTTCTACCCACTAAAGATTGTTATCTTCCTTTTAGCACTCTAATTTCTATGACTTAGTCATTTTCATACTTTCAGCAACAGAAAGATGGAGGAATTTAGTATAAATAATCCAAATACCTGTAATCATTTGGATAAACTCACTTCTGCATCTCAGGTATTGGAGCAGAATAAATCTGAGGCCAGAGAGAGAAGTAGCTTAAATGCTTCAAATTCCAATTGAACAGATACTTAAGTGGAGAAGCATGTTTAATATAAGTCCTTGAAAATGGAAACTGTGGTACACCTTGAAATATGTTATTAGATCAATGAAGAAAAAACTAAATACTCTACCTCACCTTCCTTGCTCAGCAGTGCACCTACCTGTGACACAGGCATGTTGGATAATTAACAGCCTAGTTTAAAGCAACAGCATCAAACAGTAGTTACATGAAGGCAAGTGTTTGGTGCCATTAATATTCCAGCTTTCCACTCACCATGCAAACATACCCCGAGTAGTGAAGCAACTCCAGAGCTAGTGAGGTGTTCAGTGCTCCAGATGAAGTAAAATGTAAGCCTCAGTACCAAATTAAATGCTGACACTTCACACCCATAACACATTAATGAAGCTCAAGGATAGTGGATCTGAACAAATACTTGTAGAACTGCGATACAAAATTTCAGAACGGTTTGGGATGGAAGGGATTTTAAACACTACCAACTTCCAACCCCCTACCATGGGCAGGGACACCTTCCACTAGACCAGGTTGTGCAGAGCCCCATCTAACTTAGTGTTGGAACACTTCCAGGGATGAGGCAGCCACAACTTCTCTGAGCAGCCTGTTCCAGTGCTTCATCACAGCAGAAAACTTCCCCCTAATACCTCATCTAAACCTACTGTTTTTCAGTTCAAAGCCATTCCTCCTTGTCCTGTCACTACATGCTCTTGTAAATAGTCTCTTCTCCATGTTTCTTGTAGGCTCCCTTGAGGTACTAATGTACATGAAATTACTGACATATTTCATACAAATAGCTTAATATAAAGGTCAAAGATGCAACTGAATCATTTCCCATGCAGAAATGGGGAAAATATCAAGTATCGTGCACTCCCTTACCTCAGTAACGTAAGTGCTGGGTAAATCAGAGTGAGAATCCTCATCCTGTTTCAGGCTGGCATCTGCAATCTCCTCCTCAGTTCTTACCATAACTCCATCCATCAGTTCACTACTATTCCTGCTGCTGAATTTGGAAGCATCATCTTCATTGTAGGCTGACTGTTCTTCATCACTCAGCTTGGACTGATGGATATCGTCTGGGAAAGTATTTGTTTCTAGGGTATCAGGAGGATCAGTCAGGTCAGCTGACTGAATGTCTGAGTCCACAGTCAGTTCTGTCTGGCTGACAGAGGAGGGGATGTCTTCGGCAGCAACGGTGCGGATTATGACACTTGGCGTGTGGCACTGCACTGTGACGTTGTCACTTGTGTTTAACAAATGCTCTGGCTGGGAGCAGCGTTTGCAAAAAGAGACAAAACCCAAAAAAACATCAGAGACTTTCCTGTAACTATCATCTTCGAATCTTTCAGCAAACACAAGCAAAAAGATTCAAATTGCTAAGTGTAATTTAGAGTTTTATATATAGAGTAGGTCAGCCCAGATCATCTGTTGACCTTTCCTGGCCCTATATGATGACTTTGTGGACTGAATTTGGTGTCACCTGTTCTGTAAGTCACAAATAAAGCAAATACATAACATGAAAGACACAACCATTCAGGTGAGGACAGCTGTAAATTCAAAAGGTCAGAGGTTTCTTCCCCTGAATTTTGTATCACTTTTGTGATTTAATCTCCAGTTTGTTTCCCCTTCCCTCGCTCTAATAAAAAACAATACTTGTCACTACTATACAACTTTTTTGAACCAATAACTATTTGTGAGAGTAAATGAAAACATCAGGAAACCATGGGATTTGGTTTTGCTGGGGGCTGAGCCACTGTATGGAGACATCCTGTTCAGCCACAGCAGAATGAAGCTGCAACTTCCAAGTTGCTTTTTAAAAACAATACAAAAAACCCCCAAATTCTCAGTCTTCAAGATTTTAAGCAAAGTGACTCTGTTATGACTTAAGACCTGCTTTGCAAATTTCCCATGTGCTACAAATGCTCCCCTCCCCCAGAGCCCAAGCTGCAGCAGTCACTGCTCAGAGCACGCACCGATAAGGCGTGGACTATGATCTGCTCCGGGGAGGCCGGAGCGGCCGCGGCCGTCAGGGTCATGGTGGGACTGGTTGTCAGTGTTAAAGGAAGGCCTTGGCTTGAGCTTGTCTGCAGTAAGTAGGTTCCTGGTGTTCCAGTCGGCTGGAGATGGAAAGACTACAGAGACAACACAAGTTTAATGCCCAAACTCGCTGCCCAGGCCACACTGGGAGCAAGTTGATTCACATGAACCAGCCTAAATGCAACTCCCTGGAAAACAAACACATAAATCAAATCCAATCCCTTCTGCACTGACTGCTGTACTGCAGAAACCTCTATCTATAACCTTAGGCTACCAAGACAAGTATTAAGGGCAAGAGCCCAGCAGGTCTGTATTATGCTGCAAAACAGCAAGTAAAAAAGGAACAAATTCAACTTACTTTTGCACTAAAATGAAAGAGAAACTGCTATAAACTACAGGACAATGAAAATGAGACAATCTTTACTTGCTGAGAGCTTTCTCTGGCTCCTTTATGTCACATTACAACAATGAGAAAAAAACCAAGCACAAAGGAAAACTTCATAGCACTAAGGCATTAAGACAGATTTAAAGCATTTAACTGTAATTCACATTTTTTTCCATGGCCCTATTGGATTACACTTTCAGAAATAAGTTTCAGAGCTCTTAACTTCCTCTTTCCACTTGAAAACTTTTGTTATTGAAATGCACAGTTCTGTAGTCTAAGAAGCAGCTGGGCTTAAAAAAATAAAAACCACAGTAACAAATACCAGTTCTCTGTTACTTACTGGAAGAATCTCAAAGGTCTGTAGTGTTCCACTGTTTAGTGTTATTGTCTCAGAGTCAACAGTAGCAGCAGGGGAATCAGTTGAGGCTGCAAAAGGAAATTAAAAAAAAAGAAAGTATGTAAACCAGAATGTTCAGCCCTGCAGAGAGCATAACATACTATAATTACTACATGGCAGGGTACTGTTAATTCCACTAAGAGGAAAAAGAAAACTGGCTGCAATCCTAATGACAAGGTTCTCTAATTGGTACCCAAGTCTATTTAAGGAGAGCATTCTACAATCCAGAAGAGCAAAAGAAAGTAACTATGGGTTTAGTGCACAAAGATAAAAGCAGACAAATAAAAGTTTGTTTGACGTGATCTAATTACTTTTTGCAATGAGATTTGTAAGAGGTTCTAATGTAACAATACCCTTTGGTGTAATGATACCCTTTGGATCATGTATTGCTTGTTTTAAACAGGTGTCAGGTTTAATATTGTTGTGTTTCCCACAGACCTCTTTTTGTTTTGGCATTTTTAATCTCTTCTGCCCTCCACAGTGTGTCCCCCACTGATAAAACATCAGATGCTTCCCAAGATATTTACCTATCCTGCGTGTTGTGACTGCAGTATATAAAAGCTGTTAAGTATTTTGTGTAAATATTTATGAAATTATCTCCACAAATTCTAAAAGTAATAAAGAGAAGCACTGAAAACTGTTGATGCATCAGGTATTTAACGATCACCAGGTCCAAACAACTCGTACCCAAAAGTTTATAGCCATAATTACGATTTCTACTTACTTTAAAAAAATCACAAGTTGCAGGAAGCTGAAGGCAAATTAATACTTTGCCTGGGGTTTTCTAGTAATTTCCTAAATACCAAAAGGGGAGAAAACCTACAAGATTACAACAGTGATCCAAGCACTGGAAACTTTGCCATCTCAGACTCTGGCTGCAAATTAGACTAATTTTGATCTCTTAAGATAAAAGCTCCAGTTTTGAAGCTTTTATTGTTACAGTGTCATGTTCAAGGTTTCCTGATATCCAGTAGCAGAGCTGTGGCCCTTCAGTCACCCAGCCAGCTGTGTTCATAAAACCTGCAGCAACTGCCCCTTTGAAACCTTGCACCTTCTATCAAATGCAGCTGAAAGTGGCCAATAGGTTCAGCTCTCAGGAGATATGGAAAGACACGATACAAAATTCACTTTGATTACACAACCAGAAATTCTTCAGAAAAGCAGACTAAAATGGGGAAAAAGGACTGTTAGGCAGACAGGGGAAGTGAAGTCACAAAATAACTGCTACAGGATTCAATTCAGAAAGGACTAAAGGTTACAGAATACCAGCCCATCTTGCTTGCACATCAAAACCCAATAGCTTTGACCAAGCTTTGTTCAAAGTCTGAGACCACTGACGTATTATGACAGATAAAAAGTTCTTGGCTGGGTGTTGTGTGTCATTCTGATTAAAAAATAAACCACATAAGATGAGGATAGCACTTAATAAATAGATAAAGATAGGCTAACCTTATGAAATTATAAACAGAAAATTGTTTACCAAATGCCTATTTAGTCACAGTCCGATCAACTAATTTGTTAATCAGCAAGACCAAAGCACTAAATTTTCCTAATAAAATTCACAAACATGAATAGTGCAAGACAGTATATGGAGGAGACTGCAGTCTGCATATGGGGTGACTGGAGTTAATAAAATCAGTTACAAAATCAAGTAATAAAAACTACAATTGAAGTAGACTTGGTAATAAAAGTTTGATAATGAGCAAAGTTCATCCTTAAGAGAAGCACCAGCTTAAGAAAAAACCCCATAGTCCTTAGAGCAGAACATTGGCTGAATGTGAGTGTGACTTGGCAACTAACACTTTCCAGAGTGTTTGTGCCTAGAAATAACTGCATAATAAAGAGCAGGACTAGAAAAAACATTATACACCTTCTCTTCAGTGTCCTTCATCAGAACTGAGGGACAGCAGTGTATGTAATTTACAAAAGGAGTCCTTGTACATGATATTCATTGCTCTGCACAAGAGCCACCAGAAGAAACTTAAGGAATAAACATATATGTACTGCATCTTCATTAAGAGGCTTGTGTACTGAAGGCTTTTCAAAGAACAGGCTATGTGGCAAAGTCCTGTGTGCACACACACAGACAGACACCTACAACACCTATGTCCAGGTGCTCCAACTGTAGCTTCTTGGAATTACTATCACAGCAATAAAAAACAAAGTTAGAAACAGGTAAATGAACCCAGAAATGCTTCACCTGAAGTCACGACAAGACCAAAGCAGAATTGCTACAATTCTTTAAGACATACCCACTCCTCCTTCAGCATCTAAACATAAGAAAGCTTCAGGTTTCGTTAGAAGACAGAAAATTGTTCGTTTCAGGTACTTACAGACATGAGTAATCTGGACTGGAATCTGCAAAGCTGCCATGGGGCTTGGGGCACTGCCCGTGTTCTCCTCCAAGCGAGCCACGCGAATCTGCACGTGCTGAACCCCCGAGCTGGAGTTAGTGTTTGGTAATCCACTTCCAGATTTGTTCTCTGAGAGCTGGTGCCCTGGATTGTTTTTTTGGTTCTCATGGAGTTGTTTAAGACCCTTTATCAGCACTGAGAGAAAAAATACTCATGCTAAAGCATATTGAAGAAGCACATTCGAAATGCTGCACGTGAGATTTATGCAAGATGAAAAAAGCAAGCAAAATCCTTCTGAATCGGGAACTTAAACAATTTATAGACATACAAAACCTAGAAATTTAGCATACACATAAACCACATGTATAGTCAACTACTGCAGTGACCTTGATTTTATCATGGAACCTAGGCATTTTAGGATGCTGGGGGTGGGGGGAAGAAAAGCTTATAAAATTTTGCAACTCTCTAAAAACACGTACAAGTGCAAACTACAATCAAGTGCCAGTATCACTAGTTGTGTAATGCTGCTTCCCAAAAAAAACCCTCCAATCTCACAAAACATGAAAGGAGATTTGTTCAGGAGCTTGACAGAAGCGTCACTGAAATAGGGAGCAAGAAAAAATTAATCTCAGAGTGACTATATTACAATCTTCACCTGTGCATGAAGAGGCCCATTGCTTCAGGAAGGGAGCAGCTGATACAGGTTAAAATAGCAGGTTACAAAACCTGAGGCCTCAGCTTTTCCAGCACTCAGTACAGCAAGCTGCTTAAACATCTCCCACTTTTGGTATCAAGACATTTTATCAGGGGAAAGAGAGAGGGGCCTGTTGATTCAGTGATGCACTTCCATTATGAATTATCTGATGCAACAACTGCCTATTAATGTGTGGTAAGCAGAACAGTGCTCCCCTCCCAACTGCAGCCTCCAGGCATGACTAATACAGAACCATACTGACAACCACGAAAGTGTCCACTAAAATATACCTTTCATTAATTAGGCCATGACTAATCTCTCCGACTTTTTTTTTTCCTCTCCCCGAGTCAGAGAAGAGGAGGACTGAAGGTCACAGAGATTAAAATAGCCTTTGGCTCACACTAGTTTCTCTAACCAAGAATGAGAAAATACTATGAGATGTATTTGGGGAGCTTTACACTCCTGAATTCTCCCCTCCTCCTCATTGCAGATAGTAGATCTACCTTCTGCCTACAGCTAAGGCTCAGCATCTGACACAGATTACATTTTAACATGGTAAAGGTAACACATCTAACCTGAGGCCATAATTAGGCTGCAGATACATATCCTCTTCCACCTGAAGAGGTCACTGCCCTCCATACCAAAGATCAGCATCATCTGAGATCTGCCAGCTGAGCTGCTTATACACATGCTCTCACTTTAGCCAAAGCGAGGGGAGATGGCAAAATCTGTTTAGTTGTATACATCAGCTCAGCTTGTTTCGACTGAAACACTTAAGGATTGCTTGTAGGAGCAATTCAGCCAGCAGATCCAAGGGGCCAGTAACTTCCAGCAAAGGAGCAATGTGCTCTTTGGCCAGCAATGCTGTAAGCAGACAACAAAATGCAGCCTTATTCCTTTGACATTTGTGAAAGGAGCTCTCAGAGGAGAAGTGTGCAAGTAGTACATTACCAGGGAATGAAACGTCTTTGTGGTTTGCAATCTGTCTTTTAATGGTCCACCATTTACTCCGAAGCCACTGTGGCGAGCGGACACTACTCCATCCTTCAGCAAGTAAATCCCAATTGATGTCATTTTCATCAGAAACTTCAAGTTCCGCTATCCTGGCAGGATACAGAAAACATTTACCTGTTAGAAACTGCCCTCCAGACAGGCAGGGGTGTTGCACATCTCCGGCCGTGTCACACGTAACAGCGCAGAATGACATGCTAGTGACCAGCCCACCAGAGCTCATGAATTGACACAGGCTTCCAAGGCTCCACGCTGCCAGAGGTCAAGCAGAATCATAAACAACAGAAGATGGACTAGACCTGTTAGATGATCCAGTCCATCTCCTTGCCATGCAGGATTATTTTCCTTATTTGCTTATACATTAGGACTTAGATCGGATTATCGTGAAGCATTCCAAGTGGTGGTACTTGCATCTTTTCTTTTTGAAACAACCATTCCCCAAGCACATCAACAAGGCAGGAAATACTTCCTGAGATTCACTCTGAACTTTCACTTAATTAATTTCATGTTATTTACTTCTGTTTTCTCCTAAATAATCATCCATCCTTAACACAGATTTTTGCCTTCTCTCAGATGCTTCTTAGCCAAAGTAGATGAAGTTAACTACAGCATTAAACAGTTCCTCATAAATCAATCCCATCAGGCTCTCCAGGTAAGGGACAGTCTTCTCTACCAGAATCTGTTTGAATACAAAAAATATTTCTGAATTGCCTCCAGCTCATCTGTACATGGAGCATACGAAAGAGAGGTGAAAAGTGAGAGGGGGAAATATTTTTGTGGAAGTTAAGAAAAGTTCTCTTCACAAACGAAGCAATAGCACTGAACACTCTTTGCTAGCTAAAGAAAAAAAAAAGTAAAAATGAAAAAACTACCAGAACCAACCCAGCAGGATAAGTTTAGGATATCTGGACAGATCAAAACAGAAATATTAAGATTTATAACTAGCACATTCTGCAGTGTGGAATCAGGGTCCTCATTTTGAGTTCATGTCAAACAGCTTCACTAAATTAGTGAATATTGCTTGGTAAGTAATCCTTAGATTCCCTGGATGTCTCAGCTTTTTATTCCCACCCAACCATAAATATCCACTGGCTAAAAAGCCTGAGTTAAAGGCATTCAAAATGGGAGGAGGACTGGAGAGAGCAAAAGATTTCCAAAGTGACTACCAGGCTGCCAGTTCAAATGAAGCCAGAGATGCTGATATCCAATCAGTGTTTGGTGGCCTACATGAAATTAATTTGCAGTCTCAGTTTAGGTCTTTGTAGACAAGACGTCCACATCACAGAAACCACCACCACACTTGACCCTTGTTGGTCATCTCAGCAGAGAGGCCAAGGACTGAACGGGCAGGGAGACTGAGCTACCCTCCAGTTAAGGGTTAAAGCGCATCGGTGGGGCCACGTGTGGGAAGCTTGCATGGTTGCTGCCTGTGCTGTACCTTTTCTGTGGAATAAAGAAGACTTCAGTCTCCAGGGTTTTCAATCTGACACCTTTCACGAACACTAACATTCACTAAAAAAACAAAAAACAAAAAGTATGTTCAATAATAAATCTCTGGGAACTGTAAACACAGCAGTGATTTTCGGAGGGTTCTAGAGTTTTCAGTGTCTAAGAAACCAGCAAAATGGACCCCAACGGAATCCTGCCAGCAACATGTATTACAAGCCTTTAAAAGTAACTAAAGTAACAAACCTCACGATCAGATTTATTTCATCTTCCTTGGTCCACTCAGTGCCCCCACTTTGTTTCCAGTTGAGATAGTTGAGCCATTTCGAGCGGCATTGCTTCTCGGAGCGCGTCCCGACCCGCTCTGCCACAGCAGCCCAGGATACACCTTGTGTGACAATGTCACCTGGCTCTGTGCTCGTCAGCTCATGCACTACTTCTGCCAGCCTTTTTTCTTCTTTCTCTGTCCACTTTCCTGAAAGAGAGAAGCTCTCCAACTTAACTAACAGCAGACACTCTGTTTTGATCTGCAACATGCCAACAGACATTTATCTTCTGTGCCTAACACCTTATTCCAGATGCAACTATTGACTTGTGAAGAAAATCTAACTGTTCTTAACTACTAGCAATTTACACTGTTTCCATTCTTGATTAACAAATGCACAGTTTCATTGTTCTGCTGCTGAATTTCTTTCTCTTTCTCTTCCAGATGAATAAATTTTCCTGTCATTTGAATATATACATTACAAAATAAACAATACTCTAATTCTGAAGTGCATCTGTCTCTTAACTGACCAAATATAGAGTATATGTTTATAAACATTAAACAGAAGGGGAGGGTTTTTAATCCACCTCAGTAAAATACGCTCCAGTGGAGTAAACATATAATGGAAAATGGACTGCAAAAACAAACTGAGTATTCTGATCTTTAAGAAGTGAAACTGGAGAAACTTACACCAAATACATTCTAATCTGACCCCAGATTTCACACCGTGAGTCCCTCAGTTCAGAGTTACACCCCTCTGAAAACAGTGATGACAAAGGTGACAGAATTTTAACCAGAACATCCCTTTCTGACATTAGCATTTACCTCACCTGTGTTGCAGGTATCCTTCATCAATCTGCAACGATCTTTTACAGAGGAAGCACTTCTCCCCAGGGCAGCTCCTATTGTGGCCCAATCGTTACCGTGCTTTACTCTCAGCCTGAAGAGAAACATGCTCATATTAGCACTATATCCAGTTAGGGAATTACCAAAATAACAAATCCTCTTAATAAAAACAGGGTGAATGTGCAGTTCATGGGCTTAAAGACACTTTGATACTTCAGTATTTTCTATCATCACTGCTAATTTTTCTGTGTGTTTCTAGAAGCCTTTTGGGCCAGCTAAACCACAGGATACTCCTTTATTCAATGCTTTAAACATGCAACTGTCTTGCAGGAACATTGTGAGGCTTAATGTTTGTTAAAAACAATATAAAGGTTGGGTTGAGATAAACAGCCAACTTCCATTCTATACAAGTTCCTCAAAGATTTTCAGGTGGTATAGAGAGCACTTGAGAAATCTAAATAATGCCTGATGAAAATCCAGGCATCCTACAATTTAAATGAATCAAAACACTGCATAATCATGTTCATAATTTTAACAATTATTTTCATCTCTCACATGACAGCAGGTTGATTAAAATGTTGAGCCCTGACTAGTTCTGACACATCTGGAACCACAGACTCCTTATGAACGAGACAAACCAGCTACAATGATCCCAACATATCCATCAATGCAATGAAATGAACTCCCTTCCCTCCTTCAATCTAACAGTTTCTTCAAACTGCTCAACCCTGGGAATCTGTAGGAGGGGACAAAGTCTGCAGCCCCATCTTCTTGATCTGTCAGGTTTATGTTTGAAACAAGGCTCTTTGAGCTGCACTGATAATTTATGTATTTCTGTAATACTTCATAGGGGAAGTCCTATTCTTGACCTGCCACTTCCAATAACCTTGGCTCAGATTTCCTAAAGAAATGGAATTTCTGTTTCTCACAAACATAACCACAAATATTGACTGTTCTTGTAAAAATCTGAAACATTCCTAGTTACAACAGAAGCTTTGCTTTAGAACTTTGTTACATACTGTTGTCCTGAATACACACTAGAAAAAGTTTTTTAAAAAATCCAACATAGTTTCATTTCTCTTCAGATAATGACCACTACTTTTGGATAGTGTTGGAACAGTCAAATTTACTCGTAACTTTTCAGTAATTTCATATAAAGAAACCTGTAAAAACTGCTCAAGCTACTAAATATAAACACGGAAGAGCGACTTTGTTCATAAGACTTACTCTTTAAGCTTTTCAATTTCCTCAGGAGTATACCTAGGCAACAGGTAAATAAAAATACATTATTTTAAACAGTAAGCATACAGCACAAAGACTTTTATTTCACTAACCACACAGTACACATTCAGTTACATGAGATTAAGGAATTTCAGCTGTAAGAAGCAATCTGACTGAATGCTTTGAAAGAACGTGAGGAACAAATGCCGTTTTCCGCATCAGCGCATTTCTAACGTTATCTGGTCTAACACTCCTCTCATTTGTCAGGAAAATTCCTTTTTCTTGGTCCTCAGTTACTAAGAACAGAACTAAAATTTTGCATATTAGTCTCTCAAATAAACAACTATTTCTTCTTTCCTGTCCCAATTCACAATCACCATAAAGCTGACTTTGCATAAAAAAAGGAAAAAAAAGAAAATCAGCACTGAGAAGGTACTTTTAATTTTCAACTACCTTCAAAAAACTAAAATCCAGCATCCTTTCTGGATGGCACCAGACCACTGCTTTACAGAAGGGCACAGGGTGGAGATCAATCACCTCCAGGTCAAAGCTCTAGGAAGAAGTTACATCTCAGCAGACCCATGCTTGTGTCCAAGTCTTCTAATCATATCAGAATCTGCTATGAACCTTTGTTTTTGGTTTTTTTTTTTTTGTTCATCTGTTTGGTTTTTTTTTAAGTTGTGAATAGCATGAATTTAACACAACTATTGTCAAGGTTGTTTTACTGGAATTCAGCAGAGGTGACATGATCAGGAAGATTTGTTTGGCTACAACCTTCTGTCTCACACAGAACATGTCAAACATAAATACATGACCCTACTCATACCAATAAAACCATGCAGCATTAGAGGTTTTCATACTTTCCAACATGGTTTCTGTCATCATACATGCGAAGAACTCTTCTATAGACAGCAAAGAGAGGCCGATTCAGACCCCAAGCTATTGTCCTGTAGAAATCTTTTCTTTCATCTTTTGACATTTCAAATATAATTTCAGTGGCATCTTTTATTCCACGGGCCTAGAACAAAGCATTTAAAAAAACAAAAAAAACAAAAACAAACCACAAACAAAACACCTTAGATAAAAGTCTCCTGGAAATCAAAAAGCAGACACTTAAGAATTGAAGCCATTATGCAACTTTTTGTGTATTACAAATACTACAGTCCAAAAGTAAAACTGAGTATTTATGGATTAGCTCCCTCAAATACAAAACCTTGAACACTAGGTTTTGCTGTTTTGGTTTTTTTTACACTGGAGTCCAGGTAGACACAGCAGCTCTAACTTCCATACACATTTAAGAAAAAAATCTAATATTTTAAGATCAAAAATTGAACCATTGCACAGAACATCATGGAAAATGTACTGTGGTGGAATTAGCCTGGGGTCATACAAGAGAAGGTTGTCAAACAGTGTTATATCAATTTATTACGTAACTTTAGATATTACTTATCTTAAAGCGATTTCTTTCAATTAAACTATTATTCTCGTTTTGATGGAAACTCAAAGTAAATACAATACAAAAACACTGGAACAAAGTATGAAATGAATGCTTTTGTTTAACAATAACTTCTTAGTTTAACTTCAGCTTAAACTAAGAATCACTATATTTAAACTATTCAAAGCAGTACAAGAAAGCAGGTAAGTGGGAAGAGACTGAATCAAATGATTTATCAGCAACTCAGAAAAGTTATTTAGCTAGCTTCAAAAAGCTTCACTGGGTATAAAACACAGTATTACCTATGAATGATTTTGTGGCAGAAATTCTAATACACGTGTGGGCAGACACACTTTCTACAACTATGCTGTGGGATGAACACTAAATTCAGGGCTTTTTTTTCTTTAAACCACAAGTGAAGGATGGTGAAAGTGTAATATCCAGGCTATAAATTCTCACTTGTAAGGGCTCAGCTCAAATATCCTCAGCTGCAAGTCTACCACAAATATAACTTATGGGCAATTATCACCATCAGTGTGTTACCTGCAAGCCCATTTACACTGAACTCTGACACCAATACATTAACGGGAAGAAAGCAGACACAGCCATCCTGTTACTGTAGTAAACAAACACGGATAAAGCATCAAGGAAGTCTGGAAGTTGTATTCCATGCTCTGTAAGGAAAATTATCTCTACTGCTAGTGCAATTTTTTTCCTCCATCTTCATCAAAGGTTTCACAAATAACCAATGTATATTTAGCCATGTAAAATGTCATGTCAGGATGCTCAAAATGGGCAATATCCAGTATAAAAATTAAAAGCAGACTTAAATCCTGTGTATGGATACAATTGTCTTACATATTCCAAATGGGTAATGACCATTTCTCCAATGAACCAGTCAGAATCACTTATGCATACTCTGGGAAGCACTAAAGAAAGCTGGCTTGTAGCAGAACTGCACCACCACACCAAGGAGCAGGTAACATTCTCTAAACATACCTTTAAATAACGCTCAATGTTACTCATCAAAATGTCAATTTCTTCCTTTGACCACATCCCTTGCTTCCACTTATGGCCTGAAAATAGAAATGGCAAAGTAATTACCGAAGTGAAAGCCAGAAAAACAGCAAGAACAGAAGTATCTGACACACGACCCTCACACTGCAATTAACAAAGATTAATTTTAGCTACTAAAAAGCTAACCAGAATTTTAAACAGATGTTATTTCATAACTGACAGCAACCATCAACTAATGTTTAAATAATGTGAGTCAGACCCCTCTTCAAAAACATCCGTATTTTAAAAACAGAACATAAATTCCTCTATGTGCTGTCAAGTCACATTTTCAGAGTTTCTCTTCAGCCGCAACTAGAAAATTTGTCTTTAAACTGACAGCTGAAGCTTCCATGCTCTCAAAATGATTCCAGAAGCTGGAACTTTAAATGTGACTCATAATATTACTTGAGGAATTGGCAACAATGTAGGCTTCTCCTATATGCCTTAACACTCCCCAACATGTTGAGTAGTGCCACCTACTGTGAATGCTTTTCATAGAGGTAAATGTTCTGCTTGGTCTATTTTGACAAGCTGGTCCCCATTTCCCTCCTTTTTTTTTGCACTGAGAATAATGCTCAGGGGACACAGTCAAGATAAAAACTCGTGGTGAGAGTTTTATTTCCCTGAATAAAAGTGGCAAACAAATCGAAACAAACAAAATGTTCCTCTCTGTCTAAGCCCTTAGTAACTACAGTGTCAGCTGAGCTTTAAAGGCAAACCCAACCAACTTTATTCAGAGAGAAAATTTC
Organism: Platyrinchus mystaceus; assembly: GCA_035041135.1. Classification (NCBI taxonomy): domain Eukaryota; kingdom Metazoa; phylum Chordata; class Aves; order Passeriformes; family Tyrannidae; genus Platyrinchus; species Platyrinchus mystaceus. Next base: position 6,624,608 of record JAWWLV010000045.1, read on the forward strand.
AAACTTTAAGTCTATCAATAAAACACTCCTACTATAAAATACATAGATTATCCGTTTTTCCCCTTATGGTCGTATCATACTTTTAATTCAGATTATGCCGGTGTGACCCAGTTTACATACTGGTGTGTGCTGGCTACCTGCCCACCTCTGCTCAGAAAAATCAGGGTACTTCCTTCTCAGCCTGCTAATTACCAGAGCTGGGAGGCAGAACACACCAAATAGAGTGTTTACTCAAATCCAATTATAATGAAAAGTACAGGCATTATTACCAATTCCACTGGAACTGTTGAGAGAGAACTCTTTCTGTGTGCCCAGTGGCTTCAATCTCATCTTCCAAAATGACAGAGACAAGACAGATTTAATCTATTGCTGTCGCTGTGGTTCACACCTCTATCCAAGCCTCTGACCTGACTTAATGGGACACTGCTACTCTTTATATGGAATAACCTTTAATACCCAACTACTTTAGGAAATGACATATATTTTGCACTTGTTTGCATATTCAGTGTCAGGATTACCATAACGTGCTCACAGGTCTGGAAATAAAGCATTATCAGGTGGAAACTGCTATAAAGTGATGAGCTCAGGCAACACAGGCCAAATTCTGAGCTACTGTAAAAGAAGGCACATACTGGCATTCCTCCACTGCTGATCCCTGTGACAAATCACAGAGATCACAAAAAAGGTTCAGCTAGTACTGATTCTCAAATATTTTTCCTGGCATATTTTACTAGAAATGTCTTCCTCAAATTATTAATCTCTTAATTGGAATCTCAGTGCCCTCATTTATTTGCAACTGTAAATGCCCCTTGCTATCACTATGATATATAGTCAGTTGATATGTCTGGGAGACAGCTACAAATGCAGTAGGTTTCTGAATACAATGAATAGCTTTGAAGCCCTTTAAATCTAATGAATTAGAGGGACAGAGAAAACGGGAAGAAATTACTTATTGTCTGTTAGAAACAACTGTTGGTGCACACACAGGATCAGCAAGTGGTCACTGACAGAGCTGCTCAGCTCCCTTGCTCTGAATTTGTCATATCCAACACTCAGGCCATTTTTTCACTGACTCAGCAGCACACTCAGCTCACTGGACTAAAACTCACTGGGTAAGAGATCATTTGCTCCTGTAAAAGAAAAGCATCACATTTTTTCCTAAAGGTTTCTAACAAAAAAGGGAAGTGCTTTGAACTGATTGAAAAAATATTATTTTTCTTCTACAAAGAAGAAAAGTCAGAACAAGAAAAACAGTAGAGAGACTGAGGAAACTACAGAGACAACACATCTTCATTTGACACTAAGTTGTTTCTCCAGGTTCAGAAAGGCACTTACCCTGGGGGAGAAATAAAAAATACAAGCTCTCAAGTTCAGCAACTACTACATGATTGCACAGCTTCATTCTGAAAGGGAAGAATGCCAACGGGGTAGAAGTTTTAGGAGTGGCAGTGATTATTTCAGTAGATCCTGGTCTGCATAAGCCATCTTCTCTGAAGCACCTCCATGCCAGGGACTGTTTAATATGAATCACAGCAGCCAGACTAAGAAGCCCTGCCTGGAGGAAGATGCACTAAACCGAGGAAAGACTGTTTTTTTTCCTGGTGTATTCCTCTCTGCTGCAGCTTCCCACCTCCTGAGCAGGCAAACACAACTGTCTGCCCCATCTGGGCCAACACACAGTACCTGCAGTTCTTCTCTACCATGGCACTGCAGTCACTGTCACCACTGCAGGCACAGCCCATTTCCAAAAAGCCAGACCAGAGGCTACTTTATGCAACTTGCAAAATGTTCTGAGACATTTGGAATACCTTAGTTTTTCACAGGATGGGAGAACTGCATTTGATATCTCCTACCTTTATTGGTTAGAGAATCCTTATCCTCTTTGGTTGTGAACCAAGCTTGACTAACAGCTGACACTTCTTCATTGCCCATTGGGGAGATTTCATCCAGCTGTTCATTCTGAAGAATCTTAAAAAGAACAATATGAAATTATCCAGTAAGATCTTCGATTTTTTATATCACCTTGCAATTAACATGGAGGCATAACTTGAAGGAAAATGGAATCAGCACACCAAGTCACCCTGCTGACTGTTCAAAAAGTGCCCCTTTTTAAACATGGCACTGAAAGTACATTCACCTTTCTTGAAACATCTGAGCAAGACTCAGCATCTTAACATACAGCTGTTCTGAGAATTATTTAGGTAACATTCTTCTTCCTGTTTAATATACAGTAAATAAGAGTCTCACTGGCTTTAGTGGGAAGAGGACTATGCCCAGCACCTCCAATCTAGAACTCTGAAACATGGTACACCCACAATGAGAACTGCATGTAATTGTTAGACAAAGCCTATTTAAGCCTGTTACAAAGCTTAACTTATAATCAACAAATGACAGAAATAACAGATAAACTTGTCTTCTAAGCAGATCAACACAGAGCAAGTGATTACCAGTGGAAGGTTACCTCTACTACTGTTTGCTGTATTGCTCTTTGGGCAGTAACTTACACTACAAATAACCTCTCTCATACATAAAATGTTTCAATTGCACTTTTACAGAACAGCATTTTATAAACAAGATCCATGCTTAAATACCCTAGTTTCATATTAAAATAGTCTTGTTAATTTAGTAAGCCTTTCTGGTATTTGTTTATCTTTTAATTTCAATTTAAATAAAAACATGCACGAGGAGGTAAAATTTCAAAGTTTTACTGTACCTGAATCTGAGTAACAGTTCCTTCATTAATCTCATCTTCAGCTACCTCAGTGGTAGCAGTCATGGTCACCTCAAAGCTCTGATCATTTTCTGAAACTTCAGAATGGGTAAGTTAGTTGCACACGTTACCCTGGAAACATTTTTTATGCTACCAGTTTTATAAATTGCTACCTTTGAACTGAAAATTCTGAAAGAGCCTTATTTGGTATTTATTAATTGACCCAGTAAAATCATTAAAATGATTATCAACTGCTCCCCTTAATGAAATTTAAGTATGGGTTTTGAAACCTTCAGTTTTACGTTTGACTACAACTAAGACCTAACGTGAAACATATAAACAAAAGGTATTTGATATGGTGCAAACATTTGGAACTGTATTAATATTTCCTTTCCAACCCCACCTCTGGTATTTTCCAGTTATTAAAGGATAAAATTCAAATCTTTTGGCTGCACGCTTTTTTCCCAGTTCTCCTTCAATTTCAACATGATAATGCCTTTACTTCTAAGGAATTTCTATTAAGTTCCACCAAATAAACAGCCACTCTAGGTATTGCAATTGGTATTTTAACTAGATCTGGTTTTGCCTCCCTTTGGGAGATTAAGTTCACCTATCTAATATTCAATCAACTTCCTTAAGATTAATTCAGTATTCACCCTACCTTCTTTACAACAGTCTCTACCTTAAAAGGACCATACACCTCAATATTACTTAACACTGAAATGCTAATCACTCTTTGCAGGAGGAGAGCATCTAGTTTGCTGCTCATTCACTTGTCCTTCAATTTATTCAATGCACGTGTGCCTGCAGATCTCTATCTGTAAGGCAAGTCTATTTTGCCAGTACTGTACAGATACCAAACACTGCAAACCATCCAAGGGTATCAGAGATAAAGATGATACCCAAGTGTATTAATAACATTTGAAAAGAAAAAACCCATGCAAAATATTCTAATGTGATTCAAAGAGTCAACTTTTAAACTTTACCAACAGATATCTTTGCTCCAAGAGTACACAAACTTAAAAGAACTTACTTGGAACTGCAACAACGGAAATGCACGGAGCGGAATCATCAAGGCTTTGATCATCCTCTGATAAGCAAAGCCTCTTGTGTGGAGGTTCAGTGCTGTCTTCAGAGTCTACTTCATCAGCTTCTAACAACAAAAACATATGCAGGTTACTTCCTGTTAACTAGTGCAGCTTTGGACAGAGTTCTAACAAAGTGGGCCAACACAAAGAGTAGAAGCAAATGTGACAGGGTGGTTCAGAGCTTTATTGCTACCCAGGAACTTGGTCTAATTTATGGGCAACAACAGTTCACATGCTTTCCTCAACACACATTTTCTGTGAGATTTTCTTTGTAAATTCCATCCACAGTCTGTCACACTAAAACCAGTCCCTTACTATACAAATTTGGGTACATGCTTGGTTCTAGGGATGTGTTTCCACTGAAATAAATCAGAGCAGCTATATTCCTGTTGGGCATCTACAGACAATTTTGGCATTTAGACCTAAGTCCACACTTTATTCTTCTTTAAACTGAAACAGAACAAACTGTAGCATCATAAGCCTCAATTGTAGCATAGTAACCCCAGGAGCTGGTAGAATCTGGGGGCAGGGAAGTATGATGGTCAGATCAATCAAAAAAAGAATTAAAAAATACTATGCAATACAATTCTATACCATTTTGAGGGCAATGAAGTATAAGGTTCCCTTCAGTGTCCTGAGTCAAAGTCACAGAGTTCACGGTTTCTACTGTCACTGTGTCAGACTCTTCTTCAACTGTGCTCATACTCAAACCTGAAAGAGCAACACACAGATTACTTTTCTGCAGTTGGACTCTGCTTGGACCATAACTCTGCTTCCTGTATCCCAAAAAACCAGCATAAACTTCCACAGAGTCTGCTCCTTCACATGAGAAATCCGCAATTGAAGACATTCACCTACCTTTACTTCCCCGCATACTTAAACATTGCACAGGGTAACATCAGAGAGCTTTGAAGTTACTTTTCTAGTTAAAAATAGCAGCTAAACTCCCCATTCAGAAACATTTGCAACTTAGTAATAATCTGGGGTTTGTTTTTCTTTCTAACACAAACCTAAGCTATTACTTTTTCAGTATTTCTAAATTCTTCAGATCTGATGCTTTTTTGTCTAATATTTGTTTCACTGTTCATTTCATAATTCTACTAATATATAACCCAAAGCTAGTCAGGACTGACAAATATTTTTCTACTCTAGTAATCAGGGCAATACGAAGTGCTTCTGCCAATCTCATTTCCACTATAAAACAAAGAAACCCAAAGTTTGTAAGGAATTCTATGTAAATTATTGCCATGACTAATTTTGAAATAAAACAGAGTAAAACATCCCAACAAAAGTTCTAACCCCCCAAATACAAAGAAATGTAACTAATTTTCTGCTGCAGAAGCTAAATGAAATCACATCTGAAATATCCAGAAGCTTTGCAATGATTTAATCCATTTAAAGCACCTCGGTTTGGTGACTTTGGCAGAGATTTGCAAAAAGAAAATATTATGTCTTTCTCATTTAAGTGTTCAGCCCTTTTTATGTGTTTAGTCATAGGCAAAAAGTACTTGTAACTTTTATTTTGAAGCCAAAATATTGTTATCAGCAATTTTACTTACATTGTTAAAAAATCATTGACTTTAGTGTTAAAAAAAAGAAATCACAATTAGATTACTAAGTTTCCATGTACCAGGCAGGGATACTCATATACCCATACGTAAATGAAATTTACAACCTGGATTTCAAATCTCCTCTATAATGTTAATAACAATGCTTCAGTGGGAAATGATTTAATTTTTAATCACAAAACATGTTCTTTGGTATTGAAGATTCCCAGGAGAAGTGTCTTCCTGTAAGGATTAAACGACTGCCAGTCCCTCAGTAAAATTACTTATCAGCCCTTGAGCTTGCTGAAGATTTGGCAGATCTTTAAGCACATGTAGTAGCTGACTCCTGGAATGAAGTGGTAATACCCCTCTGAACATGTCAAAAATTTCAGATACACTGACATTTTGTATCAGAGGGTTCTCAAATTTACTTTAACATCTACCATCAGCAACAGCTCCTTGCCACCTGCAAGTGTAGGAGGGAAAAACTTCCTTGGGATTCATCTCCTTCTGAGTTTTACAGCCTGTGTTCTATCCCCTACTGGAAGCTGCTGTTTGCTGCATGGCTGTAGTACTGATTTTAGGAACCCAATGAGGCATCCTTAACTCTAAAACATGAAGAAAGACATCCAAAGCACTACAGCTAAATTAGCAGACTGTAACTTTTTCAAACTAGTTTTGAGTTGTTCATTCAGCCTTTGGGGAGGGAACAAATTGGGCCAAAATATACAGATTCCCTTTTTCATGTTCATATGCACTTTCTGAGTAACTTTTACTACATGGACTGCTGCAGTAAAAATTCTCAAAGTTACGAGAAACACCATGGAGGATTCTTCTTTAATTTTACATGAACTTGTAGTGATAACATGCTGAAAGCCCCTATTTTCCTTTTCGCTGTTCTAAAGGCTTGAAAGACATAAGATTTCTTTTAATAAAAAATGCATCACAACAATCATGTACTTCACCTAAAGTTCTTCTAAAAGCAGTGGAAACTACAGCATCAGTCACAACAGGAGATACAGCAGACCATTCCTTCTTTTCTATTGAAAGACTGAACACAGAGATAGCAGAGCTGCGTCGTTCTTTCAGCAGTTACTCAGGACTTGCTGAAAATCAATCAGTATGTTTACAGGATTTGGCTCCCAAATCACAAGCACGGGGCGGTCAGGGCTGTCCCTCTGCATTCTCTGCCTTGCTGGTTTGCCATGTTAGGAGAGAAAAAGGACACAGCATAAAAGAGGTCCACACAGAGATCCAAACATGGCATTTCCAGAGGTGGGGAGGAAGATACACCACGATCAGTAGCTGCCACGCTGACACTTCCATACAGAGCTGTAACGGAACAAACAGCCGAGGCTGAGGCAGCACATCCAACAGCAGCACCGGCTCCTCGGATCCAGCTGCCAGTTCGAGCTCCCAGGTGTTGCAGAGTACCAAACACTGGGCACTGCACATTGTTCAAGGAACTGGGGCTTCCCAAGAAACAATTCCTCAATGTAATTCCTGGACCGAGCAGGGTTTTGTAACTTTTTGCCAGTGTCGCAAGAATGCTTTATCTCAACAGTAAGTTGAAAAGCCAGTAAGAAAACAGGCTCTCCAGAAAAAAATAATAATGTTCTGTATAAGATACTTGAGATTTATCATATTCAGAGTTTTCTGAGTGATGGCAGTAACCATAACCAAGCCCTGATAAAAACTTGGGAAGACCCAAATCCTTGAGTTGACAGGAAAAATTCCCATCAACTTTAACGGATACGGCCTTGGACCACAACTGAAAAGTGATTGGAAAGAACATGAGGAGTTAAGTCAAAGTCAAATGCATATTTTGGACATTATTTTTTATTCATTGGACTATACAAATACAAGAAAACTGAAAGAAAAAACCAGCTACACAAACTTGTTCTTTAAAGACACATTAAACCCCAGGACAGGGGTGTCAATCCATGAGTGCATGGATCAGTGACCAAAACCAGGAATAACTGTGGTAGTTCTTCTGACTGAACAGGATGCGATCTCCAGACCACACAAAAACCCACTGGTTTACACTTCAGTGATCAAGTGTACCACAAATGCTGAACAGGCATCAAATATGAACACAATGGGACCACTTGGAGCTAATGGTGATCTCAGTGGCCAAAGCCCAGTGCTGCTGCTGGAGCCAATGCTCTTAAGGTTTCTTAATTAGTGCAAATTATGACCTAAGTAGTCTCATCACCTCAAAAATACCACCTTCTTTTCATAACTTCACTAAGTGCGCTTTTGAAAATGCACTACTTTCTATGTTAAACAAAACCCTCACTCCAATATTTAATTTTTAATGAACGATCCAAGGCTTTTCTCTAATCTTTGATTCAGACACGCTCTTTACAGAGATGCCAATCTATCACTAATATTTTATGTCCTGAAGGAGAGTTTGCTTTTGGGGAAGGGAACACTGTTGGATACACCTACACCAAAAGCATGGATGGCATAATCTTAGATTTCTAAGACAGCACCTTAGAAATTGGTCTAAATTCAGTAAGCATTTTTTTGCCTTTTGGATTTCTGCGTGTATTTACCAAACCCAACATTTTCAGACCTGCATTACAATTTCAAACAGGTTTCAACAAAACAGATGGGAAAATACTTTGCTTACAAGAACCATTTAATACAGAATT
>JAWWLV010000045.1:6635304-6651545 GCA_035041135.1 Platyrinchus mystaceus
GGGGGGGGGGGCGGCGGGGCGACCCCGCCGGACGGGCCCGCGCCCGCCCGCCCGGCGCTTCCGCCCGCCCGCCCGGCGCCTCAGAGCGCACCGAGCGCGGCCCCAAAGCGCCCGGGGCCGCCTCGCTGAGGGACCCCCAGGCACTGACACCCCTTACAACACCCGCCCGTCCTTCCTCACGGTATCGATCAAGCTCTGAGAGTATCGAGTTCACGCTGTGGCCGAACACTGCCGCGGCTCTAAGTCCCATGTCCAGTCTTTCATTAAGCACCTCCAGGGACGATGTCTCCACCACCACCCTGTTCCGAAGTGTGATCAGTTTCACTGTTCATTTCCCTCGTGCCCAACGACCTCTCAAAAACCAAGGCTTGTAATCGAAAATGATCTGTAAATCCGAGAATAAACAAGCGTGTTTGCGGCGCTTTCTGCCCTGTGGGCTGGGTGCCTGCAGGTGCCACAATCCTTGGCAAAACGAGTCCACCCGCTGAGCTCCCTCACAGACAAACAGGGTAGATAAAGACAAGAGGGCACCTGGCATCCCCTGTCCACAATTTTTTGTCTAAAGTCCTTGTAGCACTTCTACCACATAGTCCCTTTTTTTGCCACTTGCCTCCAGCTGCATCCTCCGCAAACCTTGGGAGCTTTAAAACGTGCCCTTGTCCCCTGAGAACAGCTTTTTCTGCAAACCTTCCTCACAGGCAGTAGGAAGCCTTACACCTTGGGAGAGGCCAGCAGAATCTGTTTGCCAAACAGGATTCAATTTTCCTAAACATCTGGTGCTTTTTAATACCTTAAACCCCTAAAAGCCTCAAAGATGCCTGCAGGGAACCAGGCAGCATGACCAGGGAGGCCTGTGTGCTCGTGAGGCAGCAGATGGAGGGAGGCAAGGCAGGACTGATGCCCCATCTAGCCTAGGACATCTCAGATGGGGTTAGACGACCATGATTAGGCAACTGCATCTTGCCTGTAAGGTTTCAGGTCCCACTAGTTGCCATAAGTATGCTACAGCTCTGAGATACTGGGGCAAACAGCATCCTCCCAGCATGGCTCTGTGTTTCTGTGGAAGGCAGTGAAGCAGAAAAGGACCCAGGGGTGTTGTTTGACAGCTGTTTGAATGTGAGTCAGAAGTGTGCCCAGGTGGCCAAGAAGGCCAGTGACATCCTGGCTTGTATCAGGAATAAGGTGGCCAGCAGGACCAGGGCAGTGACCGTGCCCCTGTACTGGGCACTGCTGTGGCCACACCTCGAATCCTGGGTTCAGTTTTGGACCCCTTACTACAAGAAAGACATTGAGGGGCCGGAGCGTGTACAGAGAAGGGCAATGGAGCTGGTGAAAGGGATGGAACACAAGTCCATTGAGGAGCGGCTGCAAGAGTTGTTTATCTCCAGGATAAACACACTGGGGGTGTCTATCCTGGAGAAAAGGAGGCTCAGGGTGACCTTGTCACTCTCTACAACTCCCTGAAAGGAGGTTGTAGCCATGTGGGGGTCAGTCTCTTCTCCTTGGTAGCAAGCGATAGGACAAGAGGAAACGGCCTCAAGTTGTGCCAGGGCAGGTATAAATTGGATATTAGGAAAAATTTCTTCACTGAAAGGGTGGTCAAGCATTGGAATAGGCTGCCCAGGCAAGTGGTGGGATCACCATCCCTGGTAGTGTTCAAAATACACGTAGATCTGGCACTTAGGGACATGTTTTAGTGGTGGACTTGACAATGCTGGGTTAACACTTGGACTTAATGATCTTAGAGGTCCCTTCCAGCCTGAATGATTACAAAACTCAGTTTTGCTGTCTCTTACTCTACATTAAAACAGTCATGAAGAAGAGGTGGGGATTTGCACCTGTGAAACAAAGGCTTGTAGGTGGGACTCAGAATTGTCTTGGGAAGGTAGAGCAGCTTAGGGAGGAGACACTGCACATAAAACTATGGTGGTGAAACAATGGAGATAAAATGTGTAGCTGGGATAAGGAGATGAAAGCAAGATTTATAGCATCTGTTTTGTTCAATGCCCACTTAAATTAGCTGTGGTCTCTGAGTACTTGGTATTTCTGTACATCAAACTTTAGGAATCTCAAGTTCCACACCCTTTCCCTTGAATTCCAGGGAAGAGTTTAAGTTCCTGGTGCCCTTAGGCACTAACTGGCCAAAACAGAGGTGAATTTGCTCTTCTAGGATTGTGTACAGCTGTTGGACTCACCAGCCATGATCTTGCAACTTTTTTTTTTTTCTTTCCCCCAATTTTTGCCACAAAGGACACATGGGCCCTACATTTGCCTTGCTTTGTTTCGTTGCTGTGGTTATTCTGTTTTTTTGTCTGTTTGGAGGGGTTTTTTTTGGTTTGGTTTAGTTTCAAGGCAGCTACGGGCTTGCTTTGAAATGACGAGATATCGCTTCCTTGAGCTGTACCAAAATGCATCAGCAGGAGGCTGAGTTCAGACTGTGCAGGAAGCAATACTCCTGACATTTCATAGAAGTCTTCACCATATTAAAATTTCTAAAATGACCTCATGCAGTTAGCAGCAAACACAAAGAAGACTCCTTTTACACCATACTTAAGTTTCCTTTTATGTAATTCCCTCTGTTATGAGCCTTTTCCAGGCTGGATATGAAGTCTTTCTCCTTATTTTCTTTTTATCTCATTTGTCTGGATGTACCTCATAGAAAACAGTATTTTAACTGCAAAATCTGTACCTCCTTTTACATAGTGGTGTTGTTCGGGGATGTGCCAGAGTGAGATATAAAGATGATAAGCTGCAAAGTGGCAGCACTTTGAGGACTAAGCCACTGGGAATTTTATGCCACCATTTTAGTCACAGATCTGCAAGACTTTGTGCACAGTTTTGCAATAATGACCTCTGTTTGTGCCCCATTCTCTGTTTATGCAATAGAAAGAATATCACTTTCCTCACAGATATGTGCTATAACCACACTCAGGAACATTTACTTGATATCACATTCAAGGTAGATATAGATAAATGACGACTGGAGTTCTCTGGTGTTTCAGGAGTGGGATGAAATCTCACCCTGTAACACTCTTGTTTTGTAGAGCAAATGAGGTTCATGCATCCTGAGTTATCTCATGTTAATGGAACAATTACATGCACCTATACCTATTTAAGCTGATGAAAGCCTCAAACACAGAGTTTGCTATGGACCTAACAATGTCTTTTTTTAAATTAAGTTATCTTTTTATCAGCTCATACTGAGTTTTATTCCAGAGGCCTCATGTTCCAGGTAGCCACCAGATGTCCCTACTGCCACGTGCTCCAGACCCACCAGTTGCATTCCAGAGATGGAATATCTCTCCCTCTGCTGCAATGGAGTTAAAGCCCAATTAACATTGCTTTGTAGGTACAGTACACTCACTTCTCATCAGGCATTAGGGGAGAAGTGAGACCGTAGCACTGCTTGGTAAGATGAAGAGATGAGAAGGAGGATCAACATGCTGGTGACTCACTGTAAATCCCGAAGCCAAAGTGTGAACTTTATAATCCAAAATCTGTTTGGGTGGGTGGTGACAGAAAGCTTAGTACAGAGCCTTTTTTGTAACAGAAGAAACAAAGTTTTATTCTGCAAGATTTAAGAGAGGAAATGCAAAAAGTAGAAAGTAGAAAAAATTATGTGTACTAAATACTGGGAGGTGTTCAGGGTGAATGATGTACAGGATGACATGAAGTGTGTCTGGCCTTAGCAGCTTGCTTTTGAACTGAACCATAAGTGTATGGTGTAAATATGAAGTAGGTAACCAATAGGAGTAGTAGTGATCAATATAGGATCACTGGAGTGGACTGTTGTAGCTGGAAGAGAAAGCAATAACTCCTGGTTATATTGTCTAAGCCATGGGGTGGTGTATGAACATGGTGCTTACTGCCTTCTATCTCCAAGTTAGGGACACTGACATCCCAGATGATTTGCAGCTGAGGGCAGGAAGGGCTGGTGAGGCAATTGCACAGGTGAGCTGATACAGGAATCTCCTCAGCTCCTCATGATAACATGATGTCAGTGGTGTACCCCTTTGGCATGAAGAATCTCCTTCCAAAAGCACAACTGCAGCCACGTGTCCTCAGCTGTCTCTCTCTTTTTGGCTCTTTACCTGTATTTCCTATTTTTGCAGCTGCCCCACTTTCTTAAATCTTCCTGAGCAGGGGCTCCACATGCTGCCCTGACCAGCTACTGTTTTGGCACGTATCAACATTTACAGAAGTTTCAGAACTGACCAGAGCAGATACAAGTGGCCTATGCAGCAGGAAGGATGGGGAACTTAAGAATTTTGGCTTCTGTAAGTTCATTAAGTGTTTAAATGAAAAAGGAAGTACTAACTTCAGTGGACTGGATCTCAACAGGGAGGTCTCTGCACTGACATCAGAAGGAGTTTTGGTGCTCACAAGGGAATGCTCCTCCTCTGCTTTGGTATATAAGATGTGCCTTGCTTAATGCAGCCTGGTGTACTGGTCCCAGTTCAGACCCTGGACTGGTTTACTATTCTTGACTGTGGTTTCATGGAAAGATGCTGCAACAAATGGTGTCTTTTTCCTTAGGTCATTGCAATCCAGAGCTCCAGAAGTTCTCCTCATTTGGCTGCATGTATTTACCTGTTGTGCCCACTTAGCATGAGATACTCCCTCTGCCCCTTTGGGTTGGTGGAGTTGAACCACTGATTTGACCCACCAAACGCACCAAATGTCCACTGTTGTAACTCCATCCATTCCCAGTCACATTGCCAGATATTTGGGTGCTTAGTGTCAGTTCAGGATTCACATTCCAAAAATGCATCTTAATGTCAGTCATAAAAATTTTGCTCCGAGCAAAAATCAAGTCCACAGAGAAGAGCTGGATTGTCTCTTGTGGAGAGATGGTTTTTTTCATCCTTCCCCAAGAAACTGTATCTTTTGCAGACATGGAGATGTTACTCTCTAGGACAGGGAATTTCTAAGTGGAAGCAGTAGTTGACACAATAGGAAGGAAACAAACCTGGAGGGAAAGACACCTCTGTTCCTCACTGCACGGTCCTACAGACAGGCTGTTTCCTGTTTATTTATGAGATTTTTCATATTTATGTAGATTTCTATCTCTCTATATATGTATGTATCTAATTACATATGGATATAGTAAATATATTCATTACTCATTGACAGAAAAAAACATTTCTATATATAAACAATCTAGTATTTATATAACACTTGCTCATTTATATGCTCACAGTTTGGTAGGGGCTGGCTATGGAGGATTGCTCAGGCTCTGTAGTGCTGCCATGAAAGAGGGAGATGCCAGAGGAGTAACAGAGCATTGGTGGGAGCATTTGTGGGTTCTTCACTGCAGAATGAATCTCCTCTGAGATTCCTAGCCTGCACTAGGAATAATCTTACAGAGAGCAGTGACTCATTTTGGGACCTTGTCTGTGGTGACAATCTCATAATTTCCTCACTTGCACCTGTGTGAGGTTGTAATGGACTGACCCATCTTGAAAGTCTCTATTGATACATTTTGAGTGCCTGCTGTGTGAATTACCCTCTGTCAGAGTCCTGGAAAATATTAGGGAATGGCATTGTATTCAGGAGTCTCAACACACAGTTTGCAGAGCTGGGAATGAGGGCATTTTCCTGTCTTTTTTTTCTTGAAACCTCTACAGAGATACCTAAATTCCAATTGCAGTCAGCCTGGGCTGTGTGACAAGCACACCTACCACCTGGGTTGCCATCTAGAGGAGCCCAGCTTTCCCCACAGTCTGGGATCATGGCAGTAGCCATCCCACTGAACCCAAACCAAGACTAGGAATGGTTGTGCTGATATGGTTCAATATGAAGAAGAAAAAGGACCAGAGTCCCAGAGACAGTGAGCAGAGGGCAAGTTGCCATCAAGGTCTGCCTGAGTCTGAGCTGTCAGTGACACTGGCATGAGGCATTCTTCCTGCTATTGAGTTTAGCAGGATGGCAGCTGTGCAATTCATGGTATCCATAAAGAATTTGGTGGCTGGAGTGGGTGTCTGGGAGAACAGGAAGGAGGAACTGGTTTCTGTGAGATGTATGGACAGCAGAAGAGGAGAAGGAACAAGGCTTCACAGGATCACTGGCAGAAGAGAAGGGAGAGAAATGGACAGAGCAGGTAGAAGAAGCAGATGGATCCCAGCTGGGAAGTGATTTACTCTATGCTGCTGAAATCAGAAGTGCTGATGGCAGGGGGTCATGGGCGGAGTGGAAGCTTCAGGCAAAGTTTATTACAAAAGCCCTCTTCTTGAGTCACAAGGTGCAGAGAGGACCCCCTTGCTTTCTAAACTCCTTCTCAGAGAGGAGTCTAGGTGTGGCTGGACTATCAACAGTCAATGTGTAATGGATTATATAGGTGTAATTGAACCTTTATAAAACTTTATCCTTCAGGATTAAGGATGGCAAACCAGATATGTTTATATAAATATATGTGATTTATTATGATAATGATTAGACAAAAAGATCCTAATCAGAATTATTTGCTACACATTATAGTAGCTGTAACAACTATTATAATATAGTCACTATGAAGCAATATTGAAGCAATTGCATCGAAGCAATTGTATTAAAGCAATTGTATTCAAGCTAGCAAACCCAATTATTAGTAGAGATTGATGTTACCCATAGCAACGACCATGGGCAAATCTCTTCCACTCAACCACAAGGAGTCACCTTGAAGGGCGTCTCCACTTGAGGGAGGACACTCATATGTACATCCCAAGAAGGGGTGTGTTGGAAGACTCCACCATTAAATTTGGGACTTGGCTTTTATAGTATAAAGTATTTTACCAAGTCTACCATATTTTTATCTCACTATCAGGATGTTTAGCTTTGGGATTGATAAGTCAGACTGGTTTCAGCATCGTTCAACACCAAAAGCTGTTTGATGTCCCCTTCTTCATTTACCACTGATAGCTTTGCAAATAGGGCATCGTTTGAGTTGCTTTCCCCGTTCCAGGCAGAGCGAGGCATGAGGACAGGGTAGCAAAATTTAGTTCTTTCTGCAGGAGGGACAGGCAGAAGTGGACAGGTGCTTTCTGCATGCATCATGCACTGGTTGTGTGCAGGGGCTATGGGTGGGCAGGGGGGCAGCAGCTGTGTAGGGGAGGGAGGCACAACATGAGGGCCAAGAGCTGCTTCCTTGGCCCGTGGTATCCATAAAATCCACAAAATTGGAGCTTTATGGTCATGGTCTCGAACTCTGTGAGGAGCTTTGGGAGGACAGTGATGTATTCCACAGTGAAAGAATGTGTCCTGTTTCGGAGCTGCAGGTCGAGTCAGCTTTTATGTAGGTTCAGCTTTTTGGCAGTGTTTGCCAAACAGCAGCTACCATGAAAGCAATGACAGATCTGTGCCTTTAAAGGGACAAAGTGTTTCTTCAGGAAATGTGCCATTTATCATGTAATTCTACTCTCTGCTGGCAGATGGTGCTGTGATATATCCAGGATCTGTGAACCGGCTTTTTCAACTCCGAGGGGATGTGAGCAAGCAGTATCTACTTTATATTTTCGTTCTGGTTTGTTCCTAACTTTGTTTTACTAGGACATGAAATTCTTCTCCTCTTTGTTGTTCTGCTTCCAACTTCGACTATCTAAGCAGGTCGGCCAGTTTTATTTTTGTCTTTGGATTATCACAGAGCTGGCAGGCAGAATGCAACTCCAAACTCAAATCTTTCCATCGAAAGAAAAGCTATTTGTGGCATTAGTCCCCACAACGTAAGGTTTTCTTATGTTTACAAAACGTGCCTTTTGGGCCCATGCTGCTCTTGCAGTCTCCCTTTCATAGCAGCATGAAGTTTCTGTCAATACATGCACCAGAGACACAACCTAAACAACCTCTGTAGGTCACTTCTGCCCTAGTTTTAAATATTTCTTTTTATCTCTCATGTTTGATAATGTAATCCATTGTTGATTGTTTTTCTTACAATATACAGTGTGACTACAGGTTTCTCTCAGTGTTTTCTTTCTGTGAAACAAAAAGCCCAACAACCAACGCAAAGCATTTTATATGAAAAAAAGAGAATATTTGGGAGAATTAGTAAAGGGTGGAACCAACCTATTTAATCTCTAAATTTAAAGGTGTAAAAAGCTGTTGAAAAGTCAGTGACAGATCTCATCTGCTTTCTAGAATTGCTGTCCAAGAGGTGCTTAAACTCTTCTTGCTTTGCTTGAGAGGTCCCTGGAGCCCTGCACCCACACTCTTGGAGTGGCTGAAAGGGCTGGAGCTGAAGACCAGAAGCACCAAGAAAAAGAAAGACGCTATTCCTGCAGCCAGCACACTTAGAGCCAGACAAGGATTTCTGTCACTACCATCAGATTTCTCCTGTGAGGATGCAATGTAAAAGTCCTTCATACTCCAGGGAGCTGGATGTGAGAACCCGGTTTTGTCCTGCCCAGATGAGCATCAGTCCTCCTACCCTGGGCTTGTGTCAGGCTCAGTGTAAGAGGAGAGGGAGCAGATCCCCCTGCCTTTAGCATTGTGCCAGAATGCTACATGACTGAAGTGATCAGAGTTAAGAAAAATAGGTAATTTTTGCTCTTTTTCTGTTTTGTCCTGGATCTTTTTGGTGACCCAGTTTCCAGCACAAGCCCATAAAGATGTTACAAAGCCAGAAAAGAGAACTGCAGAATGTGAGCAGGAGTGTTTGCAGGGAGACTATCTTAGATATCTCTTTACATGTCCATGGACCTGTGCTCCACACTGAGGAGGAGCCTAGACAGAGGCCTGCCAAATCCCAGGGAAGGGACTGTGCCAGAAGCTATCATGCAAAAAGAAGTGAGCACTGGTTCTTCCCTTTTAATAAGGAAACAGTCCATCAGGGATCTGTTCTGAGGTGATGACCAGGTGGATGGGTCCTAACATGTAGGTACCTAACATTTCCTGTGGATGCCTCACACTCAGGAAGAGACAGAGGCCAACTTAGGGAGACAAGGTTATCCTCCAACATCTTGAGAAATGTTTGCATTTGCCTCAGAAGCACCAGGGAGATCCCTCTGATACTTAAGCATATCTGGAACTCAGGTAGTAGGTTACAAACTTAGCACTTCATAAATAACATCAATAACATCAGTCCAGTCCTGCACAGCCACGTTCTTCAGAAACATTTATCTTGCTGATTGCAATTCCACCTGAAGTCACAGAGAATTGATGGGTCTTGGTGCAAGATTATACCCAGTGCTAGGACCCAGTTTCAGTGGTGATTTAAAGTGCCCATGTCCCTTGTCTTGGGCTCTCTCATCTGTTCAGAGCAAGGCTCAGACGTGCCAGGGGCTCTATGAAGTGGAATTCTGTGCCCACGTGCCGATGCACTGATGTGGGGAGCTTGAGTATGAGTGGGAGAAGTTGTCTCTTGGAAAATCTGTTGCAGGGTAGGACTTGAAACCCAAGCCACAACTGATTTGTTTTTTCTTATTACAGATGTGCAAAAATCTGGTGAGAATAATCTCCAGAAGCAATTAAAGCAGTAAATTAAATTTGGCGATTTACAGGGCAGTGGCCAGGATTACACTGTTCATTTCTAAAAGTGACACTGATATGTTTCTGGACCTCAAACAGGGCTGCATTTCCATATGATTTAGCAGAAATATGTTTCACGTTCTAATCTGATTTCCTAGGCTAGAGAAAGAGTTTCTAAATGAGCTGATAATACCTGGCAGCTGTCAAACAACTTTTTGCCATCTAGGGAGAAACAGAAGAATATATGTTCTGATCTCCTGCTACTTAAACCCCTTCCATTTCTTTCATCCTCTAACTTAAGTTGGAAATGAGATCATGCATTATGCCCTTCGGACAGCATGTAATCTGGCTAATGGCATCATGGAGTTATATAAATAACTTCATTAAAATGAACTTGTTTTAAATGAGCTAAATAAACCAGACTCATTTGTCAAAGAGCTGGGGTGAAATAATCAGGTTAATTTAAAGCTGCTCGCTGGGGGGATGATTCCTGAATTTGTTCCACCACTGAAACCGCCTTCGGTAGCTTCAGTCAGCAGTGGGAGCCCTGATCCCAACGAGCAAACGAGGACTGGGCTTCCACATCTGCCTTTTCAGGAGCCCCTCTCTTGTGTCTGTAGCACAGTCTCCAGAATCCCAGGCCTGAAGGTGTGTGTTCCAGGGCATCTAAATATTTGTTCAAGACCCACCACATCTAAACCCTTTGCTGATGGTTGTGAGCTGTTCAGCCCTCAAGTCTGCACTCTGCTGTTTGCTCTTTGCCTCAGAATGAATTGTGAAATTAATGTTAACTAATTGCTTTTGGTACCTATCCCTGTCTTGGTGGGAGGACTACATGATACCACAGGTCTTTTCCACACACTTGATTCAATGCTTTGCGCCTGAATTTTCCCTTTCTTCATTAAGCCCTTTGCTTTAGCAGTTTCTGCAGAGGTCAAAAGGATAAATCCAGTTCTTCAGGCTGCAGATGAACTTGCTCCTCCGTGGTAGGGATGAATAATTACCTGCTATAAACCCACTACACTGCACGAGTCAGTTGGGCTGCGCAGATTTAAATCAACTAAAGACGTGGTTTTGTAGGGAGTGAATGAGTAGGAAGACTGTCCCATCCAGATTCAGGCTGTCTGTCCTTTCTAGTTTACTGCAAACCTCAGATTTTAGGATGTATTCCAATAACTGCCCACGTGCCATCACCATGCTTTGTACATCTCACCTTTACCATATGACCAGTTTTGTCTTTGCTGCATTTTGTATACTTTTCTTTTACATAGTAGAGGGAAAGGATGAGAACACGGATCTCATGGAAAATGAGTTTACAATCAGCATTTGCAGGCAGCCACATTTCAAACAAAGGAGCGAGAAATCGATTCTTTGTGTTTATATCTTCCAAGATCAGAGTTGTAAGTACAGCACATTGTGCTCTTACACAACAAATCTGCCCTGAAGTGCCTGTAGCTGACAGCTATGGATTTATCAAATGAGAAATTGGACTGTGAATTCAACTTTCAGCAATAAAAAGACTTTCAGCTCTTTAATACATCTCGGTCCTGCCCTTTGGTTGTGTTCCAGCACAGGTAAAGGGACATGCGAATGACTTCAGACTGTAAGAGAAATTCTTTGTTCCCAAAGCACTGATTTATCCATCTTGGTTTCTGATGGCAACCTCTGATAGCCCTGTGAGATGGAAACAACTTTGGTATCTGTTCACCAAAGACCAATCTCATCCCCTCCTTCTGTCTCAATCAGCTGGTTGACATCCTGACTGTCCTAATTCTAGTGACAGGACGTGAGGGAATGGCCTGAACCTGCGTCAGGGGAAGTTTAGGTTGGATATTAGAAACAGGTTCTTCACACAGAGGGTGGTTGGGCACTGGAACAGGCTCCCCAGGGCAGTGGTCACAGCACCAAGCCTGGCAGAGCTCAAGAAGCATTTGGATGATCCTCTCAGGCACATGGTGTGACTCTTGGGGATGGTCCTGCACAGGGCTAAGAGTTGGTTTCAATGATCCTGTGTGTCCCTTCCAACTCAACATATTCTGTGATTCTGTGATTCTAATCACTGTTTATCTTCCAGTACCCAGCCTGGTCTGTACCTGCAGACAGATATGTGGCTGTGCTTCCCTGTGGAGCACTCTGGCCCTACAGGATTTGGGTTGTTGTTTTAGCAATTTGGGAACTCGTGGTTACGATGAAAGCCACGCAGTCACCACCCATCTTTCAGTGGGGTTGGCTCAGGAGCAAGTGCTGGGCAGAAGCTAAAATGCCTTTCCAGGGTCTTGGATACAGGGGAACATGAGAAAGAGAGCCCCAGCTATGAGCTGCAGGATTCAGTTCACAGCCAGCTCCAAAAGAGATATGAACTAAGAAATTCTAGACTTATTATCAGGGTTGTAGCATGTGCTGAGATTCCTTCTCCCCCCAGGTCCTAGTTACAGGGTGGCTTTCTCCTCTGACAGCCATCAACAAACAGGTCAGCTCACTGAGGGCCAGCAGAGCTGCAGCATTTGTGCAAGTCACATCCATATCAAATAACAGCTGTGTGTGTGGGGCCAGAGGTTGTGTTGCTGCAGTGTATGGGATGTGATGCTGAAGGATGTGCTAATCCCTTAGTAAATGTCAGCATGCTGCCTGCAGTGGGGATCAGAAAACTTTGCTTCAAGCTCAAAAGCGATTTGTGTTGCTATGAATTTCTGTTATGATAATTTTGATTGTGTAGGTTTCTCTGTATAGGACTAAAACATGTTGTTTTCTCACTTTCATAAGAGGAAAGGAGTCATCCTTCTAGGGATTTGAAAGCATATGGAAGATAATGTGGTTATATGATTTTTTTTGTTCATGCCAGCTGGGTCATATCCTCCTGATATATACTGCTGTAAATCTGAATTTATCCCACCTGGCTGACTTTTGTCAGAATCTGTCCAATGTTCTTCAACAGATTTTCAGTCTAAACTGATGGAGTTAACCAGTAGGATCACTCTTACTAGTGAAGTGAGGAGGATTTACATTCCTAGTATTAGACTCATTCTTTCAAGTAATTTGTGAAAGCCTTCTAACCATCTTGAGCCAACCAGAATTAAAATAAAAAACAAAATATTGCACTCATGAACATATGGCCACTTTCCTGCATTGTAGCAGTTGAGTGCTATACTGCAAACTGCATCCTGCTTCCTCATATAATTTACTTTTTTATCTGTTCAATCTTTTTTAAAATGAATTTGTTCTCAGATTAGATCAGCACAAATCTCTAGCTATGGTATGTGGTCGCTGGTAGGGCAACTTTCAGTGCAGCTTAGTATCTACAAGGAGCAGGAGGCAGGAGAAGAAGATGCTGGTGATGACAAAGGTCACTGGGTGACAAAAAGGATTTTAGAAGGGACATTTCAGCTGAAGAATCTGTATTTAAATCTCCTTCTCTCATTAAAGTCAAACACAACTTTTTCAAGCATTGATAACAAGGCAAAGCAAATGAGGCTTTATATACTAAAACCCCCCAGCTTTAGGCATCACTGTGAAGAACAGTGAAAGGATACTTGGCCTGCCTCTAACAGGTGGTTCTGAATTGTCTGTGTAGGAAATTCTTTTTCATCTCTACAGCTGAAGAGGCATGTCATTGGTGATCAGAAAAATCTGTGTTCAGGGGGAAAAAAGGTAATCTCTCTATATGGGACTGACAAGAAAAACAAGAAATTACAAAATCCCTTTGTTTTCCCCCTCAAATGAACGATATGCCAATTAAAATACTCTGTCATCAATCAGCTACTTTGGAAAGAAAATCTAAAATCATCAATGTTAAGATTATACTCTTGAGATCTGCTTCTTACGTGTTCTTCCCTTTAAGACAATGTGAACATCCATATAAGCAGGAGGAATTAAGATTATCAGCCCTCAGGATTGCCAGTGTGTAAATACATGAGTATATTCTTAATTTCAATCATGAATGGTTCTATGAATTTAGATCAGGAACATATATGCTGGTATCCCAAGCGATACAATTTTTTTAATTAATACTTGGGTATTTGTTGCCTTTTTCAGACTGGCTGAAATCCAGGGGGTCATAGAAGTTAAAGAGCCTGAATTGAGGTTCTTGCACAAATGTTGCAAATCCCCTCTAGCCTTTTTGCAGTTTCCCTGCTGAGAAATATTGTCAGCAACAGCAAATAGAAATATTTGACATATATCAGAAATATTGCCAGCTATGGCAAACAGCCCTATGATTAGAAAGCTTATCAATTCCTAATTATTTTGGGAAAACAATTAGTTCTGGTTACATATTTGAAAAAATCTTGATAAGTACTCAAACTTAATGCATGGTTGAAACAATGTCAGTTGTAATATCAACCCTTTCAGGTATTTGATAGCACCTCAGCCCTCTTGAAAAGACAGCTTTTAATAATTCACATATCCCTGTAGTGTGAATTAGTCACCACAGACAGGTGTGAGGAGTAAATAGAAAAAAATTGGAAAAAAGCCCATTGACAGTGAATATTGAAGTTATAAATTCAAGAAAAGAACAAATAAGTACAGTTGATATAAATATACAGTGCTGTGCTGAACTCAAGGATTTAATGTGTTGAATGGGCTTTGGTTTTGGGGGGTTTTGTGTGCAGGTTTTTTTGTTTGTTTATGTTTTGTGGGGGTTTGGGGTTGTTGTTTCATTTTCCACCCCCTTTTTTCTGCTTTTCAGCACTGTGCCTTTAATCTCAGAGCTGTTTGCTGCCTGCAGCAGCAGCAGCAGCTGCTGAGAGTCAGGCCAGTCCATCTCTCAGGTCTGAGGCAGGATGCTGCACACTGAGTCCTGGTTTTTCCCTCTCTTTCCCTTTTTAATGGTGGTTTGACCACAGAAGCTCTTCTAATAGACCGTAGAGAGGTTCTAGCCTTTTATACCTTGCTCTTTCAGGCTGGTGTAATTGCCTTCACTCTGTTCATTGGTAGCAGCAAGTCAGACTCCAGCATTAAAAAGTAGGTTTCAGGTGCAGATTTCCAATGTGCTCTGAACTCATCTCTGAATATTTTCTAAATGTGGCACTGCTTATGTCTGACGCCAAGGCAGAGAGGCAGAAAAGGTCACTTTCAGAGATTATATCTACATCCAGCCTTCTCCCAGTTTTCATAGCATTCAGAGGAAGGGATTTGGATGTGGACCCTGTCAAAATTCAGTAGGATAAGATATTTTCCCTGAGTGCCGCGTAGAATTGTGTGAAGTCACTCTCGCTCTGTGACCTTCATAGAATCTGCCAGTCAAGTTCATTTTTTTCTATGCAGCTATTTTTTAACCTCTCAGTGTGTAATAGCTCCATTATGTGCATGAAGAGCTGAGGGAGAGGTGAATATCGCAATGGAGGAGTCACAAAAGCGTGATGTATTTTCCCAGAAATTATTTCTAGGCAACTTCATTACGTTGGTTAGTCACAAAAAAATTGCAAAGAGAACTGACATCTCAGAAAATTAACAAAAATTACCTATTTTGTGCTCTGCCAATAAGAAAAAGATGAGTCAAATTTGTCAGAAAGAAAAAAAAAAACCTAAAAAAACCCCATTTCACCAGCAGCCCAGCAGCATATATGACAGACAGACAGATTACCTTAGAAATGTCTCTTTTTCCTATTTGCTCATTGCAGGTAATCATTACCTTTTGATTTGAACAGCTCTGTGCAAATTTGTTTTGTTCTGCTTCTGTAAATGGGAAATGGAAAGAAGTGTGATATTGTGGTGGGGCTGCACACAGAGCAGGCAGACAGGAGTTCTGTCTCCTCACTTTGCCTCTGTGTTGCTGCTTAACCTTGTATGAAGTACTTGTGACTTGGTCAAAAATTAAAAATACTCAATTTTCAATTCACCCCTTTTCCAAAACTGAGGCTTTTCTCTAAAAAAAAGTTGCTGATTAAACCAATATTAGTAACAACATTTAGGTTTGATCACCAAAAAAAAAAAAAGTTTTAAGATCTATTTTCATCAAGAAAATAATAACCAAAAATCATTTTTTAAAAAAATATATTTTTGTTCTCCTTACTCTAAGGAGGCAAAATCTGAGCTGTTCTTTTAAAATACATAGACCTCTGGAGCATCATTTGTACACCACTGTTCTTGTGGTGTGACATATCCCAGTTTGGGCTCCTATCCAGGTTTTCACGGTTTCATACCATGGTTTATAACACAGTTTAGTTCCACTCAAACATTTAACACCAGTTTAAATGACAGTCCAAGCACTGTCATATTCTAGTGTGTTTTAGCACCTCTTTCCTTCTGTCTCATCATTGTGAGCCTGGCAGGTTTTCAATTTTTGAGATAAAGAGAACGTTATTTACTGTCTCAAAATATGATGAAGTTTGATTAATATTGATTAAATATCCTGAAACAACGTAATCAGTACATTTGTATTAATTTATTTTTTTTAATTTGAAATTGCCTCTTCAATTTTGCCTTTTAACTTGGCCACTCAGATAGCCATTGCCAGTTTCAGATAATTTTCAGTGCTGAATTGTTACTGTGCAGACATTGTATGACTCTTCCACCATTTTCCCATCGCAATTTGGGGACCACAATCCTCATTAGAACATGGGGAGCTGAAGAAGAGTGCTTTTTTTCTCCATCTGTCTTTATCTCTGAGTTTCAAAACGTAAAAGGACAAAAATGGTAGTTGGAGGATTCAGGCTTGGATCCTGACCCAAACCTCAGCCTATCTCCTGTATATCCCAGGCACTGCATCTCTTGGCTTTATGCAATGATTCTTAGTTTCTCCTATGAGGTCTTTTACACTTTCTTTAATCAGTTAAATAATCTTTAGGTCAGCCAGAGATTTCTCT
>JAWWLV010000045.1:6651645-6683723 GCA_035041135.1 Platyrinchus mystaceus
TCTTAGTTTCTCCTATGAGGTCTTTTACACTTTCTTTAATCAGTTAAATAATCTTTAGGTCAGCCAGAGATTTCTCTGCCTTGGAAACAGCCAGTTTCAAGATGGTTTGGACTCAGAGGTGCATTCCCCCAGCCCAAGTAAACTAATTTAATACAAACTTCTTGGCTATTCTAATTTTTTTTCCTCTACCTTTTTACAAATGAGCTTGCTCCACACTGCAGAAAGTGAGAGGACAATAGACCCCAAAAGTTACATGATGGAAAAAAATATTTCCTGGCCATCTGTGCTCAGATTATTGCACGGACGAACAAAGAAATAAATAATGGAATAAATTGTTTATGGATCTATTAGGACAATTATGGGATTTTTCTTGTGATAAGCCTGAAATCTGATTATTACTTACAGATATCTGAGGGCTAATGCTTCTCATAGGAGCTGAGAGTCTGGATCAGTATCCACATCCATGTGGCTCAGCATCCTGCCCCTGGTGTGTCTGTACAGCTGCATCTGAAATCTCACACCAGCAGATGGGAAAGAAACCAGCTCCAGCAATGACCTCACCAAGAACAACCTTCTCTGGGTTTTGACCTGCTATGAATTAATATCCTCAATATCTGTGTAAATGCTGAATCTCTTCCCTAAACATCAGTGCTTGGATACCAATGTGAGTTCTGTTTATTTCCAAGGGCTCTGCACGCAATAGTGATTAAGGATGAAATATTATCTGTTACTGTTACAACTGCTGCTGTAGATCCAAAATGTCAAAGCCAAGACCAGAACCCCTTCATGTGACCCACCACCCAATAAAAAAGGAATAGAAAGATGGTTTTGCTTTAAACACTTTACAATGTGTTTCTCAGAGAAGAGATGGCAGGAGGGTGCAAATCAACAGACTGAGGAATACCGTGAAACAGGGAGCTTGATCAGCAGCAATTTCAGTCTCCCAGGTGCCTTTTCATTGTCCATTTGTTTGGAGGGACCACTCCTGCACTTGCTGGGAACAGAGGGACTGCTGGGGTGGGGAGCAGTTGTCTGCATTACTCATAGAATCAAATTTTTTTGTTGTTTGTTTGTTTGTTTGGGTTTTTTGTTTGTGGGTTTTTTGTTTGTTTGTTTGTTTTTGTTTTTTTTTTGTGTGACCCATGCTTTCATTTTATTTGTTGTTTTGAGCCAAACCACGTTGTTAAAAAGCAAGATTTGACCTATGCTCTCACTTTATTAGCATCCACAGTTCCAGCCTGTTGTTTATGAGCATTACCTGAAATTCATATGTGTTGAGCCAGCTGCTGTTTGCTTTGGCTCTTGTTTGATCTTTTCCTGTTATAGCTTCAGTGGAGGTTTTATCACCTTCCCCTTTCCACAGTGCTCAGGGAGAGGGTCAGAGAGAAGGAATTTCTTGATTTTTCAAGTGGATGTAGGCAGTCACCTCTACCTAACTCACTTCTTGTATAGCACAGACCTCAAAATTCCACATAGTAATTTCATCATGGAGTGGGAAATTCTGTTACAGCTGTAGCAGTCCTTTCAGAATAATATCTGGCCAGGATTTAAAGATTTGTGGTAATATACAACCCACACAACCCTACACATGTTGTTCCATGACTCATCTTTCCTGTCACCATTCTATGCCTTATCTTATTTTTAATGTGAAATTATTTATCATCAGCTTCCAGCTGGATCTGATTCTCA
This sequence comes from Platyrinchus mystaceus, assembly GCA_035041135.1. Taxonomy (NCBI): domain Eukaryota; kingdom Metazoa; phylum Chordata; class Aves; order Passeriformes; family Tyrannidae; genus Platyrinchus; species Platyrinchus mystaceus. The sequence goes on from JAWWLV010000045.1 coordinate 6,653,335, forward strand.
TTATATCTTTTTGTGGGGGTAGGAACCAGGTAGAATCCAAAATATATTTCTTGTACAGGCTGTGAACAAGGCATCTGTGAACAAAGCATCTTTTAACCTTTGAATAAATGGAGGAAAAGGGGTATCTTTTCTCTCTTGCTGCAAGACGTGCTTTCCAGACTTATTTAGGTTAATTATGTGTCTAATTTTTTTCAATTGCAGGTTGGATTGGGAGGCTTAGGTGCCTGCTTTTTGGTTCCACCATTTCTTAGCCTCAGAAAATATCTGTCTATGGCTGAGCTGACAGTGTCACTCTATAAATATTCCGTGAAAAGGTACAAACCATTACACATACATATTTTATAGCCATGAAGAATCGGGGACACTCAGCACTGCATCTCCCATGCACTGAATGAAATGGTGATCATCTTGATTAGGGAAAGAATCTCCCTGCTGAAACAGAATTAACTTGAAAAGCTGTGATTTATGGAGCTGCAGAAAGCCACTCCTTTTTATTATTATTATTATTCTGTTAATTATACATGAGGAAATGAACCTCATCAGGTATATCCTTGCTAAAATATAGTTGCACATTTCCATTTCCTTCAATAGCTCTAAAGAGATCTGTGGGATCTTGTTTTCTTCCAAGCAGCCCGTGGTTTGACTTGGGACATGTTAAGTCAATAGATTTGTCCAGTAAACAAATAGTTAGCAGCTAAATAGTTCAATGTGCTGTCAGTGTAGGATTTCAGAAAAGTATTAAATAGTCAAGAAAAAAGAAATGGGGGATAAGGAGTTTCAAAGCCTCTTTAGTACTTTGTCTCTACCCTGCTAATTTCTGCCCTGAAAATCTTTCATGCACAGCTGCCTCTGTTTCCTTTACCTGTCACAGGCACACCTGACCTGACCTAACCCAGTCCTACCTGCTTGCTGAAGGACACTGATTTGGTTTCCATTTCCAGGGCACATCCGGGAATTTCTCTTGAAAATACTAAGTCTTTTCATGTGAATCTGGAGCACAGATGGTTATGGGCTCCTGAAAGCTGCCTTTGTGGTGGTGTGTCATCTTTCTTCAACTTTCAAACTTCCCAGGCCAACAGCACCTCTCCATGTTGCTGGAAGTTAATTACATGATTCCCTCCCTCCCCCCCTCTCATCCCCTCTTCCCTCCTCTCCCCTCTTTTCCCTCTCTCTCCTCTGGCTGTTGTCTGGGTAGGACAGGGCTGTGAGAGCAGCAGAGCTGGTTCAAAGGGACAGAGACAGGGTCAGTCCACAGCAGTGGAACAAATTTTTGTAAAAATTGGCTGGATTGTCAGTTTATTGCCAGGAGACAAAATAGCTTAATTCCCTGGCAAACCCTGAAGTGAACCTGCACTTATAGTCCAGGCGTTTATATCCTATTTAGAGTATTAGTGATTTGGAAGGAAATAGAGGGAGAAAGGAGGGGGAGGGAAAGAAGTGGAAAGAAAAAAGCAGATTTGTGTTTGAACCTGATCTTTGAGTACAAGCCAAGAGCCCTGACATACTTGAAAGCACAATACTTGATAAATGGAAGAAAGCTCTGTCACTACTTGTGTTTGAGTTTCATGGGTGTTTTAATGCCATTGTGATGTTTTACGATGTCAAAATACTAATAAAATCTCAGTATCTAGCTTTCAGAAAGTTGGTGACATGAAAATCCCTGTGATGCTTCAGCTCTGTAAAAGAAGTTTTGATATTTAAAAATCAGCCTGGAATAAAAGCACTTGTGCTTGTTTTACCATAACATTATTTTGATCTTTTAATTAGAAAGCTTAAAATGCAATTAATTACTTAAATAAGGTTGTATATCAGAATGAGATGGGAACAGGTGAGGTTCTTCAGAACGGTTGCACCAGAGGATCACAGTCAGTGTTGTGCATCTCCACTAACTTTAACAGGATTGCAGCAGAGCCTCAAGGAAGCTGTAGGTCACCTGGAGAGCCACTGGAGACCTCACCTGCACAGGGCAGAGACACCCAAATCATGTTCTCAATACGCCGATGAACAGAGAAGGGCAGAATTGCTTTTTGAACAGGTGCTCCCTCTACACAAATTAGCCATGATACCAAAGAGAAATTTCATGCCTGGTGTGCAGCTATTTCAATCCTGGTTTTCCTTGTACTTTATTTCCAGAGGAGAAAATAGCTTAGGTTTCATTTTGCCAAATGGGGCAGAGCTTGCACAGCTGGTAGTGATGGAGTGACACATGGAAAGGCCAGAGCTGACAGTTCAGCTCTGCCTTCCAAACTTCACTGGCATCAATTTTTGTGGACATGCAGAAGAGGAGATAAAAAGAAATGAGGAATTCAAGGGGAACTTTCTCTCTAACCTTTCCTCTCTCTCCTATCAAAGTTTTCACCTGTGTCTTTATTAGTAATATGCTCTGCATACTTTGAGTTCCACTAATTGGCAATACTCCTCTGAATTCCTATAGGCAGCTTCAACAAGTGCCTTAAAGATGTGTGATCATTAAAATTAAAAAGGAACTGGTTATTTCTCTGCAAATTTTGCCAGAAATTTAGCATCCTGCAAATTATAATTGCAAACCATCACCATGAATATTCATCTATTAAAAGAAAAAGGTGATGTGAATGATTTATTAGATTCTAGGCAGATTTGGAAGCAATTCTGCAGCTGGCATAAAGGAAAAGAGTGAGTTTGTCTTCATGAGGCTGCAGTCATTTACAGACTGATATAACCTCAACATTTTCTGTTTGTTCCCTGAGGCTTCTATAGGAAGGCATTCAGTGTTTCATGGAACCCAAAGGTGTATTTCACAGTAAATATGACATTCTTAAAAATTTCCTCATGATTACATCTGATCAGCTTATTTGTCTTGGCAAAGGCACAGGCATTTCCAGTGCAAGCACCTCAGTTCACTGGTATGCACAGCTTGGATAATTTTTCCTGTACAAAGTATCTACAAAGTAGCTGCAAAGTGGGCAATACTGAGAGAGTGACAAATGTGCAAATTAAACAGGAAAGACAGAAATAATTGGAATAAACCTAGTCTGGTCTGTTATATTTTGATATATGAGTATTAGATGCTGTAGTAGCTGGAGAGAGCTTTTTGGCTTCTGCAGGCTTATGAGTATCACGTTAGCAACTCATAGAATCACAAAATATCCTGAGTTGGAAGGGACACACAAGAATCATTGAGTCCAGCTCCTTCCTGGCCCTGTGCAGGACAGCCCAGGAGTCACACCATGTGCCTGAGAGGATCACCCAAACAATTCTTGAACTCTGTCAGGCTTGGTGCTGTGATCACCTCCCTGGGGAGCCTGTTCCAGAGCCCAAGTACCCTCTGTGTGAAGAACCTTTTCTAATATCCCACCTAAACCTCCCCTAACACAGCTTCATGCCATTCCCTCAGGTTCTGTCAGTGGTCACCACCTCACTCTCTGGTGAGGAAGTTGTAGATCACAGTAAAATCCTCCCTCAGTCTCCTCCAGGCTGAGCAAGCCAAGAGACCTCAGCCACTATGGCTGAAGATGCCTGTATTTGGGGTGGAAAACAGCACTGGAGGTGAAATTTGAAGGACTTGGACATCTCATTTCCATTGTAATCTAAAGAGTACCTATTCCATCCTCATTATCCCCATCATGCATAGGTGAAAGGGTAGGATTGCTTATATCTTCAGAGAATTAAAAAGCACTCATATCCACATACTTTTAAAATAACATGGCCTGAATAATCTAAAAGTCATCTGATTTCAATTATTGCTTAATATAGGTTAACAAATCCTAGAAAAATCCGTGTGGCATTTGCTTTTCACTGTAACTCATCTAGAAAATTAATTTAATTTAGCTTTTCCTTAACTGAGTAGAGGGGAATAAATTGTATTAACTGCTTTTTTTTTTTTTTCCCTTTAAAAAGTTTATTTGTCCCAGAGCTGAGCAGGGCACAAATGTTTGATTTTAGCCCCTAATGTTCCAAACAACTACAGCAAAAATACATGAAATCCAAATGTTAATGTTTAGGCAATGTGGGATTTCAGTAATTTGAAAGTGTTTTCTGAAGTATTTTTGAATTACAGATAATGAAGAATGATAAAGCCAGAATCTATATAGTTTACTGAAGAATAGACTTTTTTTTTCCAATAATAATAGAGAGGGATGAATGTTTTTTACCAAAATTAACAGGGATGTTGCCAGCTTCCACATTACACTAGAGTTTTGAATATTTTTATGTATATAGGGAAACACATGAACACACACAAATCTTGCACTTTTTAGTGAGTATTTTAAAGGCACATGTGTGTCTTGTCAGTAGATTTGAGATAAGCAATGTGACAAGGAATGTGTGCCATGACTTTCTCCGGAATACATTTTGGTATTTTGCAGTTTTGTTAGCTTTTTGGTCCATTGCTCTCTTTGTTTTGGGGTACAAGTAATGGATTTCTTATGTTGTAAATCCTAGAGAACAGCAAACAGTTCTGCCATAATGCAGACCCTCAGTCAAATACTTCCATATTATCAGGAAAATCTATAGAATCCTATAGAATCCATCTATAGATCCCCTCCAGGATCCCCTACGCTCTCAGTTTCTGGTGCTCTCTCCTGGATCCCTCCCCATCCCTGTCCAAGTAAGAACAGCCATTGTCCAATCTCATCTACCCAACCCAGTCCATGATTCTCAAAGGAAAGCTCGCTGTGACCTCTGTGACCACCAGAGATGACTATGAAGAACTGACCGTGGAATATTTAAAGGCAAGAAAATCTGTGGTTTTCTTATGGAAACACTATTCTTCTCCACCAAAATGTCCAGAGATACCATGGATGCCCCAACCCTGGCAGTGTTCAAACATAGTTTTCATGAGACTTTGAGCAACCTGGTCTAGGGAAAGGTATCCCTGCCCATGAGAGGGGGGTCCCTTCCAACCCAAACCATTCTACTATTCTATGATTCTGTATGCCAGCCCAAGGGCAACACCTTATCTGGTGGTGCTCAAGGGGGAGTCCCTCATGCAAAACAAGTTCCTGCTGGGTCTTCGCCTAAGGATGATGTCTTCTTAATATGGTTCCTCTTCCCTGCCTTTGCCACACAACAGTGTCAGTCCTGCCAGTGTGACCTCACCTTGTCCCCTTATTGCAGCTGTCTCAGCCCATTGTTCTCTGAAGCTGCTTCACTCCTCATTCAGCTCCTTCATGTGGGCCTGCCTCACCTTCTCGCCTCTGATCGAGTCCAGTTTCAGCTTTCTGAGTTAATCCTCAGTTCCAGTGTCCTGACCTAGCCTAAAGAAGTACCAGGTGTTGTTCCATTCCCAAGCTATGTCCCACCATGGTTGAAGAAAACCCTGCAAGGTCATGCAGCGTCTCTGCAGTCAGGCATAGACACTTATTTTGATATGCATGAAATTGTGTTTGAGCTTCCTAATCCTTTTTTTTTTTTTTTGAGAGGAGAGACATCTTTCTGCCATTTGAAATTTCTACTCAGTCTTCATTTTGTGTAGTATTCACTTTGCAATCTTACTATGCTGGTATAATAAAGTCCCATTTACATATATAGAAAAAGACTCTTAAATGCTCTGTAATTAGATGATTCAGAGTAAGAGCCATTTCATTTGGTCTGACCCAAATCTGCTTTATAACTGTGTGCAGTCTGAGTATATGTCAGGGTTTTATTCTGTGCTTATAACAAACTCATCAGATTTGTGGGGAAGTCTGTTTTTATTGTTCTCAGAGAATGAAATACTGTTTTTTCTTTTCTTGGTCGGCATGAGAAAGAGCTGAGAAGCAATTTTGGAGATGACAACTTTTTGTGAGGCTGATCTGGAATACTAATGCAAAACTCTTAAAGTCACATTAAACATCTGATCAAAGTGTTTTGAGTTCCATTATCATGGATTTCTTAAATAGCAGCAGATGGTATCTTACTGTGTGAAAGCATTGAGATTTCCTTCCTTTTAGTTTTATCCAGGGGGAATACTATTCATGTGAATTCTTATATAATTCTTAAAAACAAAAAGCTCAGGTGTAAAAAGCATGATTCACGGAACTCTTCCTAATGAGGTAACTTGTCCATCTCTATGTTGCTCTTTGTTGCTCTTTATTTCTCTTACCAAAACAGAACTTGGAAGCCCCAGATTCCCCGTGGCTAAAACATAAACATATAAACAGGTTTTGTGTAGTTTATATCTTTTGGTTCATTAATGTTACCCGGCAATAAAATCTGAGCAGGAAATGATGACTCTCCTTAGGCATCACTGTTGACAGGAATTAGCTAGGAAACAAATCCCAGGCAGCACGGTCACACTGAAGTCCTTTCTCTTATAATTTTAATAATAACCTGAGGTAACATATAATCTGAAATCTTCCCTGAAAATGGTGATGTGGCTCCACCCAAATTTAAAGCTCTGTCCATGTAATCAGCTGGCTGTGAAGAGACCTCAGATCAATGTTTCTGTATTTTCCTCCTTAAAAAAGAGTCATTTATCAAATAAGCACAAGTGGGACATCGCTCCTCTCCATTAGCTTTGCTTTTGCTTTTTTAATTTATTCCTTGCCCCAGAATTGCAACTCATTTACTTTATAAATCTGCAGGTTTGCTTCTACTTTATTTGATGAAGTAATGTTATTATTAGGCTCCAAGGTTACAGTGAAGACTAAGAGAGCATTTTATTCTGTTTTCTGCTCTCTGAGGCAATCCAGGGCAGTTCTGCATTACAGCAGATCGGAGAGGTGATTCCCTTAATGATGTGATTAAAAGCAGATCTTCTTTGGGTGACAAAGGTGGATTTTCAGGAGATGATTTTATGAATTAAGCAGGCAGAACTAGTTCTGTAATCCAGAATTTGTCCTGTCTGGTCTAAATCAAAAGGAAAACTGATTATATATATATTTCTTTACTGTATGTAATAATAAGGACTTCAGGAGTGTCAGACTATTACCATGACTGATGTAAAGTGAATCCTGGCTCTCGGCACTATGAATTTTGCATAGAGGTTAAGCAAGATAATGATCTTCATAAAAGCAGCTCCCAGAATTTCTGCATGAGGCTGGGAGTTTCAGTGCCTGGAATGTGGATGAGGTGTCCACTGCCCTGGAGATTGCTTCCAGACCTGTGTTTCTAAGATTAGCGAGGGCTCTGCTTTTGGTTATCGTGCATAATGGTATCATGTCGACAAGGCATGTTAGTTTAATATAAATTGCACATGATAGCTTTGCATTTCTGCTAGGAAAGAAAAAAAAAGAGGACCCTTTTTCCTGGCCAAATATCAAAGCACTGTTAAAACTTGTAAAGCATTTCAGATTCAGTTTCATTGTGGAGAAAGCTGCAGGGTTCTACAGTTTTAAAAGATAACAATTCCAAACAGGGCAGTTCAGTTTCACCAGCATTACTCTGTTGTGACTTGTGGATCCTGGCTTGGAGAAATATCCTCACGTTTGGCTGCAATCATGGCAAAAACAATGAAAACAACATTCTTGATATGGGGTCAAATAATTTCAGTACCTTGTAGGAGCTTTGCAGGGTCACATTTAATCTTCATTGGAACAGTGGAAATATTCTTAGCCATGACAGTGATTTTTAATTATCCTCTGAAAACAGAACTAGTTTGTGATGCCCCTGAGCAAAGGTGCATCTACAGCACAGGCTCCTGCATTTCCACAAGCTGCCTAGGGCTATCCTAGCCAGTAGAAAGAAATAGGTGTCTGTCTGACGTCATTCATCCTATTTTAGTGCAGATGTCTGAAATAAGCCATGAGAATCCAAATGCACAGCAGATGGCTCTGAAATGTTTGATACTCTGACTGCTCCACCCGAAAAATCATAGAGAGCTTTAGGCTATTTTTAGCAGATCAGTGTAACGGGAAAATCCTTCAATAATTCAATACATAACAATCATCCCACAATCTTTTTTGATCAAAACTGCAGTTGTACAAATCACACTTATTCTTAGCTCACTAACTAAGTATGTGTTATAAACTCAATGCTACAATTGTGTGGAGACCCCCTGATCTGTCCCCACACAGCCTTACTGGATATCACAGCAGCTTTGGTTGACCCTTGCTAGTGAGAGCTCCTTTTCCATAGACTCAGCTGCCAGCTTTGCATCAGTTCTGTAGTTGCCAACTTTGAGGATTCCTGACACTACTTCAGGAAGTTTGGCACTGACTTTGTTTTAATATTGCTCTTCCTTGCCTGTCACTCCGCCAAGAATTTTTTAAATCTCTGAAAAGAGTAAAGAAGCTTTAGAGCAAGAGTAAAATGAGCATCGCTTAATCAAATGCAAAATATGACATCAGTTATTAAATTTAGAGTGATGTATCAAAAGATAAATGATAATATACCTTATAGTTTCCTTTGTGTTGGCAATGGGATGTCTGAAAACTATGTGGTGAATGTATTACAGATGGAGAACACGCTGGTCAGCTGGCCTGAGCCAGGCTTACAATCCATCAGCACAAAACCCCAAGTATGTTGGGTGGCAAAAAGTGGAATCAGACTTCATGATGTCTGCACTACTTTTAAACCTTGGAGGATTTTTGACCCCATGTACTTCCACTGCGTCCAGATGACTTGCTTTTCGTTGATATTTTATTCATGAAATCCCATTTGCCTGTGTTTGCTGGAGGCACACAAAAGGGTACCCACTGAAATTATGGAAACGGGATCTTGACGTAGGTGCCTGTGTAAAGAGGACAACTGCAACTGGAGCAGGATGAAGCACAAAATTCTTCTTGCACAAGTGCCCACAAAATGTCTAAATTTTGCCTCACTGTCAGGGACACAGGCATGTGGTTGGTTCTCCTTTCCTTCCAAATGATGAATGCTTTCCTGTGATTTCCTGGGCAGAGAAAAGGGAAAGTACTTGGCAGTATAAGCCACCTGCATTGACTAGACAGGGAAGTGTTGCACTTGGAAAGAAATTATAGCTTACTCATTTGCTATTTCTGACATTGGACTTCTTTGTGGTTTGGCTTCACGAGTTTTCCCCTTCTGTGTTTGTTTTGTGTTCATCAGATTAAAGACCTGTTTACCACCAGCCTCGGGCACTGATGGATTACCAGTAGGGCAGCAGCCTGCACGTTCAGCCGGGCAGAGCATTGCCTGTGTCCACGAGTGCCCAGTGACGTCTGTCTCTGTTCAGCTGGTAGTGACACAGCAAGGAGAGGGCTGAGTCACCTCTGTTATCCCTGCTGCTTACAGCATCTTTGCCTGTCAGTTCAACTGGAACATTTAGGGATCAGCTGAGTGACCTCTGTTTGGCCACATCAGTCACTGGTAATATATATAGGTATGTGTTAGATATTAGATACACATATAGTAATTAAATAAGAATATAAAATAAGTATACCCATCTTTATTTAACACTGAAGTTTAGCACAAATATGCTGGGAAATAAGAATATTCAGTCTGCAGGATTTGTCTCTGCATGTGGGAAAGTGATAGAGAAGCGAGTTGTGCAGCTACAGCAAAGCCACCTAGTTGTCATGATGGGTGAGCTGAGTACAACCTCTCATCAGCTTTTGAAAAGGCCTGTAATTTCATTACCCTGATAAATATCAAGGGTCACTTTAAGTCTTAAAACAGAGATTGCTTTGACAAAACTTTTAACCTTAGGCTGACATTTTACCTACACAGTAAAGCACATTTTTAGAGATTAATTCAAACACACCATTCACTTTGCAAAGTTAATTTCAAATTCACTTGCTCTGATGTCTTTCAGGTTTGTGAGTTTCTAATGATGTTAGTGTTTGTATTTTTTAAAAGCCAGAGGTACTAAAGTTTCACCTTGCCCTCACCTTGACTATTTCTCAGTAATATCTAGGGATGAGTTAATACATAGTTTCACAAGGGGCTTAAACAAATCTTTCCATCCCTCAGCAGGTGATGAAATGCAGAGAAAACAGAAGCAGAACTCTGTCATCTTCTTGGTCTGAGATGGCAATGTGTTGGCTGTTTTGGTCCCATCCTGAGATACTCTTCATGGCCTGGGTGACCCCCCCTCTAATTGTTTGTGCCCAGGATCAGGCTCCTCAAGGGTCATCCTGTGTCAGTCCTTGGGTAGGTCTAGGCTGCAATGAGTGCCAAGGACAAGCAGACAAGTGCTTCAGCATGAACATCTGTGGTCCTTTAGAAGCTTGAATCGAGGAGACTTGCATTCCACTTGCCAGATACTGCACTTTTTGGCCACAATCTACTGGCAGGCAAACCCTCCTGTCCTACTCTAAGTCCATTTCACCCAAACATCTCAAAGGCGGAGTAAATACTAATTTACAGAGAAAGACATTGAAATAAAGGAATAAGAAGTGGCTTCCTAGAGAGAACAGAACCCACAGTTCAGTCTGGTGAGGAAGACCCATATAAGCATCATTCATCTCTCGAGGCTATTGAAATCCCACCTTAAGCCTTAGGCTAAGGTGTAAGTTTTAAGTTGATGTTCTGCAAAAGAATAAATTTTACCCATGATGAGTCAGTGGCAGTGATATGAGTGGAAAACACGTCCCTGGAGTGCTTGTTTTACCACCACACACAGTTCTCTCACAGGAACTCATCCTTTCAGTGCTGTTCTACGTCCTCATAACCAGAGGGGCTGGCACATGAGCGGAATCTTTGTTTGGAAAGCAGGGTTTACAATGAATCAGAGTGCCTCACAGGCTTTTAATTAAATATATTTTCTTTCAAGGAAAAGGGAAAGATGTTAGGGGAAATGCATCTTTGGGTAAAGTAGTAAGTTAAAAGGGGGGGAAAATCAGACACCAACATAAGTGGTAGTGAGGAAAGCAAATTCATGAGGGAACAATTAATAAAGCATAAAAATTACATTTACAAATATTCTACTTCGCTTAGTGCCACTTGAGCACTAGGATGTTAATGCAGCGGGCTATTTATAGTGCAACAAATCACCTCACCCCTTCAATTGCAAAATTACCTTTGTGGATTTTGAAGGCTGTGGTGTGTTACCAAATTTAAAGGTGCTGACAGAGCAATCAGTATTTTTGTGGAGCAAATCAAACTGAGACTTTGTGTCAAAACAACGTCATCCTGAGGGAGCTGGAGAAGTAAACGATGTGCAGCGAAATGTATTCCCTGTTCGAGTACTGGCACATTCCCTGTGAGAGAAGCAGCTTATACTACTAAATACTCTTTAATCTGTAGGACTCAGAACATCTGCTTAAGACACAATTCACTTTGAAACCATGTGTGGGGCAGCCAAGACTGACTCTGAGACATCTCCTGAAGGTGGGGACAGGGCTGATGTGATAAGTACACTTCTGCTCCCTCCTCCTGCACAAAACTATGCAAAGTCCAGCCATCCTCCAGATCTGTGCCTCCCTTCCCAGGTGAGTGGTCCTCCCTCTTGGCAAGGGGTGAAAGTTCCCAAGGTGGGGGGGCTGCTCCTCTGCTGGGTTTGACCCCAAACCCCCTTGTTTCCCTGAGGATCGATAGAGTGAGCTGGGTTTAGTGAATGAAAAAGTGTGGGAGTTTTAGGAGAGGAAGGCTGTAAACTCAGCGAGACAGGCGAAGAGTTTATCCATTGTTTATTTTTGGGCATGCGGGCATCTGCCTGTAGCACCTGAATGGCTGCAGAGACTGTTTTCAGAAATTAATCATAGTCGAGCCTGATGCGTTGGGTAAATACTCTGTGACTCATACAGAGCTGAACTACAGAGAACCTGAACAGTGACTGCTGCAGCATTAGGACAAAATAATTTCTCAAGCAGATGATGCATGTGACAGTTAGATGTGCTCATCTAATTGGAATAACCAAGAGAGGGAAGAAGGGCTCGTTACGAAGGTTTTGCATTAGCACACACATTTGATTATATTTATTGCTTCCGGGACTGGTGATGGTGGAGGCAAAAGGTTCCCAGGTGCCAAGAAATCTTCCAACAACACTGTGCATTTTAAGCTTTCCCCGTCATTGCTGCAAAACTATCTAACAGCACTATCTAAAGCTCTGCTTTAACTCACATACATCCTTACCCACAAGAGCATCCTGATATAGTGACACCCCTGCCTATGGCAGGGGGATTGGAACTATTTTATCTTTAAGGCCCTTTCCAGTCCAAGCCATTCTATGATGCTGTGATATGGAGTCAAGCACATGTTGCATGACTATGGTCTCCTTACAGCTGAAGCCCCACAAATACAAATGGGACTCAACATTGATTTGTAGGTCAGCCTGTCACGGTAGATCAGGCTGCTTGGTCACAGCATCACCTTGAAATCACCCTGAAAAGACATATTTCAGCCACGTGCTTGCGTAGGGCCAGTGCAATTTCACACCCACGTAAGTGAGATCAGAGTCAGTCTTCTCACATGATGCATTCTGGCTTCTACTAAAATGACTTTGTTACAGTCTCTGACATTTGGTTGGGTGCTTTTTATTAGGAAAAACTGGGGTTTGAAAGTTTACAAAGGCTCTCCTGGGAGTAGAAAATCAATGCTGTTGTTAATACCGAGTTACAGTCGCTGGCTGCCATTGCTTGAGTCAATACTATTGGCAGTGTCAGCAAAGTTCATTTTGCTACCAACCATAGCAACAATAAGGTAATAAAATATGGCCTATCTACAAAAATTCCTGTTTATCAAACAAGTGGGACCTTCAAAGCATTTTAATTTTGGCTCAAGGTGGCTCCCATGAATGTCCCTGGGAGAGCCTGGCATTGCTTTCTTTGAAGCTTTTGAAGAGTGAGGAGATATTGTCATTGATTCAGAGGAAGCAGAAAGACCTTTGAGAAACCATTGAAAATTCAGCATTTTAATCACAAAATATTTTATTAAGAGATCAAGATAAGTGGATCAATACAAAATATGAGCCCAGTTTCCTTCCAGGGGACAGTATCATAGAATGATAGAATGGTTTGAGTTGAAAGGGACCTTTAAAGGTCATCTGGTCCAACTATGTGAAAGCCTTGTGACATGTTGATTTTTATTTTTTTCTAGAGACCAAGATGCTTCTGATAGGGTGGATGGGAGGGGGAGTTCTCCTCACCATGCTGTGGAATAGGGGACCCTGACACTTTTGTGATGGTGCAAAGGACAAATGGCGACTGAAGAAGTTGGATAACATAAGGGGAGTCTTTGGGCTGAGATATAACACTGTGTGGAGGCTGCTCTACCTTTTGCTCCTTCCTAGAGACAAGGATGTGCATCTGCAGAGCCCTTGCTAACCTAGAGTGAGGGTGATCAGCCTCAATATGCCTGGCATCATGATAGAAATGAATACAGGATTAGCCCAAATAAGTGTTCTTTACTGCAGAAAGCTATTTATTCTGTCATTCCTCCTAACTTAGTTCACACACCAAATCGACACACCCAGAGCATATAGATTTTAGCTTTCTAATAGTTTACACTACATTACTTCTCAGCTTGCTCACCCAGCCCCTCCCAGATGGCATGTCCTCTTTGGACATATCCATGTCACAGTGGGTTCCTGAGAGTCATCTGACAAGGCTCAGTTTTGCATGTAAAGTCAAGAGAATCCTCATTACTCAACACCCTCTTGCTACCCCAATAGCAGATAAATAGCTCTGCTGGGAAAAGGTGCCTGTGCATGAATGCTTAAGAAATTCTAATAGCAGCAGTAAAAGGCTCTGGATGCTGATCCTGCTCTCTGTCACATGTTAGCTTGGAAAAATTTACCACTTCTGTTCCTCCTTACTCAAAACAAACATGCTAGCTGATTTTAATGCAGTGATCATGTCTTTTTATTCTATATGCCCGGGGGGGGTGGGGGGCGGGGGGGGGGGGAAGCAGATGGTATATACATTTTAAAACTGGAAATAAATATTTTCCCCTTGCTTTAGAAAGCAAAGAAGGAGCTGTCACATCATGTGGCTATCTCAAAAGCAGAGAAATTCTTCTCTTGCAGCTGAATTTCTTGTGAGTCATATTCAAGCAAGGCAGCTTACCTCTCTAAGCTCTCTTCTTCAGGCTTGTAGATAGAAATGGTGCAGAAGTGCTTTGGGTCTTTTATGTCTAACCTTTGCACAGCTAATGCTAAATTGTATGTATTCAAAGAGCTCTTGCAAGATTTACAGGAAAATTCAACAAAAGTCACAATGAGAGAAAAGATGAACAAAGGAATCACAACTGGAAGGCTCCCAGACGTTTAAAGTGGATCCAAAAGATGAAATCTGCTAGAAAAGCAAAATGCAGATGCTCTAAATCTCTCTGGGAGAAGAGGTGAAAATACAACATTTAGGAGTGAGTGTATTAAGAGAGGAGAGAAAGGGATAAATGCTGAGTGTTACACATAGGAGTGAGAATCATGAAAAGGCAGTACCAGCCGATCCTGGCTTTTCTCTAACCAGAAAGCCTTGTTTCCAGGTTTTTTTGCAGGTGTGGGTTTACATCAGGAGGCTATGGCTACATGACAGAGCCTACACAATTACATCCCATAGGCCAGCAACTACTGTCCCAGGTCCCTTTCCCTGGGCTCTGGTTTGGATGCAGCTGGGGCTAAAAAGTGTAGTGTATAAACCAGTCAGACATGTACTGCTTAATACACATCCAAAGCTGGAGGACATGAACCTCATTTAACGAGGACGCTCGGCAGCAGAAAATTATCTAGAGTGGGCTTCATTTCACGATGTGTTGGTGTCTGTATCTGAGCTACCTATGCAGTTAATGGAGATAAAAGACACTCATCTCCTCCTCAAATGGATAATTAAATCATGTCTGGTGAGTGCTACCTTCACTTTCAGCTCTGGATGCTTTCAAGTACCTTTTAAAAGAAAGGCTTCCAATGTTTTTTATAACATTTTGTGGAAGAGGGTAAATGGTACTCTCAGAGCACTCCAAGCTGTGGGTGACCAAATTAAGTGAATCTCAGGCAAATTCACCAAATTAGGTGAATCTCAGCATCAGGTTCTTCCATGGGTTACAGGAGAACCTTAGAGAGATCCCACTGCAAATGCTACACATTTTTTACAGTGACTGCTTAGCAATCACATCAGCTTTCTCAGCAGGGTTCTCCAGACTATCCTAGAGTGGAGTCACCACACTCCTTGAATGATTTGAAAGTAAAAGGGATGTCTAAGTAGGTCAGAGCTGAACCAGAGCTATGGGTATAAACATTCTTTTAGTACTGCTATGTACCTTGAGTTTCCAAAGAGCTTGAAGTGTTTGGTAATCCAAAAGTAAGAACATGTGCATGAGCAAACATATATTTTAAGGCTATCTTGAACCACACTTAGTAAAGCACCAGGATGACATGATGTCTTGAAAGAATATTAATTTTTGTCTCAGGTAAAGTATTCCCTCATGTAGAGTGCACAGATGACCAGGTTATATGGGAAAATACATGGTTCCAAGAAAAAGAAGGTGTCTGAGCTGCGCACACTGTGGTAGAGCTCACAGAGTGATGTATTAGCAAGTTAAAAGAACATGTTACCTTCAGTGGGAAAACCGGTTACTTTGTAAAGTGATGACAAAATTTAACCGCACACAAAGTCAACAATGTTACAAAATAAGTTCCAGCAAAGAAACTCCATGAAATTGCTTTGTATTGATTGGGTTTTCCACAAGTCTCAGCGAAACGCGAGTACAGGCAGGCTCTTTAAGGCGATTTCATCAGAAACAGGCAGAGCAGAAAAGGGTTAATAACTTCATTTACGGGGTGATCTATTTCTACGCAAGCCACTGTCAGCCTACAGGCCTGACTAATCCCTAGTGTAGTGACTAATTGCTGTCATCCAAACAGTAGCTGGCAGCCATTTAATTTTCCCTTTCACTTGGTGTCATTAACATCAGTGACATATGGCTGTTTCCCTGCCCCAGCTCTGTGGCTACTGGGGAAACCTATGGCTTGAGCTTTGCAACCATAAAAGTCCATTATTAACTTCCAGTATTTCACTGGTGTCAGGAAGGGCCATTTACAGATCTGGATCCTAAATGCCTGAAAGATATTGGGTTTTTCTGGGCATAACTTACAACAGGAGTGCAAAGGTACACTTTTAAGGAGCAGCTTTAACTTATAAAGCTGATGGTGAGGCATAATAAAATGCAGGCAATTCTGGAGATGTACCTTGAAACACATTGCACAGTTGCTGCAGTATAAATTATTAGTTGCTAGTTGGCTCTTTTTCCTTTCTTTTTCTTTTGTACTTTAATGTAGCAGAGCAGGGCAGTTGTTTATAACTTTTGTATTCTCTCACTTGACTCAAAATATTAGGTCAAGATTTCAGATACAGATCCCCAAACTCCCAGTTTCACTGCCTGCTATCTGTTTTTCCCAGGTTTAAAACTCCTTTACCTCTGCTGCCTTATATAGGTGCTACCTTTTCTCTGGTGTTAAGGTTAAACAATATGTCTCAAATCCTGCTCTACTTTCCTTTACCTCATTTTTTCCTAAGATCATTAATTTTTTTAATAGTATGTATATATATATATACACATATATATATATGTATATATATATTTTTTTTTTCCCCCATGCTGGCCAGATGATTACTATGCACTGCCACCCTGCTTTCAGGTAAGATTTGCAGGATTTAATATTACAGGCATTTCAGATCCTGTTCAAATAGCACAGCAACCAAAGTGACAATATTGCTTTTAAAGCTCAAGAAATTTCTGGACCTTCTGTCATTTGGAAACATAAAGTAAGACAAAAAAAGAAAAATCTCAGATCTTAGGGATTTTTCTTGCTAGGAAGACAGCAAGACCCACACAGGACAGTAAGTAAATAACATACAGTGAATCTTTTATTTGTAAATTGGTTTCTTCCCATTCTGAGTTTTAAGATTAAATAATTTAGTGAAGCAAAAGGGTGACAAAACACACTCTGGTACTCCCTTTCCTCACACATCCCTCAGCTGTATGGGAGGTCTTCTCACCTGAACTGACTCCTGCCAGCCCTGTTGCCTCCTTGAGAGTCCCTGGGAATCAGAGGTACATGGAGGGCAGAAACCCTTACACTGCAGAGGGCAATTCTGCAAGCAGCTCCCCGGGTCTGTTTTCCCACCCTGAATTTTTATGCCAGGCTAGCACCTGCAGCAAGAATTGCAATTTTCTGCAAGTTAACCTTGTACCCATTTTTCTGGCATGAAAAACAAGCTAAATCTAACCAATATGGGTTTTTTTCCTCATGTATTTTCAGAGTGAGTCCCTTGCTGCAAGCCTGGGAGAGCCTGCAGCTTTGTGTGTTATATTTCAGCAAAAATAAAGTAAACCACCACTCCAGCTGAAATCAGTGTTCTTCAGACATTGGATTTTATCCTGCAGTTAAAGTCAGCGACAAATCCTTGGGACCAATTTTGTGACCGACCTGGTCCAGGAGCACAAAACATAAAACAGCAGCACAGTTTCTACCCTGTTCTCTACTTTTTCTGGAAAGATAATTTGACTTTTTCATGAACCAGTTTACACCACGAGGTGCTTTGTTTGGCACCCTGGTGAGCAATGGGGGCCATCAATGTAAGCACCATCACCCACTTTCCTTCCTCCAGCTAGAGCTAAAAGCAGAGCAAGGCTTGGTATGAGAACAAAGTGAAATTACAAACTTGTCTCTGTTAGCAGAGCATCACAGAGCTCCCTTCCTCCAGCAAGGGTGTCAAATGACATAAAATGAGCAAATTGAACCTTTTTTGTGTTAGCATACAGACACAGCAATGACACCAGCCAGGGATGGAGAGAGGGCTTACATGATGCAGGCAAAGCTCTGACTCTGCCCTTATACACCTCATCTCTTTTCAAGAGGTGAATAAAGGCTGAGTCAAACCTGGATCACTGTGAGCAGGAACAGCAGTAAAATTACAAAAAAAAAAAAAAAAAAAAAAAAAAAAAAAAAAAAAAAAAAAAAAAAAAAAAAAAAAAGGCTCTATTTGAATTTGAAAAGGTGGATCAATAGGGACAGGAACATCCTGTGCTAGCCATGAGCAGCCCTGTATCTGTGCTGGGGTTTGCTGGTTAGATAAGAGGAGGCAGAAAGAAGAAAGACCCAGGAGAGAGCAGGAGAGCAGGGAAGTGAGCAGGTTTGGCAGAGATGCCAGGAAGGCAGAGGACGGTCAATGCCTGAGGCAGTCACACACTTCATTAGGAATGAGTAGTTGGACATTGCTAGGGAAGGGGAGACAAAATCCAAACTGAAAGGCAACCACCGAGGGAGAAATGTACATAACTCTGGGGATAATAATGATTTGGGTCTGGCCACGAATAAGCTACTTTCCCATCTCACGGGACAGGGTCGCTGCCGTGCTCTGGCCAGCAGCTGAACTGTCCAGCGCACATCTCTCCTGGTGGGATCCCTCCTCGAGGGCGGACACGGACATCCTTAGCGCCGGAGGAGCAGGGATGAGGGTACAAACAGCTCGCACCGCCCGGCGCTGCCACGAGCAGGGATGGGAGTGGGGGTGCCAGTAGCCCGGCAGGGGACGGCGGGGATGCAAGGCCGAATTCCACCCTCCAGTGCCGCTTTGGGGCCGAGAGCTCCAGCCGGGAGGTGCTGCCGTGCTCCACAGCAGGGCCCAGGCTCCCGGTGATGCCTGCGGGGTTTCGCTCCCACCTCGGAGCTTTTGGGGCTGGGGAGATGCAGCCGGAGGATGCTCCGCGCTCCCTTCGCCACGCCGGGGCTGGACCAGCCTCGGCAGCGTGCGCCTGCGCTGCCGGCCTTCCTCGCTCTCCTCCTCCTCCTCCCCCCGCTGCCGGCCCCTCCTCCCGGCTCTGGCGGTGCCGGCTGCCGGGGCGGGCGGGCGGCGGGGCCGCTCTGTCCGTGCAGCGCCGGGGTTATGCCCGGCTGCAGGCGGGGAGCAGGGCCAGGGGCAGCCCGCGGCCGGGGCTCCGACGTGTCCAGCAGGAGCAGGGCGCGGTGATTCCCACCACCATCACCCTCCCTGCTCCCGGGAAGGGGTGCGCTGGCGCTCCGCGGCGGGGGAGGAGGAGGATGCTGCTGCTGCTGCTGAGGATGCAGAGGATGCGGAGGGCCGGAGCGGAGCGGGGGTACGCGGGCAGCGCCTGGGTGTGCTGCTGGCTGCTGGGCTGGCAGGCGGCCGCCCTGCAGCTGCCGCCCTGTGAAGAGGTGAGATTTTCCTCCTCCTCTTGGGGCTTTCCCCATTCGTAAGGGCGGAGGGGGTTTGCACCGGTTCGAGAGGAGGGTGGCACCCCAGGAAGGGAGTGTTGCTGGTTGTTGCTGGCCCCCCCCAAGGTTGTTCGTGGGACGATAGAGGGGTCAGACCCACGGGGAAGGACCCTCCACCGCCGTGCGGGAGGGGACTCTGTGGGGCTTCCGAGCCGCCCCCCCTCATCACGCTAGAGCATCCCCCTTGGCCGTCGGTCGCGATCCCCTCCCGATTGTCGCTGCTCCCTCCGGTGCATGGAAATATCAGAATTCCCCTCCAAACCAGGGGGACGCGGCCGGCCTCACTGTTTTAAAAAATAACCTGTTATATCAGCGCAAAGGGGTAGAGTAAGGGAGGGATAGTGTTTGAAGCTGTCCTGCCCCCCTCCCCGTGTCAGCTCGGGGTGTCCTGGGCTGAGCCGTGTGTGTGTCATGGGGAGAGAAACTTTCTGCCTCCCTCCTGCTGTCAAAGCCTGAACCAGGAGGACTCGGTATGTTCGGAGCAGGGGCGCTCCGCACGGCTGTGCGGGATGCGGGGTCTGAGACGGGCGGACAGGGACGCGCAGACCCGCGTGTCCCCCGGAGAATCCCCGGAGGAGGGGACCAGGGCTTCATGAAGTTCTGTTCCAGGTTTTCCATCCTCACTCCTCCAAGCAGGGAATCCTCTTCTGCTGCTCTTAAAGAGCAAATGGGTCTTTCCAATGTTTTAAGCCGACTGTAGGGGTGAGGGCTGGGTACCACCTCACCAAACAGGTCTGTGTGGCCGGGGCACTGCTCTAGCAAGCAGAAACCTGTAAGTGGGTTAACAGCGATCCGTCCCCTTCCTTCTACCCACTCCGAGGATGCTCCGGGAACAGAGCTTCCCCACCTCTTATATTGCAGTTGCACCGTTTACCAAGAACTACTTTGTATATTCTCAGAGTGGATTGGGAATGGGTCACTGCAGCCAGGGGGGAGCACTCGGCTGGTGAGGGGTCCTGATCCATGCTTGGAGGCTATTGCAGTATGGGATATCCTTGCCTGAGGGTGCAGAAGTCCTTGTCTCCTACCTGTGGCGAAAGAGAGCATCCCTGACCCGGGCAATAGTCCCTCTTTACCTGTGGAATCTACTTTTTTGTCTTACAGGTAACAGAGCTCAGTGCTAGTCTAGCATGGGAAATCTTGCAGTAGGGGGACATGTGGGATAATCAAGCCAATGTCTGTTTTGGGCATTTTTCTCCTAAATGTCGGTCATCCTCAGAGAGGGCGATTTATGCAGCTACTTGCTTTAAGTTACCTTTCCCCCTTTCTAGCAATTGGAGGGAAACAGATCTCGTCCTAAAGTCTTTGCTTCAAAAAATTAACGTCTGCAGATGTTTAAAGGTGACAGGCAGCTGAATGCATGCAGAGGTACCAAAAGCAGAGATGGTATTTTGAGCATCACATACTGGGGTTTAGGTGTGCAAATTCTCTCCTGAGCCCCGCTCCTATATCCCTTTGGATCTGGACCTGAATGCTTTTTCTTTCCTTTCAGAGGGATGGACAATGTTGTTTTGCTTCATTTGAATACTATTTGAGACAGAGTCAGCCCTGACTCACATGGTTAAAAAGCTGGGCATTAGTTGTGCTGGTGTGTGTGAAGCCATGCAACCGTATGTCCCAGGAAATATAATTACAAGCATGTCCGGATGGAGAGAGAGGAAAAAAAAAAAGAGCTTGCAAAGAAACAGGATAGCAGATGAACTGATTTACAGAAGGGAAGAACGGAAGTTAATAGTTCACATAAAGCATGGCTATTTTGTGTTAGGCTCAAAACTTTGTCATTTGTCCTAGTTCAGCCCAATTTGAATGACCTGGGTGTATTGCCATTAAAATCACCAGAGCTCCCAGGGTGATTGACTCCGGTCTGGGCAGACTCAGACAGGGATGAAGTTGTGCAATAAGAAAGCACAGCCTGTCAGAGGGTATTGCAGTCCTTTAAAGACTTAGTAGATGCCTTGTTTTATACCCAAAAGGTTTGAGAAGCACAAGGCTTAATGCACTAGCAGGTAGTTAATTTTCAATCTAAAGGGCACCTTCCCTTTATAGGCACTTTCCCCCCTCCTTTCCTGACAGCTTGTTTTTCTGTTCCCTTACTGTTATGAGAATACAGATATCTGCCAGTCTGTGAGATTTCTGCACTGCTACAGCATTTGGAGCAGTGGGATCTCTGGCTATCCCTGAGGCTCCATGGTACTCTGATTACATAGACAGTAAAAATGTGTAACAGTGTCACTTTCCAGAAACCTTTTTGTCATTGACTTCGTTCATCAGGGGCTTTACTAGTTCAGCACACTAGATTTAAGAAAGGTGTGTTTGTGCTGCAAACCAAACGTACAAACAGCTTGAATGAATGTTCCCATGAGTTTTTGGAGTAAATTGATACAGCCTTCTGGTGTAACCATGTTCAGTCCAGGCTGTGATGACCATCGTGACCTCTCCCTGAGCTCTCTAGTGGCAGCAGCTTGTCTGAAGCTGAGCCATGTGAACCTCCAAGAGATGGAAGCAGGCTCAGCTTGGATGGCTGGGGTACCTCTGGGTGCAGAACCTGGGGAGACCCACTGCTGTACCCTGTGCCTCTGGTGACTTTGCAACTCAAATTAGGACCATGGTAGAAGAATAACTGCTTGGTGCATTCTTTCTGCTATGACAATGATGATTGGAGTACCCATGCAAAGGTTTCATGTGTTGCATAAATTTTTATGACTTTGAGTGGAATGAATGACACACGTGTTTTTCACTGCCATTAAATACACATTTGGCTGTTATGTTGGAAGCAATCAGATATTTATGCCTGTCTCCCTGCTGCTGCAGGGACAATCTTTGTTACATCTTGTGTTCCAGTGTTCGGTGCTTTTTCTAAACTTTTCCAGTTGAATGAGTGTTCTTCAGCTTCCCTCCCAGAGATTCACCCAAATCCGAGCAGATTTTGCTTTTGGTACATTTTAACTGATACTCAGCCTAAATGGGTCTTTTTTCATTTCCTCTTTCCTTCATTTCCTCTTTCCTTTCCTTCTGTTGTTTTTGGAATCATAAAAAAACCCCAAAAATCCCAAAAAATCAACCAAAAACCCAAAACCACTGACTGACTCTTCCCTTACCTCCCATTCAACCAAATTGCTTGCAAAGAGATATGGAGTATCCAAGCTGCTGGCAGAGATGTTTTCCTTCACATCCCTGTTTGACTCTCAATTACTATGCAGATTGAGAGCAACATAGGACTTTGATATTGACAATAAATGTGATTCTGATACATCACGTGGTTTACCTGCTGTTTCAGTAGACAGGTAAATGAAAGGGTAATGCTAAGTGATTTATTTCAGAGAAAGTATTTTTGTACTTGTCTGCTAGAATACTTCTGGAAAGACAAAAATTATATAAGAAATTTTCTTGTAAAATGAAACAGTCTTAGAAAATCACTTGCAAGGCAAAGGCAAGGAAGTCTTAATAAGGAAGGGGAAGCATAAACTTGAAATTAGGTCAGGCATGGTGGATTAGGTGTGCTGAAATAGTGCCAGTTTTCGTAATGAAAAGTAGGGTGTGTCTAAGTGTGAAGTATTTTAAGTATGTTAGTATATTAAATCAAGATACTAGGTACTGAGCTAAGCAGCCTGGGAAGCAAGGTGAAATTATGCCTTTCCATGGGTAGAAGGGAGATGCATGTCAGTCTTGGAAGGTTGTTACATAAGCCAGCATGCCTGTCTCCAAATATACATGGCAGGAGTAACAGGGATGTCAGCTGGAAGGAATCTGAGTATCTGAAACACTCTTATGTCATAAGTGAACTGTACCTGCTTGGGAAAAGTTTTGGAGTCATTGCAGATGGCTCTGCAGGGGCAACCCGTGTGCTGATGGTGAAAAAATTTGGATGGGTGACTAAAAAGAAAGAAAAGAATCAAACATTTTAGAGTGGTTCTGTGCCTTATCATTAGTACTTAGGAACCATGACTGTTTAGTTTGTTCCATAGCTCATTAATGAGTGTACAGTGATCACAGCAAAGAGTGGTGCTCTCTAGGTAAGCAAGGAATAGCTTGATGGAGGAAAAGAAAGAAGAATATGCATTAATGCATGGGGTAGAGAAAATTAATAAGATGCAAGTCTTTAGGATGAGACAGAAATAAAAAGGATTTTTGTGCACTTGAAAGGCTAAATGCTATTAATGTTAAAATGAAATATTTTTTTATTTTTATGTAATTGTAAACAACTTGGGACTTCTTGATTTCTGAGGTTCATTTAGTCTCTGCTGGCTTTAAAATCTCTGAAGAGATTAGCTCATTGTTAAACATTTTGGAAGAATTCTCCTCATATGGCTTCCTTGATGTCCCTTATTGGTACCCTTGTCCCTTTCTGTTAGGCATCTGCACTGGCTATTTTGGCAAAAGAGCTGGTGCTATCTATACCAGCTGCTGGGGTGATTCAATGTTGTATTCCTTGATTTCTAACCACCCTGAAAGATCTTAGACTCTTAATCTATGAACAGCTCATAGTCAGCAGAAGAGGCTGTGGAAAGATTCCTAGACAGACCATATTATTTTTGTCACCTCTTGCTACAAAGATTTGTGTCTTTGTGGGGAAAAGAGAAATGTACAGCTTCCATTTTCCATGGTGATGGAGGGCCATAAAGATGAGGAAAGAGGAGCAAAAACCATGCTATAAAACTGCTGACAATAAAGTTGATGGAGTGTAAACATGTGCACAAAAGGTGAGGAGACAGATGCTGAGACACAGGTACCAGAGCAGAAAGAATCCCCACCGAAGCACTTAGGCAGACCAAGGTGGGGGGTGGGGGGGGAAGCACAGGAGAAACTGGTGAGATGTCAGATATTTAAACCTGAGAAGGAAGACAGATGCTGGCATAAAAACCAGATAGTGAGCGGTGGCTGTAATGATTCAAGAATAAGAAAATTTGTCATGGTGGAACTGCTGTAACAGGCCATAAACTCAAAAGAGAAGTAGCCATTAAACCAACACAAGATTGCATTTCTCCCACCATCAAACATCACTCAATCATTCAGGATGAGATTTATCATCTGTAAAGAAGTCCATGTTTTTCTTTTCTTTTTTTGTTTTTCACCCCTTTTTTTCTCCATAGTGTGAGACAGCTTGGGTTGAGTGAGGATGAGAGCTCTGATTCCTGACTCATCCATGCATGGTGGAGTGAGGACCATCAGCGAGCCAGGCATGGGTTTATGCAGTGATTTGGGCTGTTGACTGCCGCCTCCTGGCTACATTTTCCACTAGTTGTTAGTTGGGAAAGCTTTAGCAGTACTGTGCATTGCCTTATGCCAGATGATGGCCTGGGTCAGAAATGCTGGAATCACATGAAGGGAACCTTTGCTGCAAGCCTGACTCTGTGCTCAGTGAAGGTGTTGGCTGGGCTCCCACCGCCTGCAAGGACCAGGGAGGCAGAGCCAGGGGTTCTCAGACCTGCAGGGCTCGGTCTGTGAGCAGCTGGCTTCCCTATGTCATATGTTGAGGTTGCTGTCAGTGTCTGCTGAAGGAAGGGGCAAGCACCAGATAAGTAGAAAAAAAAAATTAGAAAGTGAAGAACAGATAAAGGTTGGTAAAAGGAAAGGTAGCCTTGAATGCCTCATTCTTGAGATAAGAAAGAAACAGTGTTTGGGAACAGGTCCCTCATGTCTCCCAGACATTGTCAAGGTTTTTCTAGGGGCTCCTGCTGTGAAGGTCCCGTGCTTTCCTCCAGCATGGCTATATCTTCCCTAAGTCTCACACCTACATAGAAAAGAGTATCCCTCCACCACTTATTGGTAATATTATAGTGCTTATCCTGGACTTGAAAATATGTTCAGATTTTGACTGATGGTAGTGGAAACATTTTGGTTTTCAGTCTTTCAGTTTTCTGTGGTTTTTGAAGGAGAGAAATAGTTAACCCTCCTCTGCCCCCTTTTTTTTTTGAACACTATGTTTTAAAACAAATAAACAAACAAAACCCTTTCAATTACAAAACATTAGCCAAATCTAATAATGACCTTCTTTCACAAACATTGTGATAGTCTCTTTGATAAATAGTGCCAGACAGTAATCGCTGTGCACTTGGGACACAGGCTCAGAGCTGATTTAAGATGATCTAGGACGACATGTGCAGCTGAGCTGCTGGCTCTCCTGTGTTGGTGCTGCTGATCCTGTCCCTGTGCTGAGTCAGAGCAAATGCTGATTCGGCTGAAAACTCATCTGCCAAAAAAAAAAAAAAAAAAAAAAAGGAAGGTAGAAGAAGGAAAAAGTAAAAAAAGAAAAGGGTGAGTGTTCAGCTGGGTGAGTGGCAGAGATGACTCTGTGTTTAGTCTCTCTCTGTGTTTAGGGGGGATAGAAGTGGTACAGGAGGCTTTGGGACCCACTCAAAGGCACAAGTCTGGTCTACACTTATTTTATTTCTAGACCGTAAAATTTTGGTCAGGTAGAGCTAGCCTGGATTTACAGTGAAATAATAGCAAGGGGATTGTATTTCCTAATGTAGGAATAAGAAAACGAGAGATGTGTGTTAAAGGTGGGAAGGAACTGGATTGTTGGTCTCTGTTGTGCTCTGGCTTCAGACATGCAGGTGCCGTCTCTTTGCTGGCTGTAAGATATATTTTCAATGAAAGGAATAATAATTCCAGATGATGGGCTATTCCCAACTAGAAAATTTCTTTGACAGTGAATTTTTACTGCCAGAAAGAAAGGACAAACCACTCATCTCATTTTCCCTTGCTGATACAGGATTAACCTTTCTTACCTGTTAGTGTTTTGCAGTCAAGAAATACAACACATAACAGAGATGGTTTATGGTGATACTTGAAGACTATTGGAAAGTACCTACAAAAAGTGATAGGAACTATATTATTTGGTGGTGACAATCCTGGGTAGCTTGATTTTCATTTAGTTAGATTTTGTTCCATGTTAGGGGAACAAATATTTTTCCAGTGATAGTCCACAGGAAAGTGGTTCAGGATGTTTGGAATTGGTTAGAAGGATATGCCCATCCTGCCGAGAAGAGGAGCATCAGGAGAAGATACTCCTGTAAACAGCGTGAGCCAGTCCATGAGTGTGGACAGATCACTGACCCTCTTCTAGTTACTAGGGTAGACCCAGTCAGAAGAGCTATTTTCTGTATGATAATTACCAATGTGGGTTACTAGTGCTAATCTTATAATCCAATTTGATGAAGAAAACCTGCTTTGGGGAAAGGCTGAACTTTCCCTCTGAGGTTGGAACTGACTTGATCATGCTTAGAGGTGTTTTTGGTGTAATGAATATGGTCAGAAAATTGAATTGCATTAGATAACCAAGCTAGAAGGAGAAGTGGTGGGGAGTGCAAAACCTGAAGATGCCGCTAACGTAATTGCTGCTGGCTTGATAAAATACAGCATCCATTTAATAGCAGAGAAATCAGAGGCTAAATTGATCTTACTGTCCCAGAAAACTGAAATGCACTAGGATGGTGACTTTTAGCAGCAAACTGAAGGGTAAAGGTGATGTAGACCTCAGCTGTGGATGCTTAAAGTGTTAATTTCCCACAGCGTTTCTTGTGGTGTGCGAAATCCTTCTGGTTTTGTACTTACTCTCTGAAGTTTCTCAAAGGAAGATCTTCACACAGGCTGGTGGTGTTTTATACACACATAGGGTGGTGCTGCGTCTTTTGAGAGATGTACGTCAGAAATGCATGACTGCTGATTTTCCCAGGCTTTTATATCCATGGCTCCCTCCTGCTGGCAGGTCAACAGTGCTGATCAAATGCTGCTTGTTTCTGGTAAGCTGCTTTTTATCTCCAGCTCTGTTGTTCCTTAAAGCAAATGAAGTAAAGGAAGATTTCCCAAGACAGTTCTTTTCTTCTCTCTTTTGTTTGGTCTTATTTAATCAAATTTTTAAAAAATTCAAACTTCTCTTGAAAGGAAAGAATGAGGGGCCCTAACCAGCCCTCTTTACAGCAGGATTGATGCTTGCATGGAGGGACTATGAGCTAATGTTCATCTCAGGGATGCTGGGGGAAGGCTGCATGGTAGAATTGGAGTGGAGAAATGATTCAGCTCATTATGCTGCACCTTTCTTCACCTGCAAGACCTGCTGATGAGCAGGTTGTCTCTCCTTATGATGAATGTCAAGTGTCTTGATTAGTAGGGGAATGACTGTCTCCCCTAGAGCTGCTCAGGTAACAGCTGAACTCAGGCCAACGCTCTCCTCTTCCAGAAGACCAGGCAGGTCAGTTAAAGCCTGTTTTTAATGCTGAATCTAGGAAACACCAGGTCTCTGAATTTTCCTGTTTTTTTAGATGGAAGCCCACTGTTGTTTATGTTAGACTCTGCACAGAGAGAGGCAGTGGATCCTGAGGCATTGCTCAAACCTGCACCAAAGCAACATGTCCTGTTAGAGTCAAGGCATCGTTTTAGGGAACACAGACCAGGCTTCACAAATAGTTCAACACTAAGCCCTGCACTGCTACTGAAATAGCTGTGATCAATGATCACATTCCCATTCACCCCAGCTAAGAGGGGGCATAATGTAAAAACCAATCAATTCCTGTATCTTTTTGTTTTTGCAGTATTTTTAACAGCACTAAAAGCCAACCCTATTTAAAGTTTACTGGCTTCACTGAGAAGTTGTTTTTTAGTTCCAGCTTTTAAATAACAACAACAATAAAAAAGCAGCTGGTTTGCAGCATTGGGCATTGAGATACTGACCTGCTAATCCCTTGCACTGCTTTGCTAAACAAGGGAAGAGATTTCCTTAAAGCCTCATCATGTGGTTATGGAGGAATCACAGCTTCCATTGTAAAAGGTGGGGGAAAAGAAAAGGTAAGCTGGATCCTCAGTATTGCAGAGAAGAGTGGAAAATGTGAACTTTGAAAATCTGTAAAGTTAAATGAAGTGGAGCTAAGTTACACAGTGTTTTAAGGTCCTGTGGCACTTAAATAGGTCGTATGAATTTGATGGGTTGGAAGCAATGATGCCTGACTCCAGGTTTTGGGAGGCTTTATGTGGCTGTTACTGAAAGTACAATTTGATTAACAGACTTTTCCATTATTTAAATTTAACATTTACACTGTAGGTAGTCTGATAGGAAGACCTGGAACTGCCTCATTGGGCACCACACATGCTAAAAATAAAAGTAAATTATTGGGGCAATTTCCTGCTCTTACAGGCAGTCTCCAGCCTGCTAAACAGGACAGACCTAAAGAACGCTGGTCCTTGAGCTGTCCAGATCACTCCCAGGTTTGTCAGTGTGCTCCCTGGCATGGATTTGGCCATGGAAACTGGAACAGCATGGGACACTGTAGTAGAAGCTCTGGATAAATCCACAGTAGTCCTGTAGTAAGGAAATAAGGATGAGTGAAGGCAGTTTTGTCATGGCATAACTATAACTGGGTACAGTTACTTGAATATCAACCATATTAGAAGGGCATGTAGCACCCTTGTACTTCTCCAGGACAGCAGAAAATCAGTGTTAAGAGAACCAGCATTTCCTACCATGAAAAGGACTTACTTTTAACTGTATAACTTTCAATGTCAATGTGTCCAGGCTAATTTTTATCATCCTGAAAGGATGGTGTGATTTTTCTGCTGAATGTGCCTATTTTCTTCCACTGGCTACAGAGGGATGCTGGCTTTTGCCAGGTAGATGCTCAATTTTTAGTTATTTAAAATAAAATAAGGAATCATCAGTGGAATCAATCTCCACTGTAACTGAGTTACATTGGCTGTTAAACTACAAGGTCACTTTGCAGCACTCTATAAGCTGCAGGGGTGAGGGTGTTTTGATAAGGCTGGGACATCGCAGTAGTGCAGGTAGCTCTCTGCAATGACCTAATTACACTGGAGAAGGGACCTAAATCTTTGCCTCTGATCTGCTGAATTAAAAGGGAAATGCAGCAGGAGCACAGTCTTGTTCTGCAGTTCTGGTGAGCTGTTTGTGAATAAAGAATTTAATTGTTTTGTCTTCTAGCAGCTTCCTACCAAAGGTGCATTATCACGCAGCAGAGTCTCTTCCTATCCAGGGAATAAATAACATTAAGCTCATGTCAGGGTAAATTTCTGTCTATTATATATGCAGGAGATAAATATATATGTACATATATATACATACACATACATACACATACACACACACACATAAGCTTGCCTGTAATGATCAGCTTGTAATGTATTGCAGCTGTTTGTCAAATGGGCTAGACCTTGTATTTGGATTTAATTTTGCAGGGCAAAAAGGCAGGTGCACAATTCCTGATGGCTTCCAGTGTGCATGGTTACAGGCTGACTGCATTGCTCAGGCAGGTAAACCAGCTATGAATGCATTTCTTTCTTTATGTTTGAGACTGGATCCTATATGGTGGGTGCAATCGATAGCAAGGGACAGCTGAGGGACTCTGCCTGAGCAAAACTGATCTCTCCCTTCTCCTGCCTTTCCCCGAGTTCATGGGCTGATGGAGTCACTGCTGATTGATTTGACACCCTGTCCCTGGTAGAGGGTTTAATGGGGCTACAGACAAAGCTCTGCCTACTGCTCTCACTCCCAGCTCATGCCTCACCTAGGCTTGGTTTGATGCAAGAGGGAAACTTGTAGCTCCAGGCACTATCTGGCTGCTGGAAATGCTAACAAATTTGGATTTGTAGCTGCCTAAGAAGCTGCCTTAGCCCTGTGGGTAAATCTGGACTTCAGAAGTATTGTTCACTGAGCAGGGCTTTGCTAGACCCTGCTACTGGAAATCATTTTAACCGGAGTTAGCAGCATGAATACAGAAAAGAGTCCAGAAGCTGAATACAGCTCATGGCCAAGTTAAATCTCAGATGTGTTTTCTCCATCATTTACTTAGATCAGGCTGCCTTGGGCTGCTAATTTCTCTTTGGTTTTATTTATTAGTTATTTTTGCAGTGGAAATGGACTCTTATGGGCTTAGAGACAACCCAGGAGGGTAATATTGGATGAGGCTTCCTCATAAGTATATAGGGTTACATATTTTTCTTGTCAGGCTGTGATTTAAGATATTGCTTTGTTCAATGAACAGGGTTATTTCAGACACATAAGACAATTAAGTACTCACAAAGGGCATGGTCCTATCCTGGGACAAGTGGTTACAAGGCAGGCAGATGTTCCAGAGCTAAGCACAATTCCCCTCTGGTGTTACAGGTGTCATCAGTCTCTTTTTTGTCTTTTTTTTTTTTTTTCCTTTCAAAATGGTACATTCATAAAATCATGTAACACTTCCAAAGTTGAATATCAACAAAATTTCAGCTAAAAAATCTAAAGAAAAGATCTCAATTGCTATCAGTTGCTTTTTTTTCCCTTCCTGTTTGAAAATATTCAGCCATCTGGTCAGCAAACAAATAAAATGCTGCATGATATTGGCAGAAAAGCATCCACTGAAAAACA
>JAWWLV010000045.1:6683823-6704816 GCA_035041135.1 Platyrinchus mystaceus
GACCATTTTGGTTCAAATTCTGTGAGTTCAAGTTCTAGTGCAAATCACTTGCATTGACACAAAAGTGTCTAATAGTCGTAGCTCTTATCCCTCTTTTTTTTGGAGGCTATATACATTGGTAGAGGAGACTTTGTATTGGGGTACCAGTCCCTTCCACACTGAAGGTTTATTTCACTGTTTCTCTCCCTGTACCTAAAACTCAGCTTCTTAGGAAGTCAAAGGCTGAAGGGGAAAAGCTGAGCTCAGATTTGAGCCAAACTAATTCATCTTTATGGAGTGAGTGAGGACCGCACTGGGAGCACACAGACCTTGGTCACTAGTGACAAGGAAATGAGGGATGGGTTTTTTACATCCTGTCCTGTGCAAGCCAAATAGATAGTGGATGTTTTTTCATAAAGTAACATCTCTCAAGAGAAAGGGAAATGTGGAGCAAATGTATTTTGTAGAAAATTGTAGAGGAGGTGATAGGGCAGAAAAATGATACAAGATCAGATGAGTGAGCATCACCCAGACTTCCCTCTAATAACAACGTTCCTTTACTAATATTTTTCTGCCTGGTGTGAAAAATTCTTACACCTAATGGAAACTGATAGCCAACAGCAGAGGGGCAGAGCAGAAGCTTTGTAAAATGCTCATGCATGTGCCTGCTTTTAAGCACATGAATAATTCCTCTGAAGTTTGAAAATGAATGCCTTACTTAAGATGAATTTGATGCTTAAATACCATACTGGATTAAGGTCAGGGAATTCTGTGTATTGAAGAGCCAATACTCTGACACAACTGAGATATATTATTGAATTTAAATCTTTTGCTTCCGGTAAATTGAAGATTTTCCTTTAGGTGCAATGTTGAAAAAATGTATTGATCTGTGTTCTTTAGGAATATTTAAATGTTAAGTGAGTCTGGTGCTCATTTCATGCTGTCTTTTGTGGGTTTTCATGGAAATGCTTCTTTTATTCTGTATACATTCTGCAGACTTTTTAAGACTTAACTGATGATGTCCTTTTATATGCTTTTTAAAATGGAATTGGCATAGCAGGTTGGACAGGATGCTGCTGTAGAGCTCTGCTACTAGAGGGGAAATGCAGTGAAATGGGCCACGTTGGTTCCTCAGATGATTAAATCTGGCCATAGTTCAGGTCCTCACAGGATTAAAGTCGTCAACTTGTACAATTTTATTATCTTTATATTCCTCTACATGAACCTGCTGGGAGCACTGCGAGGATGAGGCAGACAGTTTGGCAATAGCTAGTGAACTGAATCTTTGCAGATGTATTTTCCCCATGGATACTGTAATTGCAGAAGTTAAACCTGGCTCAGAGCAGTGGCTCAGTGAGGAAGTGGCTGTACAGAAGGAGATGCACAAGCCCTTGGATGCACTTGCGCATGCCTAGAAATATTAATTTTGAGCTAAATTGTTCACTCAGATTGGAGGAGCCTTGTAGATAAATATACTATAATATTGAACATTAGCATTTGCTCCATCTGGTTCATTTTTCTCAAGTATAAAGATATATTTTCCTCACTGAAGTTATCAACTCAGGTCCTCATCTGAGGTAAATTATTTTACTTCACTCAGCTTCTTTTATGTCTGATGTAGCTCTAGTTTTTTGATTCTACACATCTTAGGAGCACCCAAAGTGAGACTTTTCCCATGTCCTTTATTTTGAGAATATAAAAAAGGACGCAAAATTATCATCTTGCCTTGTATCTGATAAAGAAAATATGACAAGGCATGAAAAGAAGTGAGTTTATTTGGCTGGTGCTTAAGGAACTGCTTAAATTTGGCGCAGTGTTGGTGGTGGGGTTCAAAAAGAGGACAAGGAGCAGAAATAAAAAGGAAAAGGTTGTCTTGGGAGATGGAAAATTAAGTGCCCAAGGGAAATCTGGGGAAAGCTTGTACATCTGTTTAGTGGAGGCTGCCTGGTTCTGCTCACTCACCTTGAAGCAATTAGCTCATCTGCTTGCTGTCCATCTCTGGTCTGTGACCTCCTGAGCACAGAATCATAGAATGGTTTGGTTTGAAAGGGACCTTAAAGATCATCCAGTTTCAACCCCCCCCTGCCAGGAGCAGGGACACCTTTCACTGAACCGGGTTGCTCAGGGCCCCATTCAACCTGACCTTGATGGCCTTGAATCCTTCACAAACTAAAGTTAAGCAATTTTTGCAGTGGCTTAATTAAAGCCACTTGGGATGTTATAGGTACCTTAGGTAATTGCCTTCTTGGGATTTGCTCATGGACTATTAAACAGTTATACCATGAATTCCTTCTGCACAGATTTTCTTCTGAATAGGCAACAGTCAGCAACATCCATACTAAAAAAAAACCCAGAAACTTCTCTTTTCATTTATGAGTCTTAAGCCTTGAATAGCTGAGAATAAAACATCAAGGTTGAAAAGGAGGAGGAATGAATAAAATCCAGCATATTAAAAGTTATAATTAGAACTGTGATCAACTTTGATACTGTCAGGCCTTCTCGACAGTAATAACTGAGTAGCTCTGAATAAAAAGCCTCACCATATTGGCAGTGAAACATGAATCTTGCTCTAGGAGAACATTTTGGCTTATTGCACAGTGCCAGGGTGTGTGAATTGGAGTGTGCTGTGCTGAGATACAGCGTGTGGGTGGCTTATCTAGCGTCCATATGCACCCAATGTTTGCGCAAGGCGTGCGGTATAGTTGATGTTTGTGAATAATAGGCACTAATATTTACTTTGCTGAAAAGAGAAGCCGGTTTGTGCGTGTGGAAGTGATCTTGTGCAAACAGTTCTCTGCCAGTCTGTCTGGAGGCTGCTCTGTTAGTGCCAGCTGGGCGCCGTCCGTCCGTCCGGATGGCACCGCGGCCCACAGGCCGTGCGGGAGCACCCGGTGTCTCGGAGCACTTTGGGGAACACAGCTACTCAAAGCCTTCCTCGCCCTGGGAACACAGAGGAGTCATCATGAGGGTGGTCTTGGAAGACCCTTCACTCGTCTCCATGGGTGTCACCTGCAGCTCCTGGCTAAAGTGGGATGTGGAAACTCCTCACGAAGGTGTCACATGGACTCGGTGTGTCGTTGTTCCCTCTGCAAGGCACTTGTTTGCTTTGTGCTCACACTGGTGAATACCAAGCAACAAAACATGAGGATTTAGTGTGTTTTCTCCTTTATAGTTTTATAGGTAGGAATTTATGACAGTGTGGGAAGGAAAATTGTATTAAATCAAAAGTTTGAGGAACTACACCTCTTTCTACTTTTTTTTTATTGATATAAAGGAGGGGATAGGGGATGGGTTCCTAGTAGTTATCAAAGCAACTACTTAAGCTATGCATAGGATGCTTAAATATTGATAGATAAGAAACTGTAGCCCATTAATGCTACTTTGATGGGCCTTCATGAGACTGTGAATATTGCCATTAAACCTGACATTTTTTCCTTAAGCCTGACATCTCTGTTAATGCTTGATCTTTCATTCTAGTTGACTTCAATAACTGCAGATTTAAGCCCTGAGAGCCTACTTCAGCAAGGCATTTAAGGGATTGGTCTTTTGGGGTTGAGGTAAAGATGAGCCCAGTGCTACTGTGACCCTCTTCTCCACTACAAACTTGTACATTCAGTGACCTGAAAACCTCTTTTCACAAACAAGAACAAGTGAAAAAATATTATTTTTAAATACTTATGTTAAGTATTAAAGTAAGGATTCCTGCTTTGGAAGAGAGAACCTCAGGAAAAGGCATTATCATTGAAAAGGCTGGAAAAACAGGGATCTTGTACCTCCTCAAGAAGCTGATTCTTGCAGTGTGGGAGCAAAGTGATATGAGTCAGTGGGGTGAATATTTGTAGAGTAGTGCAAAATCACAACAGGTATTGAAAGTATCACTGAAAAAGTTTAGCCACGTAGCAAGCTGTGTGTGCTTATTAAACTTGAAATATTCTTACGTGTGGATTTAAATCTATGCAATAAAAAACCCAAAACAAAATAACAAGTCATTGTGGATAAATTTTAAACTGTAAGACTTTTATGTCATGAATAGTACAGAACAGTTGCCATGTGTAATAAAAGTCATTCTCCGTTTGATAAACTACATTTATTCTGCTGTAAATATAGGAGGAAAAATTACAAAACCTCATAGAAATCTCTTTGCAGTTAATGGAAAAATATTCAATTTATGGAACAGGATTAAATCTGTCCAAATATTCTTGATGGGTGACTAAAAGGCTGGACGACTCAATAACATTAGGGCAATGAAGATAAACATATGTATAAACATCTTTTACCACCATGTTCTTTACTTTAGTTTTCTCTTTAACCTGATTTTTTTTTTTTTTGAAGGTTTAGGAGCTCACTGGAAAATTATGATTTCCCAATCACCCTTGTCTAAAATATTTTTGAGAAGCAGTAGGGATTTGTAGATGAATTTATTAGGTTTTGGGACTTAAGGGTTAAAAACCACACGTAATATCATGTTAAACTTGCCTACTTTCTGGGCTCCATTGTAACTTGCTGGTGGGAACTGTGAAGCTTTATACAGAGTGGCTCTTCAGGACAGTTTCAGTTTCATTAACTTAGTCAGAAGGGTCATATCCCTCCTGTTCTCTTAAGAAAGGGACAGGATGGCTGTGGTGAAGAAAGGAAATTTATGTCATAAAAGGAATAATCGGGATTTTTGCTTTGGTTGTGGAGTTAACTCTGGTCTGGGTGATGACACCAAAGAACTCCCTCAGTAGAAAGGCTGGTCAATTGAGATGAAACCACGTTATAGGGTAATTAAGGGATAATTGCGAGGCAGCTAAGGTGTGAAACAAGCTTTCAAAGGAGCATTTGAAAGGGTCAACCACTTCTGCCTGTTCAGAATGTAATGGTCAAGTTTTCTGTTAAATAGCCCCCTAATCTGAATTCATATGTGCAACAGCATGGGTGTTTTTTTTTTTTTTTTTTTTTTTTTTTTTTTTTTTTTTTTTTTTTTTTTTTTTTTGATATTTGAGTTGTTGGGCTTTTCTCAGTGTGTGAAGTGGAAATCAACACTGCCACCTTCAACCTGCGTCCCACTCTATCCTGCTTGTCCTAGTCCACCCTCTGCATGTGCCTGTTGACCACACAAGAATTTCCACCATGTAGATGACTGAAGTTGGATGAGGTGGATCCATCCCTCTTCTGCTGCCATTTGTCTGGCAACAGTGGCAGGGGGGACAGTGTCAGTATTAGGGAGCTGGGGAAGTCATGGTTTGGAGGTGTGTAAAGGGTGTGATGTGTGTACACTGTGTGAGTGCTTTCAAGAACACACTTTCGTCCTTGGAGAGCTGAAACTGAACTTTGTGGTGTGATGGGACATGCCCTCTGGCCCTGTCCTCTCACTGGGTGCAGGAGTTGCCGTCCCATGTTGAAAGGTTTAGTATTTGCTTTCCTGGTGCCAGGGACTTTCACTGACACACTCCTGGGAAGAAAAAGGAGAAGTGAGAGGAATTTAGTCACAGTGAATTCATCTTCATAGAGGTTAATTTTCAAGAGGGAAGGCTCTGAACTATCTGTTGGGCTCTTTTTATATTTGTAGAGCTCTATGAGGATGAAAGGCTGTGTAAGTGCTGGGTGTTACAGTTCACAGAGACTGTAGATGACATGTCGCTACCCCACAGAAAGCCACTGACAAGTCTATTACCAGCGAGGTCTGCCTGTGGCTTATTGCATTCAACATCTTTTTTACAAAGGGTTAAGTGTTTTAAAGACTTTAAAGACTTTTGTGAGAAAATGATTGTACCCAATTTCTTTTCTCCACACCAAAGACAATGCCAGTGTCAAAGTAGCTGACCTACTTCAAAGCAGCTGTTATTTAAGGCCAAAAATGGTAAAATCTGCCCATATAATCAAATACAATGTGGTATTTAGACAGCAAAACCCTTTGACAAAGGTCCTCTGGATCAGAAAGTGCAAGACCCCGGGTGACTTAAGCACTTTAAGTGAATGAGTGTGTATCAGAAATACATAGGGTTGGTACTGGGAATCCTGAAAGGCAAATTGACACAGGTTAGCAAAGGATAGCAAAACATTAGATGTATTCCAGAAATTGGAAAGAACAATTGCTAAGTGTGTGGTGAAACACTGACAAGTGAGAAATGGATACATAACATACATCATGTCCTGGCAGGTGCAAGGGCTGTAAGAAGGTGGAGGTGGGGATGAGTAGTGCAGCCCATTGCAGCATTTGAACAGCTCCCTTGTCCTGGAGACTAGCTAGCTGGAGATTGGCTGGGCTGTTTTTTGCACCAAAATTATATACATTTATATGATAAACTAAATTATTTTATATATTATGTATTCTTCTAACTAGGCAGCTCCTTATGTTTTCCTGCTCATGAAGTTTCTCTGTATTAATCTGACAAATGCTGCTGGATTGCAAGGCACTGGTTATCACAGAAAGGGTCGTGAGGTTTGCAAACTGCAGCTGTACTAGAAAGGGCATCTCCATGTCTCTGCCAGCCCCTCTCCAGTCTGAGTTTAAAAACATGAGAGCTGTGCTGGCTTATTGAAGGTGGTGCAGGGGAAGGAGGCATGACATGAGCTGGTCATCCTGGGGGTGGGAGAGGGGAAGAAAGGGAGTGAGCTGGGCTGAGTAGCAGATGTGGAGAGTATAACCCTGTTCATTGACCTCAGTGACATCCAAAACATAGTGTGTGACCGTACTGTGCTTAAGAGCAGAAAGTCTTTGCCATTTTTGCAAAGGGCGGACCTATATAATTGCTGCTGACAAATATTCATTGAATGGCATTCAAATTTAAGTTAAAAAAAAATCAATGAATTTTGGTGCTGATGGAGAAAAAAATTAAATGATTGTAGACTGTATAGAAACCAGTTTTTGGTTGTCTGTGATGGGGACCCCAGTTTGCAATATTCCAATCCCTCACAGTAAGCTATACATGTTCTGCAGTCACTGTTTTATCTTCTAGCCTTATTTTACCGGTGAAAAATAATGGTAGCTGCAAGTTTATACATACCAGTTGCAGCTCAGAGAGGATTGTTCCCATTTGTTTCTGGAAAATGGCCACTTGATCCCTCTGCATATCAATATTCCCATGCTCCTGGGCTGTGCTGGTGATACGTGTCACTCCAGGGCTCCTGCTTGTGGCTGAGATCTCTGCCCATGTGAGAGTGGAACCACCCTGGACCTCTCTCCTGCTCCACCTGCAAAGCTACATCTTCCCAGCACACTGTCAAAACAAGGTTTGGAGTTTCCTCAGGACCATTTATTTGGCTTGATTATGGTGTATTTCTTAATGATGGAAAGAAATGTCATCTTGACTCCTATGGAGGTAGAAGGGGAAAGGGTTTTACAAGGAATTGATGTTGGTCTAGTTTAGTTTCCATTGAAATGGATGGAATTTCTGCTACTGATTGAAATAAGTTTGGACTGTTTGACTGTTTTCTGAATCCCTTATCCATGTTTTTTCATCTGTTCTCATGGTTTCCAAAACTGTAATATGAAAGTCTTCACTGAGGCCTGGGTTGGAGCCATGAAACTGGGCTTGAGAGATGGGGTTCTCAGTGGTGATGAGACTGAGCACTGAATCCTCCAATGTATTGGAGCTGCCTGCAGTCAAAACCCAGATGTACACCAAGAGGTACAGGCAGTGAAGGTCTATTTTTGGCTTGTAGGTCTAAACCAGGTATCTTGGTGCAAATTTGCAATTTCACAAAATGCTTGACTCCTGGTAAAATATTACAATGTTAGTTTTCATTTGGACAAAACCCTGAGCTACTTCTATCAGTTTCTCTGGGCAACCTGTTCCAGTGTCTCACCACATTCACAGTAAAGAATTTCTTCCTAATATCCAATCTAAACCTGCCCTCTTTCAGTTTAAAGGCATTGCCCCCTTGTCCTGTCACTACATGCCTTTGTGAAAAGCCACTCCCCTTTAGGTAGTGGAAGGTGCTATAAGGTCTCCTTAGAACCTTCTCTTGGAATATCTATCATAAAAAAGCCCTAATGTTCCCTGAGCTAGGGGATGGGTAGTTACTTTATACCTCTCACCTTCTCTTTAGGGGATTAATTAACTGTGCTTTTCAAGATACATTGACAGTCTTGAGGTCTTTGTCTCTAATTATTATGATCTGTTTTATCTCAAATGTTTCACCTCTAGAATTGGGCAGTGTTTTCCTGCCTTTGGGCAATTTCAGTGTCAAAGCTGTTATTTTCACTCAATGTTATGGCCTGATGTAATTTCTTCCTCTAATTCTACAAAAGAGAAAAATTGACATCTCAGTTTCTCAGCCTCCTACGCAGGGTAGCACAGTGTTTGCCTTTTATTCCCAAAGTAACAGAGTTAGTTAGCAGTGGTAAAATCTGGTCCTGTTCTCTGTTGCTGGAGAGGTAATAAAATAAAATGATAGAGGAAATTGTTTTCTTGTTTGTTGTTATTTTGCCTTTAGGATTAAATGATGTGCTACTGAAACTGGCAGCTTAATGATGGTTCATTCTCTCTCCATTATTGAATGTTGCCTTTTGAATCAATCTCTAGGTCTTTGAGCTAATTATTTTGAGGAGATATGAAGATGCATCAGTGTTCCTTCTCCTCCCCCATGCTGACATGGCCTGTGAGGAGGGAAAGGTCTTACACGAAGTCGGATATAAATGCTGACCCTGTCTGAGTAAATTAAGAGGGAGGTGAAATTACTGATAGAAGTGCTGGACTGCGTAATCCAAAACAAGAATGAGCATTCAGATGAGAAGTGCTTTGGATACTTAGGTGAATCCACAGTGAAGTTTTAATTATGCCCTTTTGTGACTAAGCCTAAATTGCTGCCTTAACAACTTTCCAATCAGTGAGACTGGATGAAATGGTGTTAAATAATGTCAGTGTTTTACAAGCAACATTTCTTAGGAACAAGGAAAGGTAATTTTCCACGAGAAGCACACTGTGCTGTTTTCAGCTTTGCTCCAGCTCCCTCTGTTGCTGTTGGGAAGGTGCTCACCCTCGGGAACGGGAGCTGACTTGCTGTGGGCTGCAGCCATGGTGGGCACATGAGCTGTCGTCATGATTCCAAGAGCAGCAGGACCGATTCAGACTATTGGCTGTCCAGGGGAAACCAAGCTCCCAGTGCAGTCAGGAGAGTTGGGATCTGCATCTGAATTTTTTTTATTGAGGTGCATGGCTTAGGTTTTGCAGCTATTTTTCTTCTCTGACTGTAAGGGGTGACGGATGGGGATGAAACCTGCTTTACTGTCTAGAAGTTAAGCAGCCTATAAATAATTGTGCCTCCCTTCCAAGTTTTCCACATTGCATCACACAATGTGCTGCAGCCCTTAATTACTGGCATAGTGGGACATTGACAAGCCTGTGTGTGCACGTATGCTCATATCTCATCATATCCATGTCTTGTGGAAAAGTGCTTTATCAGACTGTGCTTTTAAGGTATTAGAGATTTAAGTGGGTAGCCCAGTGGTACTCTCAAAGCCATATAACAGCTCAGGCTGGTGGCAGAAGGAGGATCAGGAGTTATAAGCTTTATTCCCAGTGTTTGTTCTAAACACTAATGAACATGACTTTTCCTAATGCAAAGCCAAAGACTAAAGTCTGTGTTGTGAAATATCCAGGAGAGTGAAACTTATGATGCTTATAAGCCAGTTATCTTCAGCCCTCCCAGGCATTTAATGCAGAGTCACAGTCCTGACTCACACTTCTATACCATTTTGAGTAATCAAGCTGGCGAAATGATGGTAATCTCTGATTATAATTGTTTATAGCAGTTTCTCATGTTCAGGGAAAACCATGCATCTAATATCCAACTTAATGTGACCACCCAAACTACTTACAGCATGCATTCTTATTTGTACATTTTCATTGTACTAGTCATCACAGGACTCCTCAGTAAGAAAAAGAAAATCATGCAATTAATTAGATGGAATATTATAGAAAAGTTGGTGGCAAATGAGTCAGTGACTCTACTTGTTATAGTACCCAGATGTGCATGTTATGGATGGGTCTGATAGTTTCATTTGGATACATACTCATGAGTAATTCCCTATTCCCTTCTGCCACGCAGATAAGAGCATCTGCACTCTCATTTATTATTTATATGTGAGCAATGTTTTTCTTTTAATTAGAAATGTCAAGGTAAAATGATCTTTTCTGGGACTAGAAATGGCTCTTGTACATAAAGGATAATGTGTGCTTGGAAAATGTTAATACATTTTAATTAGTGAATATCATGTTTAAGCTAGCACAGTGCACCGAGCTTTACGGAAAAAATGCTTTGGAGGAGATGATAAAATTTGATTAAAATGCCCATTATATTTTGTCAGCTTAAGCAGTAATTTATTGTTAATTAAAGCATATTCTTTTAATGTGGTATAATATCATCCCTGTATGTTATAAAGTGAAATGTAATGTGTAGGATAAGATGCACTGCTGTACCATGCCAATGCTTTCCACTCACACCCGTTTCGCATTTGGTCACTTCTCAGTTTGCTGTGTCAATTGCTATCTGGAATTAAATTCTCAACAGCAAATTCAGTTTCTGAATGGCTTTGGGGGTGAACATGTTCCTCCTGTGTCTTCTTGGATGGTGTTGCAGAGAAAAGCAAGGCAGCATGCAAAAGCTGTCTGTTAGGAGGAGCTGAGGAGGAAAATACAGAGAGGGTAAGGATTAATTCTGTCGGTCCTACTTACCTTAACAAAAACACTCTTGAATTCATGGAAAAGGCACCTGTTTCTTTGGAATATGATTTCTATTCCCTATCTCCAGGCAGCATGGTTCTGGGAGGGTGGATGCTGCACATGCTGTATCTTCAGTTCCAGGACAGAAGTACTGGAGCAGGGCGCTAACATCTGGTGTTAAATGTCACCTGGGGACCAGAACACTTAGGGAAAGATCTGCCCATTCATATTAACTTGGGCATGCTCAGACCCAGTGTGCTATTGACAGACCTTTCCACATGGCTTCCCACTCTTTCACGTGGCCAAAGGGGAGTCCAGAGCCTTTGGGTTGTCAGACCTTGCTGGATAATCCAGTTTTTCACCAGCAGTAAATCTCCCGACCATTTCTAAAAAGGAGCAGCTGTAGGAAGATTAATATGTTTGAAAGCATCAGTTGATGACAAACGGTGTTTTTTGGCAACTCTGGCTCACATGGGTAATTTCTCTGAAGTCAGTGGGATGACTTGCTGGAGTAGGGGCCATTAGTCATAACTTCTGGCTCTGTACGGCATTAATGAAGCGCGTGGTGCTAAAGGGAAGATGCTGCTTCTAAGGGGAAGGCACAGATTCAGACTTAACGAGTAGATGATGTTGTGGGCAATTAACACTGCTCCATAGTTTCATCATTTTAGGAGACATGACTCAAGAAATTGTTTCCTTCAAAAATTCCCATTATATTTTTATTTGGATTAGGTTAGCAGAAAGAGTCTCTAGTAGCCAGGAAGCTGTGTACATTCTTGCCATAAATAACAGTCTCTGCTGTATCCACTTGTAAGCCAGTGATGACGACTTGGATGGATTTGGTAGCCCAAGTCTGCTAAATTCAGTAGTCATAATTTCTTTAGGAGGATGAAATAATGCAGACATACGGGGATATTGTGAAACTCTTTCCTACAAGTGTCTAAAAGAAAAGCCACAACTAAGAAAGCCACTCAAGTTCAAGTAATATTAATGTTTCCAAATTTTCCCAGACAGCTGCATATGAATTTTCTTCAAGTAGCCATGCATTTTACATGGTGCACTATAGGTAGGAATGGCTGGAATAGAGTTTGCAGCCTGAGTGGTGCTCCTTTTATAATTTAGTGGTTTTTATCTGGTGATCTAATTCAATGAACTTTTGATATGGGATGTAGCAACATGCAGCTGATAGCACCAAAAGTCTGCTTCCCTATGAGCTGGGTATGTGAGCTGGGTATGCAACAAGATTTGAAAATTGTTCTTCTTCTTAAAAAAAAAAAAAATATATATATATATAAATGATTGGCCAGAGCAGAACTAGACTGCAGAGCCTGATCCACTAATCATGCTGGTCATAATGAAAGTGATGGGATTATCAAAACGGTGGGGAGAAAAATATCTGCTGTGAGACAGGTAAACAACCAGATGACAACATCTCTGACTAATGCAGGAAAAACAGCAAACAAAAATGAGGAATTATATATATTATATAAAATAGGTGATGTTGGCCAAAATATATCAAAG
The DNA here is from genome assembly GCA_035041135.1 of Platyrinchus mystaceus. Classification (NCBI taxonomy): domain Eukaryota; kingdom Metazoa; phylum Chordata; class Aves; order Passeriformes; family Tyrannidae; genus Platyrinchus; species Platyrinchus mystaceus. The sequence continues at coordinate 6,695,973 of JAWWLV010000045.1, forward strand.
AAATGGAGAAAGCTTTGAGAGACCTAGAGAAGAAAGAATAATGTTTGCTTTACACTAACTCCATTACTGATAATGTCTTATGTGTTTCATGATGAAAGCATACTCACCCATGAAATACCTTTTATGGAAAATAATTAGAAAGTAACAAGAGCTTGTGCAATAATTGGAAGGATGATTTGAATCTAGAGCACAAACATTCAATTAATGCATATGAAGAGTTTGGTATGATACAAAGGAAAATTTTGAGAAATGTAGAAAAAAATGATGCTTACTGTTTTTCACAGAAAGACAGCCTTGGCTATCACTGGCCCATAAACTTGACTCAAACAGTGTAATGAATAATGGAGGAGAGAAAATCATTACCTTGCAAATAGCAAAATCATGGATTTCACTGGAACAAATGATGTCAGACAAATTTCATTGCTTTTTCTGATAGAGACAAATCAGTAGATGAGGGTGACTACTGCTCACATTATTTATGTGTCCTATGATAGAGCACTTGCTATCGTATTGCACTGAAACCCCCTCATAAAACAAATTCAACCTGTGCTTTGAATCCTATTGCAGGGATTGATAAGTAGCTGAGGAACTATAAACAAAGCAATGACCTGTCCAGACAGAGATTCATAGCAGTTCACAGAGCAAAAAGTATTTCTATTTAGCATTTCCTTTGATAAGAGCAGTTTTTAACTATTCACAGAAACTGTGTAGATGGTACTAAACTGGTAGGAATAGGAAACACAGAGGAAAAAGGAATAATTCATGGCATGGAGATATTTGATTGCTAAATGTGTAACTTAGTGACAGAGCATCCAATAAATTATGTTTACATCCTCAGTGTTTGCTTTATTTTCCTTTAGTATTTTAGGTGTACACAAAAAAAATGACATGAAGCTCTTCCTTGTTTCTATGCAAGAGAAAGAGTTGGCCATATGTGGTGAGTTGATTCAATGTGTCTTAGCAGCAGACTTGTAGTGCTTTGCTCAGAAGGAGACTGAGCCAAATCTGGCCAAATTTGCAATGGAAATCCGATTCTTTCTTACATGTCTTTTAAAGACTGTTCCTGGGCACTTAAACAGCATTTTGTCCATGTGCATGTTTGATAATTTAAAAGTTGCATCCCTCCTCTAAATGATCCAACACATATCAAGACATGCAACTGATAAGAGAGTATATAGGTCCTGGCTTCTGATCCATCAACCCCCTATAGATACCTGCTAAGTTCTAAGGTTGGGCTGGATAAGACAATTCTGTATTTTGGGTTTAAATGAGTGGTATAAAAATGTCAACACATGCTGGAGTGCTCTACTGTGTAACTGCAGGTGGGAATGATCTCCCAAATGACTCAGTGCCTGCATGATAGCTAATATCTAGCAATATTTAAAAAATTACTTTCTAAGGACTTCTTAGAGAGGGAGTAAAAATTACTTCCAGTGAATAGTTCAAATATCTGTAATTAAATAAAATAAAAGACATATTCAGTGGAAAGCAGAAACCTGGAAATAAGGAATGTCTAAAGAGATACAGGAATAGATGATGTCATATAACAGACGGTATTTAGTGTAGTGAAAAAGATCAGTTTTGTGACAAAAACTGGTAGTCTATCTCATGATGGCTTTTCCTGAGGAAATAATAGAAGATACCAGTGATGAAGGGTGTAAATAAACAGCTTATGGAAAAATCCAATTAAAATTCAAATTTGATTCCAACTCAGCTCAAATTAAATTCAAAAATTCAATTCAAATTCAAATAGATTGTAAGTGGTTGTAATGGAGAGAGAAAATGCGACTTCAGTTTCATTCTGCTGTTTACGGCCCCCTGAGCACTGAGTTGAAGCTGAGCTGTCTGGAATACCAACAGGATGAGATGAGGACATCTCACTGCTATAAGGGTGACCGATTTGAGATGACTGGGGTGACTGGGACTGGCTCCTGAACTCCTGGGTCTGTCTCTGCATCCTTTGGGGGCAACAGTGGAGGCTTTCCAAGGGGCTTCTTTTTCCCTGGGGAGCAAAGGTGTGATATAAAAATATTTTCCTGGGAAACTGGGGTGGATTTAGTTTTTCTAAATCAAATACAGGTGTCCTGAGGGACAGTGCTGATGGAACTGCTGGCTTTAAAAAAACCCTTGCAAATGCAGGTTACCTGCAAAGGCAATTACCAAAACAATCTTGACACAGCTTCTGACTCTTTTTCACGTTGCCTTATCAAAGCACCTGTGTGAGCACCTGTATGATCCAGGGAGCAGGCAGCCTGCCGTGGCTGGCATGAAGACTGAATCATTTCGGTCCACCTCTGATGGCACCCCGCGTTGCTAAGGCTGCCTGAGGGCTGAAAGCTTTGTCCCCTCCTGACACTCAGCTCCCGGCAGTGTCTGAAGCCAGAGACACTTTAATGAGCCTGCCTTTCACAGCAGTGGAGATGAAGGGCCAATTATAGGCAGTGTTTAGGTTTCAAGATCATTAAATTAATCAGGAAAATGCAGCCTAGTTCCTGTGAGGATGTTGTGTTTTGCAGCTGACAAGACTGTTCTACCTGCTGCCTTTGTCCACTGCCCAGAAAAAGAGAAAAAAGCTGGAAAAAAAAAAAAGAAAAAACCCCACAACCTGTTGGAGAAAAAAAAAAGCCTAATGTTCAGTATTGTAAGATGAAAATAGGCCCAAATGTGGTATATTCTGTTGACTTGATGTAACCATGCTGCAATATTATCTGCATTTACTTAGTTTACTCTGTGAATGTATAACATGGTAGCTAACACATTTCTAATGTATCCCTTACGGTTAAAACAACCCCCTACCTCATATTTGTCACCAATGACCTTGCCTTCTGCCTCCATCTTATTTTTTTTTCTTCCTTCTCCCTATAATCCTTTAATTTATCTCCTTTCTCTACTAGCCCTGTGCTTCTTCCCTTGCTTTAGCACAGGAGGATTTAGAAATGATTTTTTGAACTGAACTTTACAGAGATAAAGAGCCAGCTCCTGCAAGTCATCTATACATAAAAGACCAATTAACCTTGAGGATCAATCCTGAAAGAAGCTGGGGAAGATTTTTGCTATTCATAAGCCTATGGTATTTTTCCCCCCTCCTCTTTTCTTTGAAATGTGCCATTGAATCAAGCTGTAAAGAAAGTCCATTGACTTCAATGGTGCAAATAAAATTACATTTTGATACTGAGTTTGACTTGGTAGTTTCCTTTGAAGAATGCATGTTGTAGGAAAAAAGCACTATGACAAGTTGTAGCTTCAGTAAAGAGATAGCAGGGTGACTTTGGACCAAAGAAATGTCTTTTAATCAAGAGAGCTGTAGAAATCTTTGCAATTTAAAATTTTTCACTGCTTTTTCTCTGGAGCAGAAATTCAGCTTTGTGAAGTTGGGTGTAAATGCACGAGGGGTCATTTTACAGTGTTATTGTAGATAGGAATTATCAAAATAGAGCAAGTAGTTTGTTTAAGGAAAGAGAACACAGGCAAGGAAGATAAAGACAAATACTGGCAACCAATTCTGTTATGCTGAAGGATAACTTGGTAATAATCAGAAAGATATAAATGAAAAGAAGTTTCTAGATGTGGGGTGAAACCTTCATATTTATATTGAACCTGTGAAATACATTGGGATCTCTCGTTGCTTTCTTGGAGCATTAAATTCACAGAGCATTGACTTTTTTTAAAGTACAAATGTGCTATATATAAATACCCTTGACTTCAGTAAACAATTGACTCTTGGTTTAGAGAACACTTTTCACCAGTCTAAATAGGATCTTGAGTCTGACATGAAACAAGTTGGGAATTGTATTGAATTTATTATTTTCTCTCTAACTTTTACAAGACTTTATTAAAGTCAAGCTAAAGGAATGTAATTATCATTTGGTTATTGAATCTTACTTTAGAGTTAAAAAGAAATCACATTAGGGAAATTCAAGGAAGGAAACTCTTACTGCTAACAGGAATCTGATAAGAAACTGCCAGTGAAGCCAAGTTGGAGTAGGAGCCTGGAAATTCATAGATATTTGCAAATTGCAGTGTGGCAATCCTAAAAAGCATTGAAGTTGTTCTTGAAGTCAATAAGGGATAAGAAAGCTTGTCTCCTCAGCTGAACTCTAGGACAGTTTTGAGCTCTGAAGCAAATATTTTTGGTTTTTAATTTTGAAAATGTCTGAAATGCAAATCTCCCTCAGCTTCTACTGAAGAAGGATGGATTCCAAGTGTGCTGAAGGCTGGGGAAGTTTCTCCTCTGCATTCGGGGGTTTCTTGAACAGCTCTGTGCCCTTCTCTCCATCCATCTCTCACAGCCAGTGCTCTCATTTCTTAGCTGTGTTTTAGCTTCTTCACAATGAAAACACAGAGCTGCTCTTTTTATAGCTAGCTTTGCAACAGTGTCATAAGATGCTGTAAGACTAAAATACAGTAAAGTTACAAGGATGTATAAGCACTTCCAGTCTATATTAAGCCTCATCTTCAGTCTGATGTCTAGTCATGCTGTGTATGACTATACACACAGCTAAACAAAGGAGTAAAGTTGGATGATAGACCTGAAGACTTTCATGGTTTTGAGCACAAAAATACTGTGACATCAATGAAGATCATGTTGTTATTAAACCTTTTCACCAGGGCATTTTGGAAATGGTGAATGGCAATGGAGCTTTCTCCTCTCCTCTTGCTTCAGTTATGTGATTCCCCTTGGAGCTGGTTCTTCTGGGGTAAGGTGAGGAGAGCTGTGTCTCACTGGTCCCTTTTCCTTGGCCCTCCAGGTGTGGACATCCCTCTCCCAGGTACTGTAATGCTGATCTCCTGGGGCTCGTATTCCTCTTGTCCCTTACTAATGCCACAGTGATACACATTTGCTCAGTGTTTCAGTGGGCAGAGTGTTACAGTTGAAAGGAAAGAAGGATGGGGCTTGGCAGGACTTCTGGTTTCTTGGTGAGTGCAGGGCACACTCAGCATCACACAGAGTAGCAGGTGGTCCAGCCCTTTCTCTTTTGCACCACTTTTTTTACAGTTCCCTCTGGTGCTGATTCTGGAGGGTTGCTATAAATGTTTGGACAACCTTCCTCATACTTGTCACTTTACAGCTGATGGTCATTGCAGCTATATCTTGATCCCCATATGTTCATGTAAACTGCTGTTGACATTAACAGCAATATATGCCAGCCAAGGGGCTCGTAAGGAGTGACATCCTCACAGCATGTGGCTGGGCATGTGTGGTGTGAGCCCCTCCAGTGGTGGAATGCCATCTCCACCCCAGGTTTCTGGGATACAGAGCACCAAAGTGACAGATACAGGTGGCTACTGATTACCAATTTCTGCATCAGCAGACAAAGACCACCACTTTTCAGGGCAATCTGCTCTGTTTTCTCTGTGACTGCAACTCTGTGGAAAGCCCAGCTGAAATCTCAGCTGAGTGGTTTGTCCTCTTCAGACCTACTTTTAAAATATCTTTTTCTGTGTGGAGAACTTTCCTTTTAAAAAGAGATTTTTCCTCCTCTCTTCTAATTTCTTTGTCCACACTAGATTTATTGGTTCACAAAGCTGTCAGCTTTGCTCTGCTCAATTTGCCTTAGTTAGGACTTCAGAAATGTGGCAAATGCAGTCAGACAGAAAATAGCAAAGTGTGAGCTGCTTCTCCAGCAAAGCAGAGGACTCTTCCAGCCACTTGAGAAACGAGTAACACATGTTTTATCGAACAGTTTTTCTGTTGACAGATCATATTACATTTTTTTCTTACTAATTGATGGGAGTGCCAAATCCCCAGTGGCAGGAGAACTTTGTGGATCAAATCCCAGGCACCCTTTCAGAGTTTCATTCTTTAAAGGGTGCAGATTTATTACAGTGTGGAAGTGAAGAGAGTTTGGTGTATTGTATGGTTTGGTCCTGAGGGAGAATTTTTTTTTTCTTTAAGGATTGGCCTGCTTGAAACTGGTTGAAAGATAGTGATTGATTTAGTGGATTTGAATGGTGGCCCTTTTCTGAGTCACTTAAAAGCTGAACTTCTCTGGAACCAGCTGTTTTCCTGCTCAGCAAAAGCTCAGAAGAAACATGCTCCAGTTCAGTATGGAAGCCAAGCTTCATTTTTAACTAAAAAGTGACAAAAAAATCTGAAAGGCTAAATGTTGAGTTTGTCTACTTGGAGGTTAAAGTATTCTGCACCATTTGAGTGAAAAAGTGGATAATCTATATATAAAATTACTAATAAGAACATGAGGGCAATAAAGATTTTCTAAAAGGGTTCAGTTTGAAAAGTTTACAATAATGTGGTTGCTTCCCACAAGATCTCTCAGGAAATTGATGCTTTTCCAAAGAGCAAATTTTCAACCAGAAACTCCCAGCCAGTTCCTGTCCATAAGTACTGACCTTTCCGAGCCAGAGCTTCTGCCATGGTGTAAGGCCAGATGAGGTCCTCCTGGATAAGAAATTTGTCTGGGGCATTTCAGGAGCAGCAGGAGCTTTTTGGGGTCCTGGAGCCCTGGGAGAACACCTTCCTGAGACCTGCCATCATTGTATTCCCTGCTTTGGTAGAAGAACAGGAGAGAATCTGTATATCCTGGATGTATTTATGGAGTAAGAAGGTGTTCTTTGAGGGGCGATCCTTGTCTCTGGCAAATAGTAAGCACCTCCTTTCCTAAGTTTAAAAACAGTTATATTTTTTCCTTTAGATTTCCTCCTGCTCCTATTCCCAGAACAATTTATTTTCTGTCTTTTCATGTGTAGCCTCTTAGCTTTAAGCTTACAAATGTGCTGTGTTTGTGCTGAATATAATCTATTTAATAGAGAATGATTGCCTGAGGGTACAGATCTTAACCAAGCATTAGGCAACCTAATTCAGCTGTGATGCCTATTGGCCTTCAAAAGCCAGTTGCTGGGGTTTTTTTTATTATTATTTCCCCTTTCCTGGCTACATAAATCTTCAGAGAATCCTTAGTCATGTGTTAAAGCTTGCTTGGCCTGAGGAGTTAATCCTTTCTAAGACAAGCCTTTTCTCTCTCACATGTGTGGGTATTCATGAAAGATTGGTCTAAATCAAGGAGAGTTTTCTCTAGAAACTCATGGCCTTTGCTAAGATAAGTACATTATTCACCTAAGGAAGATACACCAAAGCTGCTATCTTTAACATTTTCTTCATATATCGTAATCTTAATTTAGACTCATCTCTGCCTTAACTTTGGAAACGTAAATTGTTTAATTGCTGCCAATTTGTTTCTCTCTCTAAAATAGCGAGCACAGACTCCCTCCCCTGCCCCATCTTCCTGCATCTATCCTCCAGCTCCAGGGGTTAAGAACTATTATGCATTCCCTGAATTTTAGTAGGGTTTGAGATCCCAAAAAGTCTACGGTTCCCTTTCTTTCATGCATAAATTCTGCTCATGAAAAATAGGGTTTTAGCTGTTTAGGTAATTTTCATGAATTCACTCTGGTTCATCGTGACTTTAGGGCGAGCCTGTGACTGAACACGCTTATAAAAGAGCACTTTTTTTTCCCTTGGGATGAAAGGATTACGGTTATGTGAATTGCAATATTGAATAATGAGGCCATTTGTAACAGAGAATTATATGTGAGATCTTTTTAGGTAAAAGTACAAACTTTACTTGCACAAGAGTACTAGAAAACATTTGTACTTTTATGATTACTGAATTATATCAGAAATTTTCCTCTCCAAGCCACCCAGCTAGGGTTGTATTAAATCTGAGAGCTCCAAACACAAGTAATTACACTGCAAACACCCTAACTGTGTAAGCATCTTTCTCCTACAGCCTGTATAGTCCTACAGTCCTCTGTGACCTCTGTGACCAAGCTCTCTGGTCAACATCTTCCTTTTCAGCTCCACATACAGCCCCACAGGTCATGTTCCCCAGCCCCATGTGTATCTGTCTCCAAGTTTCCAAACCATCTTACCCTTTACACAGAGGCACAGCCTGTAATATCAGTTAAGCCTGGCTTTGCCAAGCATGTTGCTCTCTGCTTGTTGCCAAACAGTAGCAGAGATTTAGGTATTCAGCTGCTATTTCACATTCTGCACTATACAGGCTGTCTTTGGGTGATTTACCAGTGTGGAAGCTCTGTTACTATGCAAGACCCAGGTGGGGGAAGTATTTGTGAGGGGAAATATTCTAAATCATGTGGGTGGTCAGCTGTGCCTTGCAGGCTGCAGGTTTTTCATCAACAGCCTGAAGGTGGGACCTTGCTTGGCAATGAGTTTCTCATGGGCAAAAACCCCCTCAGGAAGCTGCTTTCTGCTTCTGTCTACCATCATCTAACATGATATATATTAGGATATGGGTTGCATGTGATTGTAGAAGAAAAACATAGTTGGAACTTTGTTATGTGCCTGGTAGCATCATCTGCATAATTTTTGCTTCTTTGAAAACCACACAGAATTTGTAAGTGCAATGGCATCGTGCAAACAGCTGCTAGTCACCTACATCATTGCCATTTCAAAATATTGAGACTTAGTCTCTGTGCAGGATGTGAAAATGGTGTTTAATGGTCCAGTTACACTCATGTCTGATTACAAAATTTAGGTCCTGGCTCTTTGGAGTGTTTCTTCAAGAGCTTGAGATTGCTGACGGTGAGAGCTGGTGTGCTGGTGGCACCCCTGTGCTGGTGTGTGGCTGCTGGCAGCGCTGGGGCTGCAGGCAGGACCAAATCACTCATGCTTATAAGTTGCTTGTGGGCAAGGGATGATGAGGATGGGACTTGTCTGTCTGTCTGCAGCATACTGGCTTTCATTGCACAGCTGTAGTGAATGGTGGAAAACAAAAGGTGTCAGGATGTGCACCATTATCCTCCAGTGTCAATTTATTCACTCTCAGGCAGTGAATAACATTTTCTCTGTCCTTTCTGTGAGTGGGA
>JAWWLV010000045.1:6706663-6746358 GCA_035041135.1 Platyrinchus mystaceus
AACTACCTGAGAGGAGGTTGTAGCCAGGTGGGGGTTGGTCTCTTCTCCCAGGCAATCAGCAGTAGGACAAGAGGGCAGGGGCTTAAGCTCTGCCAGGGGAGGTTTAGGTTGGATATTGGTAAGAAATTTTTTGCAGAGAAAGTAATCAAACATTGGAATGGGCTGCCCAGGGAGATGGTGGATTCACCGTCCCTGGAGGATTTTAAGATGAGACTGGATGTGGCACTTAGTGCCATGGTCTAGTAACCACAGCAGTGTTGGATCAAGGTTTGGGCTTGATGGTCTCGGAGGTCTTTTCCAATCTGGCTGGTTCTATGTTTCTATGAGAGGCTGTAATTGAGATTTGCTGCTTTCGGTTCTGTGTTTGCCCACATGTGTGTGAAATACTCAGCCAGTGGTGGAGGATTCGTAATTATTTCTCTGTCTCTATGCTTGACGGTGCATAGTTGTATATTGATTTGCTGTAGTTGAGATGAGCAGCATAATTACAATGTTTCATTACCAACATTGAATTATGGCATTGGGCAGACAGTTGTTTGGTATGTGACAGATTGTGAATAAATATTGTAGGACATTGCACAGAGAAAGGCACGTGCAAAGCACTAGGTTGGGAAGGTATGGAGTGACTTTGTCAGGGCTGTTACATCCCTGCAGTCTCCCTGAGTGCTGCAGGAGAGCCTTAAGTCATGTGGACTGGGGTTATCTCTGCATTGGGTGTTAGGATGAATTAGTACTGATGGTGTCTCCATCTAACACGATAGAGCTTTGACTGGGTTTTCTCCAGCTCATGTGGAACAGGAACTGCCATGTGGATTGCAATGTTGTTCTATTCTGAGTCCTGACAAAATTTGAAGTTTGCTGCATTTTAAATGAGGGGAAATGTTTGCTGGGTTGGTTTTGTTGTTTTTTTTTTTCTTTTTTTCTCAGGAGCTATTGTGCTGAGTGGGATTTGAAGTCTTCCACATTAAAAGGAATGTTTTCTAATGCATTTTGACAAGGGCAATTTTAGCTGGAAAGTAAGTCGTCTCCTATTATGTGGATATTTCAGAATGAAATATCCTTTGCTTTTCAACTGAGAAAACCCTGCAACTCAAACACTCCTTCCTTCTCCCCTCTCTCCTTCCAGCCTTCAGAGCGAATGACTTGACATCCTGAGTGGATTCATCTTAAAGAGTCTCAGGAGGCAGGGACTCCTCTGAGATGACATGTACCATCCTCTGGAGGCTCTACCTCTTTCCTTGGGCAGTGAAAAGAGACATTTAAACTTGTTTAAATGAGGACAGAAAACTTCCAACTCAGAGCAGATTTGATGCTGTTGAAATAGGTACAGTTGGTGAAGAAAAATGGAAATGTAATCATGCTGTGGTTGTGCTTAATTCTGATTTTCAGAGCCAATTAAGAATGTATTTGGTTGCCCAGTTCAAGTTACAAGCATGTCATGCCTGTATGACATGTACTGATTTCCACTTGTCCCTCCTTGAATGCTGAGTCTTGCTTAAAACTTCAGAGCTTACAAACCCCAGTGTGAGAGTGGTATGGGAGGATGCTGTGGGAACCCATGCCAGCATTAGCCTGAGAAATACAGAGTTAACAGGATTTGGAAATCAGCTGCTTTATATGCACATTACCTTCCAGCGTATTATTATTATTTTTTTTAATTTTTTTTTTTTTTATCTTGACTACATTAACCTTGTGCTGGCTCTGTCAGGCTGGCTGACACAAGATGGATGGTGTTGGTGGCCTGGAGTAGCAGCTCACATGCCAAGTGCCTGTGAAAGGCACCCCTTGCCTTCAGAGGGGGAAGCCAGTTTGCTCAATAAAGGCACGTTGAGCAGCGCTACCTTCCTAATTTTCTGTAGAGCCCTACGTCCCTGATTTTATGTGATGAGCTTTCCTCGGCAAGAAAACAGATGGATTACCAAGAAAGCTTTGCAGAATGACAAAATTGGGGCTAAATGTTCCTATTTTGCTGCTTTTTGAAGCCCTGCAGAGGTGCTGGTTGGGATTGCCATGGTGAGGGCTGCTGCAAGATTTCCTCCCGCGGTGAAAGCAGATCCCTTCCACCAGTCCCCCAGGAAGGATCAACATTGCAGATTTAAAATGCTTTTAAGGAGGGGTTTGATCCAGTCTTTTGACTCTCAGGAAACGTGCATTTGATTTTCTTGTGTGCCACTTGTCATAGCAGCTGGGTCATGACTCCAAGGTAGTCAAGAGCCCAACTGCTCTAGCAATAGGTGCCTGGATAGGAGCAAAGCTCTTCTGTAGCTTTTACAAATATGGACCTAAATGTCCTGATTCTGAGCTCTTGTGCAGAATTAAATTTGGGATGACAACACTTGTCTTCCCTGGGAGTGTTCAAGGCCAGGTTGGATAGGGCTTTGATCAACATGGTCTAGTGTGTGGCATCCTTGCCCACGTCAGGGAGGTTGGAACTAGATGGTCTTTAAGGTTGCTTCCAATCCAGACCAGTCTGTGATTCTGTGACAGAAAGATGCTCTGAGGATAAAGATCACCCAAGCTGTGCTTCAGTGTTCTGTGTCATAAGGAAGCAGGTGGAAGCTAAACACTGAATTAGAGGATTTTGTATAGACCCTGATTTCAGATCTTAGAACTAGAGCTGAGAAGAGCAGTACAGACCAGGTATGGACATCAGGGCTGTTCTCACCCGTTTCAGTGGGTGTCACCACTACCTCAGAATTTCAAAGTTTCCAGTTAGTGTGGGAATACAAACCACTGCAGACAGATCCTGCTTTGGACATGAGTTTGCAGAAAGATTGGTGAATGTCAGTGTGTGTGTTGTGAGCTGGCCCAGAGCTCCTGTGCTGAACTTGCAGCATGCTGAGAAAACTTTTGCTTAACGGAGACTGACTTGAGCAGGGAGTGTGTTCTTCCCTCATACCCAGGCCTCAGGTGATGCTTCAGCTTTGGGGAGAGGTGTAGGTTTATTCTGTTCTTATCATTTCAGACTTGCTTTGAATTTTGCCTTTGGTGGTTTTGAGTTGATTCCTGTACATTTTAGTGTTAGGTTGTTAGCTGCAACTCCCTCCCCATCTGCATGGCAAGGACATGGATCTGTCGTGACGTGACTGTGGATCTGTCACAGAGCAGTGCAGTGATCCTGAGCTTTCCTCCTGTAAATTCCTTATTATTTACTTCCTTATGCAATGAAAACACTGCTAAATTCAGAGAGAGTCATATGCAAATCCTGCAGTCCCAGTAGCAAATATGACACCTCCTTTAGCTCTGCGTGCAATCAAGCCCGTGCAGCTCTTTCTGTGCTCGCTCTGTTGTGGCAGTCAGTGAGGTCTCGTTTCTATTTCGAGCCTCAACTGGTGGAACTGTTGTTTGCTGGGATTTGGCTCCGTTGCTCCAAGCTACCTGAAAAGGAACTGAGGGAGCAAACGGCTTTCCTGAGCTATTGTTACTGCCTGGGGCAGATCCAAAGGCAGATCCAAACAGCTTGACCGCCCCACGCAGCCATCCTGAGGGGTGGCCAAGGGGACAGGGAAAAGATGGGGAGTCTGGCATCTGCTCTTTGCTGGAAGGATGAGGCTGGTCTGGCTTGGCAAAGACACAAGGCTCAGAAAATTCCCATTGGCATCTCTGGTGTCACAAGACAGGGAAGAGGGTTGTCCCAGGAAAAGGTTGTAAAATGCTTTTTCTGCTCCGCTTGCTAAAGAGTGTCTCTGTCCAAATTTTTTGCAACCTTTTCCCATGGGAGTTTTGCATAGAAATAGGAAATGAAAATAACAAAAGGTGGGAAAGTAATTATGTGGAGCATGTGGGGAAATATTACTCCAGCTGGAGCTTTAGGTCACAGTCCTTAAAGGAAAGGGAAGAGCTTTTGGTTGCTCCTGGTTTATCATGAAGGTCTGAACGCATTTCTGCTTTGTCCTGAGTTAAGTGTGGTCCCTCCTGTATTCCTGGGGCACCTGTATCCCACCCAGCTCTTGTCTCAGGCCAGGTTAGGATAGTCTGCTAGAAACCACTCTGAATCAGAGCAGCATGTGCTTTTCATGAAGCACGATTTTTATCTTACCAGAGCCACAGGTTTGTCTCCACGTAGCTGAGGTGAAGCACACACTAAAGCACTCAGGGTGCTATGAATGGGCAATTGCACTTCCCCCATGGTTCGTTTCCCTCTCAGTGTCCATCAGGATATTTTCTATCCAGCTCCACAGACCACAGGAGCTCAGATACTTGTTTCCTTGCTACTGGCAATCCCTTGTCAGGCTGATTTGAATCCCTGTGTAGAGGTTAATTGGAGTCAAGTTTGTGTAAGTGCATGTTTATTGGGGTGCCACAGAGACAGAGGCTGCAAGAGAGAGCACGAGGCTGGAGTAGCTCTGGGTGAGGGAATAGATTTGTAATCAACAGAAAGGAACAGATGGTTTTCGTTGTAATGCCTATATTTATATTTAATGCTAATATTCCTCCCAGAGCACCAGCACTTCAGTGATATGTAACACAACTTAAAAGCATCTGCCGAGAGAGGGGATAAGAGAAATGAGTTTGTCAAATCCCAGGAGGAAATTCATCTGTGGATTTAGCCACGAGGTTTCAGTGGGTGTTAGTGACCAGAGAAGGCAGAAGATTGTTACAGCCCTCCTTCAGAGCACTGTGGGCATTGCTCTGACATGCCCATACCCTGGGTAACCGTGATGGGACCCTGGAAGGGAGCAGCGTTTATGGTCAGTGCCCCAGGTGCAGTGAGATGTTGTGTCATGAAAGGAACTCTTTCCCAGAGCATTTTTTTATTCAAACATAGGGAAAGACATCAAGTCCCTGCTCTGTCGGCCTCGCCATCCCTGTCCTGACAAGGTCAATACCATCTTGTTTGGCTCCTTACAGCATCTCCTCACGCTGGTCCATGGTGGGATTTACTGGCGTGCTTGGAATTGCTTACTGATTCGTTCTGTGAATGCAATTAGTCACCACCAGCACACAGGTGGAAGATGAAAGTTAATTCTGTGGCACCTAATTAGCTGTCATTGCTGGAAGGGTTTGAGAGCAGAGACAAGCAAGAAGTTGTGGTTCAGGCTGCACAGTTGGGGAGGGTCTCATGGAGCAGTGGTGAGACACCCCAGACTCCACCCGAGACCTGTGTGTTACCTGTAACAACCTTTTGTCATCCCACTAAAAGATAAACAAGAAGCTTAAGTCTCTGTGGGTGTAAATCAATGCAGCTCTGCTGCAGACAGCAGAGCTGCACCAAATTTTATCAGCCAGGGAGAGATGGAGCCTGTGGATTAAACGATGACAGAATTATTCTTGTGTGAGTTGCTCTGTGTGCCTATGGAAATGCACAGGCAGGTGCATACGTGCCCACACACTCATTAAAGGTGACTGCTTTTTCATCTGTTTGCATTTAGTGCACCTTGGAGGACCTACCTAGACAAGAGTCATAAATGAAATGTCATCAGATCGTTAACACATCCCTGACTTGTTAACAAATAATAGCATGATTTGCAGTTAAAAAAGCCAATTGAAAGACTTACTGAGCAATATTCCTTCCAGTTCCCTGACATGTGCATATATTAGAAATCCATGTGATACAAAGCACAGGACAAAAATGATTGATAGCAGGTTACAGTGTTCTTTATTACAATGAATTAATTGATCATGTCTACCAGATTTTCCTCCCAGCGGAATCTCTGGATATTGGATATGTCTCTCTCATTTCTCTTCTATCATGGCTGTTGGAAATGTGCCAGGCAGTTTTATACCGTCATTTAAATTTATTTGTGACCTGAGAAAGTTGTGTCGCCCTTGAGACAGCTAACTTTTTAACTTTCATCTAGAAAGTTGGGTGATATTGTAGAAGACATGGGGATGGATATTATAAAATATTTTCTGATGAAGTGGAACTCCTCAATGCAGTCCTGGTAGGAGGTCCCACCCGAGAGCTGCATTGAAATGTTTTTCCTGGTCCTTGATCCACTCTTATTTTTCTGGCATCCTATTCTAAACCAAAGATATTAACCAGCACTGTTTTTCGTAGTCCTGGGCAGTGGAGCCTGAAAGCAAATGCTTGCAGGGAATATCCCTTCAGCCTAGAGATCTGTCAGCATCAGATGATGACAGGGATATTTTGGTAGAGAAAGAGTGGGAAACTTCTGCTGTTTTCTGTGCCATACTATTTGATAGCTTATGCCCTCTTTCTGGTAGGTGCTTTTGGCAACTGTCATATGTGGAATGACCTGTCAGAGGCACAGAACAGGTTATTATCCTGTTGTTTTTACGAGTTCTATCCTGACAAAAGTGTCCTCTTTGTTGCACTTGTAACTGGCCTATTTCAGAGTCTTAAATGTAAAGAAGTAAGTGCTCCAAGCCTTTCATTCCTCTGAACCATGCAGAGAGTGGGTGAGATGCTGTGGAATTGCATTAGTAAATTTAGTCTGTTTTGTGGTTTTGCCCTTTGCATGTAGATTAAGCAGTACTACCTGTTTAAGGACTCCACTTCTGGATCCCACTCCTGGCTTGTCTCATAATTTGACATTAGGTAAGACACTAAAAAGTGATCTGGCTCCCAAAATAATTTCCAGAGAAGTGTATCATCTCCAGGTGTGCAGAACAAGATTATGATTGCAGGGCAGGTGAGTGAAGACATGTTTGAGGGTCCACAGCAAGCCAGCAGTTGACGAAGGAGTAAGACTTATGCCTCTGGTCCATATTAACCTGCCTGTGCACTGTAAAAGAGACCTAATCCTTGTTGTCAAAGGATTTGAGATCTCCTGCCATTTTTAAAAGGTGCCATTTGCTACTTCTATCTCGTTTGCTTTATCTGAGATGTGCTACAGCCTTTACTCCCACATCTCCCAATTACCCAAGTCAAGATATGGGGAGGGGCAATGGAACAGGGGGGGAGGGTTTGACTCCTACTTTCTCCTTTAGGAAAAGAATATTTTAGGTCTGAAGATACCATACAAGCCTATATCATCATCATTCTTGCTGCAAATTGCTTTATACAAAGCAAGGGGTGAGATGTATTAAAAGAGGAAACAGCATTTCACCAAAGATGCAGTTAAAGCGCAAAGTTTATTCTCTTAACTCACGATACTTTATGGTCTGATTGACATTAAAAAGTCTCTCTTTTATGAAGATTTATAAGGCTTTGTTGTTAAGAAGCAGAATATGCACTTGGAAATTCTGTTGAGTGGCTGTGGAGATGTGTATCCCTAGAGACTGCTTTAATTTCCATATTCATTAAACTGTTCTGTGGTGCCTGAGAGACCCAAACCTTGAATAATATGGCTGTGAAAGCTGGGAAAGGAGACATTAGGATCAAGGAGCATTTCCCTATCAATTTAACCCAGTCTAAGTCTGCGTGACCATTAGGTCAGTCCTATTCCTGACTGAAAATACGTTCTTCCTCTGTCCAGCTTTCCACCTCGTCCACCACTCTTTCCTGTGTCCACAGCAGTGTTGACACAGTGTGCAATGAACTGGATCGTGGAGCTGTTCTGCTGAAAACGAGGGGAAAAATGACTTTATGATGGATTAGGTTTTTTTAGCTGTAGGGCTGACACAAGGGAAGAGGTAAAACATGGTTTGGGTCAGGAAAACTGCCCAGTATTATTAACTTATTAAGCCATCACTGGAGATGCTTCCACAAACATAGTTTGTCTGGCTGAAAATAATATTTTTGAGGGCCATTTTCTACCATCCTGTAGAATTCTGTATTTGGTGTCTCCCTCCATGAAATTCAATGGGATTGTCTTAAAAGGTAGAAAGGTCTTTGCTTTCTCTAGAGTTTTACTTGCAAGGATGGCAATGCCCATCCGCTGTTATTTAATGCTCAGGGTGATGAGTACATGGACTGGTTGACTGTGGATGATCCTGTTGCCTTTGAAGTGAATGTATATCTTTTATTGGATTAACTGGGCAGCAGATAAGGCCCTGGATGAAAGAGCCAATGTTTTACTAAAGGCTACTTATTTCTGTAGGTTGCAAAAATAAATAATCCCAGACACTTTCAAAGATGGCTGGGGTAAGGCTGCACATACCTTGTTTGTGAAATTTTATTTAAAGGAAAAATAAATTTTTCATAGTCAAAAGGCAGTTGGCTGACCTGACCTTTTCAGACTGAAAATGGTCCCTGAAAGGAAAAATAAGATAATGATAATAAAACCTCTCCTAGTCATTACTGGACTGCTGCTGAAAGGGATTTGGCAAAGACTGAAGAAATGTCAGAGTGAGAGAGCACACCATCTCTGCTGAAAGATGAGTCTCCGGCCTGGCCTGTGCCCCATGAGGCTGGGCAGATCTCCACTGATTTCACCCAGGGTGAGGGTGGCTGACAGCCAAGAGAAGACACTGATCAGAGCAGAGCATTGTAGTTTCATGCAGCTGATGTTGTGTTACATGGGAATGCATTGTTCTTAACAAACTGTCTTCAACAAATCATATAATAAATATATAGAAGATGTATAGCACAGTAAATGCAGTTTCTTGGAAGGACACAGCCAGCCTTTTGCCCCAGCCCTGTTCTCTGAATGTCTTTATATGTTGAAATGGTATCTTTGGGGCTGTGATTTTTAATACATAAACCCTCCACCCCCACATATTTCTTCTATCTCTTGTGCTCAGCTTCCTTGCTTATGATAACTGCTTCATTAGCTGTCTGATGAATGGTCTGTGCACATTAGCATCATTTTATCTGGCCAATATCTAAGAGCTTTACCCTGCAAAGCTGTGCAATATCCATCACTGAGGGTTTTCTAAGAGGTTGGACAAACCTCTTCCAGGAATGGTTTAGGTGTGGGGGGCAAGAAGGTGGACTAAGCGGCTTCTGAAATGCCCTTCTAACCCTGCTACCTCTTACTTTAAACCCCTGCCATAGTAATAGCACATGACTTCTATGACAAGCATCCCTGGGAGGCTGAGTGGAGAGGCAGGAGCCTTGTGGCTTGGAAGCTGTTCAGAGGCTGCAGCAGTGCATTCAAAATGGCAGTGGCAGCCCAGCAAGTCACAGCTGGGTGAAGAGGTTCAACATGAAGGACTTGTCCGATCTAACCTCAGATGCTTGCGTGGAAATGAGTGTGTTCAAACTCTGCAGCTGTGGAGGGAAGAAAGGGATGCAGTTCACATGCCCTGCTCTGAACACCTGAGATGTGCTGGAACCAGCTCCTGGTCATCTCTCCCATGACCATCATCCCATGCTGCAGCCTGTTGACCAAGGCTAAAGGAAGTCATTGGACCTGGTTAGTGTGAGAGCTCAGTACCTTTCTCATTTCCAGTGGGACACAATATTCATCCAAACACTTTTCCACCAGCTGTTTTTTTCTAAACATTCCTAAGGGTTGTCTCTGTCTTCCTCCTGCTGACAGAGCTGCTCATGGCTCTCTGAACTTCACCCATCATTCTGCACATATCTGCCCACTACAGGTCACTTTGTTCACTGGGTAGGACTAGACATTTGTTTTAACACATTTGGGTTAGAATCCTGGTAATTATGTTTAAACAGGTTATAAAAAACTTAACGAAAATATCATTTATTCTGATTCCTTGCAAATATTGATGATATACTTTTGCTGAATTCTGGCTTTCATTCAGGAAACCCCTTCAGTTCATCTTTAATTTGCAGATGGCTTTGGCAGTGTTCCAACCTCAGCTTCTGGTGCTTGAAAACTGGTCCTTGAATTAGGCTCAAGATGCAAATAGCCTGATTTTCAAAAAGTCTGAATACGTGCAGCTGCCTCGTGAAGTTCTAAGTAATGCAATTAGTGCGGGGATTCTCACTGCCAAAAAACCCACAAATGAATTAGGAGTCCAGAAAGAGAAATGTGGCAGAATAAACATGTCTTTAGGAATTTGGGGATTTAGGAAGCCTGGCACAAGTTTTCAGCTGAAAACCACTGATATAAGTAATTTCAAAGGAGATTAAAGAGGACTGTGATCTTGTTGGGGAGAAGTGTAGAGCTGGGCATTAGGTCTGAATGAGTGATGTCGCAGAGCCCTGC
Organism: Platyrinchus mystaceus; assembly: GCA_035041135.1. Taxonomy (NCBI): domain Eukaryota; kingdom Metazoa; phylum Chordata; class Aves; order Passeriformes; family Tyrannidae; genus Platyrinchus; species Platyrinchus mystaceus. The sequence goes on from JAWWLV010000045.1 coordinate 6,716,626, forward strand.
TGACAGACAGATTTGCTGCTCACTCATGGGCTGGGGGTGATAGGAGCACAGAGAGGCAGCAGGGATATTGGGCATATAATTAGAAATAATGAGCGTGGTAAAAGAGGAAGAAGGGCTAGAAGCCCAAAACTAATGAGAAATGGGAACTTGCATCTCCTATTTCAGAGCCTGAAGTAGAAGTGATTGATAGGCAGCCCTTGAAAGCTCTGAGGTAGTCTCAAAGTGTTGAAAGCGTAGTCCCTGAGTGTGCTGGTGCTACAGATGCCAGACATGGAAAACAGCCATGCTGGGAGTTTGCCGTGTCTCTGCAGCTGCTGTCTTTTGGGATAACGTTTCTTGGTGTGGCAGGGAAGTGAAAATGTTGACTCATTTTCAGTGTGATTAGTCTGGGGGGATCACAGTGAGGTTGGATTCCCTTCTTATCTCTTCCTGTATTCATTCTTTCCTTAAAGGGACTTTTATTTGTGAGGAGGCTTCATTTTTTTTTTTTTTTAATAAATACACAGCTAATCCCTGTTGTACATGTAAATATAGACAGCACATAGCTCTGTAAAGATTATGGATGCCCCTTTTGGCAAGCAGTATCTTTTAATAGCATTGTGTGCAGTTAATCGGGTTAAGAAAAAGTATCAGTGGAACAAGGAGTCCAAGTTCAGAAAAGGAATGACAGATCTCTTGAGAGTTGTTGGTTACCAATATTGGTGCAGGTTGTATAGAAGATTTTTTTTTTTTTTTAGCTCAGTGATGTGTGTGGTTGGAAAACAGCAAGAGTAGAGCAAGCTGTTAAATTGCAGGAGAGTCTTGCTATTGTATTTCACAACAGATATGGTAAATGTTTATTGCTTCTGGGCTTCATCCAATGTTTTCTGCTCAGATTGAGTGTTCAGTGCATTGGGAACTGATTGTAAGGACTTGTGCCTTCTCTGCCCTTCAGTTCTAATTAAGTGAGAAGGAGTGCAAGGCATCTCCCATGTAGGTGAAAGAAAGGAATGAAAAAATTGGTGTAGAAAAATAGGAAAGGCATTGAAAAGGGTGTTGCTCTTTGTCATGGAAAAAGCTAATTTCTACAGGGGATTGTCTGGAAAAAACCCCTCCAGTCAGTGGAGAGGAAAACAATACTTCTAGAGTTTCAGAAATGCCGTGAAATAAGCATTTACTTTAAGAGAGAGGATCTGTGCCCTGGAAATGTCAGACAGCTGACAACAGTCAGCCAACTGTTGTAAAGGACATGAGATGCCTAGCTCAGATGTAGAGGTCTGCACTGGAATCATCTGGCATTACATGGATGGGTCTGGGGACCTGGGCAAGGAGGAGGACTCAGTACCACTTAAAGTGAAGACAAGAATTGTATGAGAAGGGGGGCATTGGAGCTGGAGGACACACTGGGTGGGATGTGCCTTGCTGAGATGTTGCTTAGCTCATGGTATGCTGGGAGCTGGAGAAGGGCTGCAGGGCAGGAGGTGAGGGTGTCCACAGGGAGCCAGGAGGTGTCTGCTGGAGGTTGGCACAGAACACATGAGAGTGGCAGACACACACCATCGATCCCATATTGATGTTTTCTGAACATAGGACACTGGAAAAATTCTGTCACTTTTTCCTACCCCTGGCAGAGCTGTGACCAGTGCACCACCTCTCTGATGTCATATGCTGACACAAGGGCATTGCTTTTGTACAATGTGTGTGTATGTCAGAGTTTCTCCTAACAGCTTTGCATGGTAGTGCAGTTGTGATTTTACTAATTCCCCAAGAACAATAAAGCAAAATTCAACACAGGGTAAGGCAAACACACATTCATTTTTTTGGTAGCATTTTTCAGGTTACTATTAACCTTTCATTTGAAATTTAATGTTGAGGACTACATATTGATCCTGAGCAGCTTCTTGGAACAGCATCAATTTTCCATTTACAAAACTGCTTTTTTTCCAAGCTTAACCCTATATGGGATGTTGTTAATTTTTTCCTGAGAGACACTTGCCAATGGAAACTTACTTTCTGCATCTGAAATTCAAACCAGTTTTGCAAAAGCCTAGGAATTACGAGAAATAAAAAAGGAAATGCTATAAGAAATAACAGCTAAACTAGGGGAGGGATATGTTTAGAAGATCATGTCTAAGTGCAGAAAAGTAATTAAAACAGAATCAGAATTACGGTTAAAATTAAAACAGGTCTGTGGACAAATTTATAGACACTGAGTGTCTGGATGATAGTGGGAAAAAATATTGAAAACAAAATCAGAGTAGTAGCTGACAACAGATAACATCTGGCAATGGATTTGACATGAAATTAATTTCAGAGAACTGGTGGGTGAAGAAATTTCTCAATCAGGGGGTTTGGAACACCTCAATCAGGTGATCTTTAAAGTCCCATTCAACCCCAGCCATTCTATCATTCTGTGAAGAAATACCAACATAATTCAATGGCATTTTTCCATGAGAAGCAAAGGTGTTGTAAGTGTCCCACAGTGCTGAGAAGGCTCCACTGCCAGCCTTCTGTGTTTGGAAATTCAAATTCCTGGTGCAGATTAGAAATGCTGAGCCCAGTAAGCCAGAGTTAATGGGCGATCCCAGTGCCTGCATTCATCATGTGTACTTGAAGGTGTTGGTGCTGCAGTCAAGACGTGCTTCCAGCTCATAGGGATGGACCTGAGCTACACTGGGTGCTGAGGACATCACCGTGGCTGCTAAACCAGCTTGAGATGCCGGATCATTTAGCTGAACCAGAGCTCCATGGAGTTATATTCACGCGCTGGTTAATTCGAAGCTGGCCAGTGGTGCAGCTGAAGCTGTGTGCTCCTGCCATGCCTGTGATCCAGCACAGATGTATTCTGGTTATAAAGGATGGATGCAGCTGGGTCCTCAGTATTTGTTTCATAGAACCATAGAATGGTTTGGGTTGGAAGGGACTGTAAAGATCATCTTGTGCCAAACCCTGTGCCATGGGCAGGGACACCTTCCACTGGATTGGGCTGCTCAAAGACCCATCCAACCTGGCCTTGAATGTTTCCAAGTATGGGGCATCCACAGCTTCTCTGGGCAACTTGGGAAATCTGTGCCAGTGCCTCCTTGCTGTCACAGTAAAGAATTTGTTCTGCATGTCTAACCTAAATTTCCCCTCTTTCAGTAATTTTTTTGACCTGATATCAGGTAGAAAATGAATCTGAACATGAGTCAGATTCAGAGCATTTCAATATCCTTTCCTTTGCTTCACTCTTGCATATCTAATTTAACAGATTTTTTTTTCTTACGTCATATGAACTATGAGATGGATCTATTACAGGTGTTTCATTTATGTATTCTGGTTGCCTTATAGGCAGATTTCATACCATGATGATTCAGGACTGGTTTTTTTCTATTCCTGGAAGATTGCATAATGAGATGAAAGGGTGGGAAATACATAATATAATTGAATTTATTTGTAGAGTTGGGAGTGTGTTATATTTCATTTTTAGATCTGGGTTTGCTAGTATCTTTTACTGCCTTGATTTTTTTTGTTTTGGAGACAAATAGTTTTGCTTTTCACTGTGCTATGAGTTACGTTTCTAAACCATCGATTATGCTACAAAGGCAATTATTGAGCCATGAAAATATTAATTCCAGATAAATCAGAGTATTATTTTTTGCACTGGGATGCAAAATAGCAAAGGCTTTAATGATGTTTAGGTAGAACTTTATTAACATCTGAATATCTCTGGAGAGCTATGGTAACAGTAGGAGAAGTATTAAACTCAGTGTTGTTTGCTTTTCTACAAGTAAATGAAGACAACTGCAAGTCTTCTCCATGTGAGTCAGCGGAATATTTGCAGGAATTATATCAGAGCCAGCACGGACAGACCCTTATCCATGTGATTCCCCTTCTTCTGCTCCATCATGTGTTGCCTCATGGATGAAGTTCACTGTAGTGCGAGTGAGCTGTGCCAGCTAAAGAGCTCTTCTGCTTGTGCCTTGGGTTGTGGACGTGTCCACTGCCTCCCCCTCCCTGGTTCATGGCCAGCCCTGACAGGAGAGGACAGTTAAATTGAAAGGAACCAACCAAAGTTTATGGGTCCACCACACCAGTTTGCCCCAAAACTTCATAAACATTGAGCCTGTGGCTAAGTTTTCCTCAGTCCCATGATTTTGTGTGTTATTTTCGTGGGCCATGAAGGGATGTGCAGAGTTGGAGGTGGGGTTTCCCTGAGGAAATGGAGAAGATTCTATCCAAATTAAGTGGCTAGTTTCCCTCTGTAGCCAGTGGAGAGGAAGAAGTGTTTCTAGGATATATTATCTCCTTGTCCCCTCTGCAGAAGGTGTCTAAAATTGGCACAGGGACAATGTTTTCCTTTCAATGACTGCAAAGGGAGGTGGAGGTGGCCTTGCCCACATGTAGACATCTCATGGAGTTTGCCAGGATGTGCCATTTTAACATAGATCTGTTCCCTCTAAAGAAAGTTAATCACCATTTCTGCCAGCTTCACCCAAACTCTTTCTTGATACCAAGCTGCTTAAAGAATGAGGTGTTGCTGAGGTTTATTTTGATAGTAAAATTCTGGGCTATGAATTTGAAAACAGAGCTATAAACACAAAACTAAAAATGTAATTAAATGTGAGTCTAGATTGTATGTGGGATCTGAATCAATACTGTTAATGAGACAAATAACTAATATTCTTTCCTAGCTAATGCTAGGAAATTTCATACTGCTTTTCATTTAGTCTGCTTAGGGCTTATCTCAGTCATAGGGACTGATCTCTCCTCACACCATCATTCTGCCTCAAAGTAATCTTCAGAGTTGGCCCTAGATGGCATTTTCAGAAGTATTCCAATACCGGGTTTATCTCCCCTAATTTGCCTTGGGCTTCCTCTGAAACTGATGAAGAGGGAAAGGCACTCTCAGAAGGTGAATCACCTCAACCATCTCGGACATCCAGCCTGTCATGGGATGACTTGTGCTCTAAGTGTGGCTTGCTCCATTGATCAAAGCAGAAGCCTCGTTGGCTACTATAGATCAGACACAGAAATTTGGGATCAATCCTGCTCTAAGAGACAGGGAAAAAAATCTAGTGGAATCTGTGACCTGTCTCTCAAGTGCTTTTGCAAATGCCACCTTCTGCCTTTGCATGTGTGCTGCACAGCACCTGGTGTGCTCTGTGCTTGCTCTGTGATGATACACGGTGATCATCAAAGCAGCAAGAGCGCTGCACAGTATGTTCCACAACAACTACTTCCTTTCTGGTTTAATTATAACTGAGTTTGCTACTCCCAAGTCTTGATTAATGAGCTTAATATGCAAATGTTATGATGAAACTGAAACTCTTTGTAATTGCTTGCAGACAGATTACCACTTCGAGTACACAGAGTGCGACAGCAGTGGCTCCAGATGGAGGGTGGCTGTCCCGAATCCGTCAGTGGAGTGCTCTGGACTACCAGACCCGGTGAAAGGGAAGGAATGCAGTATGTTGTGCCTTTTCATTTTACAGACTGTTACTGGCTTTTTGTGCTATTTACCCCTGTAGGGTTTCTTAGCTCTGTCACTGATGTACTGAGTGTCCCTGAGTTAGCCCTTCCCCTCCAATCCCTCTGTCTCCTGGAGCTGTGGAGCAGGGATTGTCTTTGCAGTGGAGCTGTGCAGCTCACTGTCTGCTAGAGGCGCCTTTGTATGCTAATTCACAGACAAGGCATGTCTATGACAACACCCCTTGAAGAGATGTGGTTGCTTGTCTTGAGCTGCCCTGTTCTTAAGTTTTGTAGCTCTCCAGTTCATTTGTAGCTGTATTGGCAAAAATGGTGACCAGGAGTGGTCAAATTATATTTGCATAGTGTCCACATTCTTGTTACCTTAATTATTTAGCTAATTAATAAGCTACATGCATGAAGAATGGTAAATGTCTTATTTGCCTGAGGTATTTTCATGACAAAGCTCTTGTATGTTATTTATTTATGGATTTATTTTTAACAGCTTGGAGTGTTTTCATATCACTTGGTTTTGCAGTTTTTTTCAAAAGCTGAAACACTTCTTTGCATCTGGGAACATAAGCAAACTGCTGCTCTGCAAACACATCCCTGAATGCTCTTTCCCGTCACACTTCCTTGCTCTGCTAATTCTCTCCACTGTAGGTCCTAGCAGTAATTTGTACCAGGGGGTATAAATTGTTGTATCTGACAAACAGAATGAACAATGGCACCACCCTTTCAGCTCTACTCCTCCTCTAAAGGTTTATTGTTCACTTCTTTATGACATATGTTCCAGTGTGAGGCACATAAAATTTTTCTGTAGCAGTGTTTATCACTGGAAGGTTTCTGACTGCTTGCAAGCATCACAGAATCATAGAATCAGCTGGGTTGGAAAAGACCTCCAAGATCATCAAGTCCAACCCTTGATCCAACACCGCCATGGTTACCAGACCATGGCACTAAGTGCCACATCCAGTCTCATCTTAAAAACCTCCAGGAACAGTGAATCCACCACCTCCCTGGGCAGCCCATTCCAATGCATGATTACTCTCTCTGTAAAAAATTTCTTCCTAATATCTGACCTATTTTCTCATCATTTGAGAATGTGTCATTCCTCATATTTGGGTTTAGTTTCTGAGGTTTTAAATGTGGAATCTTTTTATATCCTTAGGATGTGCTTTTTCAATTACAGAAATACAGAGCTGGGAAGCACCTCTGGTGATCCCATAATTCATCCCCCAGCCCAAATAGCTGTAGTGGCAATGACTGTGTCATTCATGGCTGATGTTTGGCTGGACTGTTTTCATGGATCTCTCGTGATGAAGAGCCCAGGAGCTCTCCAGATATTTGCTCATCTATTTTGTTCTTTTCATTTTCCTTCCTGTTAAAGATTTTTCTGCTGTTGAATCTCGTTATACTTCAAACCTATTACTTTTTGCTGTCTGCACTGTAAAGGAGCAGATAGTTTTATTTCTTCTGCTGCACAACCACTTTTGGTGTGCCCTGGAGTACATAGGTGTAACTCATTTTTTCTGACATATATTATTTCCTCTTAAATCTTGTGATAAATGGCTTAAGATCCAGTAATATTACAGTCTCTTGGACTTTCTGCTACAGAGTTCGACAAATGGTGCACTTCCTTCTTCATCTCCTCTTATTTGTGTGTCTTTCTGGTCTTAGATCAATTCCAATGTGAATTCATCTGTTTTATAATAATAGATGAATTTCTGGCTTCTTAATACTTGTCCCCCTGCTCGACAAGGTGAAAACTTTTCCCAGTATATGGGCTGTGACATTATGCATCAAAGTACAGGATTCTGTTAAACACACTGGAAAACTCATCTCAGTAGATGCTTCTCCTCCTTGGAGTGTTGCTGTTAATTCCCATGGGAATTCAGCTTGCTTGAGAAGCAACCAGATATTTGACTTTTTTACTGAAACCTTCAGATCTCATCTCTCTGGGCCCTTGTGAGTGCAGAGGTGTTAATGTAGTTCTATCTTTTTTTTTTTTCCTGTGTTTGTAGTAGATTAACTGGCTTCAGGGGCTGTCTGGCTATGTTCTGATGGCAAAAGCAATTTTAGGTTTCTAATCTCTTAGTCTTTCACCTTTTGCTTAAAGAACAACCAATCTTTCAGCCTGAAAACATGAATCTGTCAACAGCAGTCAATCACTGCAGGAATATGTTGGGAACACCTCTCCCATTCAGCTTGGCTGACTTGGTGATTTTTACTGCAAAATATTTGTACCAGTGTAGAGTTTGGCTGACAGTCCATTCTTCAGTGGGTGGGATATACCAGGAGAAGTGGCTTCTGAAAACTGACTGCCCTACAGCTCTCTAGATTTTTCACATGGGGGTTTGTTGTTGATGATGAGTTGTGTTGAAAACGTGTACAGGCAGATATCCCCTCACTGACTTATTATGTTCTCTAAGCTGGTGGCTTCTGTCTCATCTGACATCAGGTGGATCAAGGGCATCTTATACTAAAAACATGAATTTCTGCAGCCTGAGGAATAGAAAAGGTTCTGTATCTGGGGCTGCTACAACTCATGTTCTTAGTGGGTTGTGTACAGAGAGAGATTTCTGCTACAACTTGGCCAGAGGTTGCATACACATCTCACATTAACGGCTCCTTGAGATGCTTTCCTTCTCTCATAGGCACAGTGCTATTTTATCTCAAAGTCTATTAAGAAATGCCATAACTATGCCATGTCCTCTGAGGTGAGTCTTTCTGGACATTCTACAATTTTTTTTCAGATTCTCCGACAACTTGTAAGTCCTACCCTATGCCAGGATGTATGGCATTTCGTAGAATTTTTGAGTTTCCTTGGATACCCAAGAAAACCCTTTCAGTCCTTCAGCCTGCAGAATCAGGGTCCAGGGTGCAATTACCCCAGGTAGGATGATTTCTAGCATTAGAGATCTGTTATCTTCAGAAGCCTTTTTTAATATCTATTATATCTTAGATATACCAGAGCCAATTATGTTGCTGCTCTTAAGAGAGGGTTGCGTTTGTGCAGCAGTTGTGGTTGTGCAGCAGTTGCAGTTGTACAGCAGTTGCAGTTGTATAGCAGTACGAGATCTTAGGGCTTTTTTTTTTGTCTCCTTGAGGTTGGCAGAGCCTTGGTGGCTGTTAGGACACAACAGATATGGGGAAATCTGTATGAGAAAGTGTTTCTTTTGGGAATATATCTGCCATCACTGCTGATTTCACGATGTTTGCAGTTGTTTTCATCTCCTCAGAAATGCCTGCCACTTGAGAATATCTGCCACTAATCTTTACTGCTCCCTGAAAACTGAAGTGACGTGCAGGCTGTCATTAATTTTGAATCCTGAGAATACTGTGCCAACCTCTCCTTCTTCCAAATGCTCAGCAGTCATTCTCTTTAAGTTGTGCCTGAACCAGGAATTCGAAGGATGGTATAACAATATGTTAAATGTCTCCATCTCTGTAAATACATCCAGCCTGTGGTCTCCAGTGGAGTGGAAAGACACTTGAGATTGATAAAAATACGTTAGTTCTGGTCCTTCTGGAGCAATTGAACTGTGGCACGAGAGCTCAGTTGGTGTCTTGAGATGTGCTCATTTTCAGGATGCTGTGTTTTACTGCATTTCATTGGAATGAACCCGTTTTAAATTAGGTTGGATACCTCTGTGCTCCACTGCATTTTGGAGAGCATGCTGACCTGCAAAACACAGCTGACTGTGACCCGCTGAGCATGACTGCCAACACTCCCTGAAATGGCTGCAGTCTCCAAAATCTGGCAGGATTCTGCCCTTTGTTTTGACTCTTCAAAAACTTCACCAATAAAGTTTACCTGCAGGGAAGACAGGGTCCTCTGAGAAATTTTGTCTGCTTTGTGACCTGGTTATTAGAAGAAGGGTTTTTTCGCCTTTATCTTGCCATGAGCACAGAGCAGCGTGATGACCCACCGTCCCCTCCTACTACCCTGCCCTCCACATCTCCCCCATCCAGGTGGTAGGTGGTAAGAAAGAAGGAACCTCACATGACAACATGTTTGTGTCATGCAGTGCAGTGACCCAGATACGTGAGGGAAGCTGCAGTAGCAGCTCTGCAGTTGCAAGGCACTGGGACAACATGCCCCTTTCTGTATTTCACTTCCTTCTCTTTTCTGATCTCCTTGCCCTGTGGGGCTGCAGCCATCCCCACTTTCAGATCCTGCATCAGGTTGTCAGCCTGCATTTTGCCATTCAGCGTGGTGTGATACCTCAGTGCTCAATGTCCATGAGGCCAGGCTTTCTCTGGACAGGCCGTGGCACAGCCACACCAAACTCTCAGGTCACATCTCTCAGGCTTGTGTTTGCTCAGACCTGAGTCATGTTTTTGATGCTGCCACATCACGGTCGCAAGGATTCCTGTGAAGAGATACATTAAAAGTGCAGAAGAGAACTTGGCTAGGAAAAAGACAATATTTATTACTCCTAGAGCTACTGTGTGGCTCTACTCTGCTTCTCTTTAAAGTGTCCCCTCCAGGCATCCTCCCAGTACTGTTCTGGAGATAGGGAACATACATGGAGGTGGGGGTGGCAGACAGAGAGCCTCCCTCAGCAGAATCCAGACCTCTGAATCACTCTTGACAGTCGGGAATGTGCTTTACTAATTTGGTCTCCTTCATTTTTAATTACCACAGATCTCCCTCTGATCTCCTCATGAGTCTGATAACAGGAAGGGAATTTAACTGATAAGGATCACTGCCATCAGGGCAGTTGCTTGGCTTTTTAAATGGAAAATATTGATGGCAGTCCAAGGGAGCAGTTTGCTTTCTGGGCTAAGCCCTTTTCTGCACCCTCTTATGGCTGGTTATCTCTGGAAACCCTCTGCTTTGGTGTGGGGTGTAGGCAGTGTCTAATGGTGACTTTTTGGGGTTTGGCAGTGGGAGCAGCACTTGGCATCGTGCTTCTGCTGACACTGCACTGCAATCTGTTCTGGTGGCCACCATCAGGCTTTTCTGCCAGCCTGACCATATGCTGCCTGTTTTATACTCAAATTAAAAGTCTGTATTTGGAGTCTTCCTTCACTGTCTGCTTTCCTTCCTCTCCATCTTCCTTCACTCAAGTACAGCCCAAATACCTGGTTCAGTGTCTGCCCTTGATGTGTCCAGGGGCACTGATATGCTCACATATGTGCATAATAAAGGAACTATAGTGAGAATAATAGAGCATTTTTAAAAGGAGTTGAATTTGCCATGTTCAGGGGGAAAAAAGCACAGGTAGAGTCACTGTTATAGTTAACATCCAAATGCCAATTACAATTATAATCAGGAAGATTCTTTAGGAAGGGAGAAAAGATATAATGATAAAAATATATAATATATATTATATAATTTATAATTATATATATAATATATATAATTTTTGGAACAGGCTGCCCAGGGAGGTGGTGAAATCACCATCCCTGGAAGTGTTCAAAAAAGTTCTAAGTGTGACACTTGGGGTCATGGTTTAGTGGTGGACTTGGCAGTGCTGCATTAAAGGTTGAACTTGATGATTTTAGAGGTCTTTTCCAGCCTTAATGATTCTGTGATTCTATGATTGAAAGTATGGTGCCATGGAGTTATTAATGGCTCTGCTTGGTAAAGTGCTCCTTTACCTGGTGCCACTAAGAGGGGAGCAACTCCTTTGAAAACAGAAATGTGCTTCAGTTTAGAAGTGAGTTTTGTGAGCCTGTACCAAATGGTGAGCAAGTGAAAATCTCCATTTGCCGCTGAAAATAGACTGTCCATAATTACAATAGACTTTAGTGGGGTCTAAGAGCAAAATTTGACCTGGTTTATTGCTACTGAGTTGTGTTTGTTGAGTGTATTCTGACTTGTGTAATCTGCTCCCAGAATACCACAGGAGGAGATACAGATCTTCCTGCTAATTGCAGACACAAGTAGGGCAAATGACCTTTTTAAGTCTGTAGGTTTTATAACACTTTAAAGCAATTTAAGTGATCTGCAGGAGTTTCAACATTCTGCTTTCATAACAGAAAACTTTAGTAGAAGGTTTTGAGTTTGATGTTCTCTCAGTTCCTGGTAAGGTTGGGTATCCCAGTCAGGTAAGAAGTGGGCCTGCTCCTAATTCCCCTGAAGTCAGTGGGCATCTGCAAATTTTCTATGCTCATACATATCTCTTTAGATGTATAATACAAAATGAATGTTACATGTCTGGCAAAACCTGTGTGCTTGTATTACAGCCCTCTGACATGAAGTTTACATCTGTTCATTGTCAACTAGATTTGCATTCAGGCAAAGCCTGTGTAGGTTTTGTGCTAAAGAATTGGCTCTTCTGGAGCATTTATTAGAATTTTGAAATTTAGCTGCTGAAGAAAATATCAATGATACATTTTAGCAGTTTCTTAAATCTTTGCATCATTGCACATGTAGATGTGAATATACATGCAAATACTTCCATGAGAATGGTGCTAGTTATTACACAGTCACATTAGTTCATATTATCTCAAAAGAGTTTGTTATGGAATAAGAAAATGTTATTGTCACCAAAGTGTCATTCTACTCATATATGAATGCATGTCAGAACAATTTTTCATAGGGCTTAAGTGAGTCCAGAGTTACAGCCTCTTGAAGCAAACATGTGAATCTTAACATATTGTCAGAGGATTTTTCTCCTTTTTTGTTTGATGCTCACTGAGGATTATTTTCTGGTCTCATTAGTGGACTTTGAAATGGTTGGGATTTCTTTGTTTGCACTGAGGAGAGGAAGTATGGTGATCAGCATAGCTCTGAAGACGAGCATGTGTTCATTCTCATTTTTTATCATGATCTGAAAGCACTGGATCTTCTCTTCATCATCCTTGATACACTAACATTTTTTCATTTTTAATGTTATTCAGACATTGCTTCTTTGGGTATTCACCTTGGAAGAAACAATGAGGTCAAGCTATTCATGGCTGCTGCTGTTTAACTGTGTCATTTAGATGTGACACATGCACATAGATAAACTTATGTATGGTGACTGATGCTGCTGGGTATCCTGAGCTGTGGGAAAGTACTATTTTGAGACAATGCTCAAAAAATGTATGTCAAATTCCATTCCTCTATCTTTGAGATTGCTCACTCAAAGGTATATCCTGGTCTTCTCCTTCATTTTGACTTGTACCTTCCTTTCTCCCCTCTATTTTGAACAGTCATATGTCTTCCATGAAGCTGCCTGTCAAGATGTAAGAGTCACGTGTAGAAGTCTGCTCTCTCAGAACTAAGTACCAAAAAGGTGGAAATCCAGGGAATCTGAGGATTTCTGGATAGGCTATAGATTTGGCCCTTGGCCTGTCATGTATCACCAAGCTATTAAGGATGTCTGATAGTAAAAGACCACAATATAACTCTGTCTCTGGAGCCACCTCTGACGTGAACAGCAAGATGTCCAAGAAATAGATTTTAAAGTCATGGGCACTTTTTACAGATCACTTTTGTGTGCATGGCCTGCAGGACTGGCCAATTCAATTTTACCTGTGTTTTTTGTATCCCAAGAAAAGTTTTTATGTCTTTTCTGAAAGATAAAGGAAAGGCTTTCCCACTAGAGCACACTATGGAGGGGACTAGCACACAGCAGCAGGGGCTGCTCTGAGAAACACTGTGAAGCTGAGGAATTAACGCAGGGCTGCCATGTAGCAAAGCTGTTAGCCAGCAGTGGTGTGCACGACACAGTTTGAGAGTCACTGCTAAAAGGCTGTGATTTAACAAAGCACTCAAGCAGATATTTATTCCTGTTCCTCTTATTCCTGTCCTTGTTAATTCACGTTCCTAACTCAAGTCAGGTAGGTCAGTCTTACTGATGGCATTAGGTTTCTCATCTGGACTGAGGCTTGAGGCTACATTTTGCCATGGCATTTCTGGGTGGATGTATTCCTAATGTGGACTGATACCCTGAGAGACAACACAGTTTTACGAGTATTTGTCCAGAATTTCTACTCTGTGCGTGAGCACGACACTGTCTTTGCAGAACAAGTCCCATTGTTGGCTTTTTTAAGCACAGATGCTTTTAGGCAAATAGTTAAAAAAGCTAAAGAGTTTGCACTGAACCCACAGAATTTAATTCCTGGAGAAGAGTTACTGGGAACAGCAAGTTGATGTGTGCATTGAGACTCCCAAGAGGAAGGATGGCCTTAGTGTCTTTTGGTGAATTCTTCAGCTTGTTTGTGTACACAATGTAATTAAATAAGTTAAAGAGATTCCTCTGAGTCAGTAATTTCTCTTTCAATGAGGAAGCAGCTGGCAAGACCTCGAGATTTGTTATCGCTTGGTAGAGGGACAAGAGGCGAGGACTGTGTGTGTGTGTGCAGAGGACATATCAAACGGCACTAGAAGCCATTTGTACCAACAACTTTGCCTGATGAGCAACCAAAATATGCCTGATAGAGTCAGTAGGACTTGGAGAGCTGCTCGCTCACCTCGAGGTCTGTTTCCTGCCATGTTGCATTGTGTCAACCCATCACACATGTCCAGTGCTGAGACACTTGGATGGTTGTTGAAACCCTCTCAGCAAATGTGCTGTCCAACCACTTGGTGATGGCTGCCTTCCTCCACTCTACACCCCACTGCCATGAATTGATTGAATATTCCCACTCCAAATCCAAACCTTTCAGTGTCCGAATGATGCAGTAAAGTGACAATAAAAGTGTCCTATGTGCCAGGCCATCTGGGAAAGAGGTGAACTGGAAAAAGCATTGCTCTATTTCATATTTTTTTTGGATAAAAGAAGAAATTATTTCTTCTTAAGAAAAGGAAGGATTTCTTCCACAGAAGGTACTCTTTTGCAAGTTGTATCAGACTTCAGTGTGATCACATTTCAAGCCTAAACAGCCTAGACAGACTTTTTTTTCCTTAAATTAAGATTCAGTCTGGTTCTTAGTAACACTTTGGGATATAATGACTGAAGAAAACGAACATCAATTATTCACAGTCTATTGGAGAAGCCTCATATAAATTATTCACAGAAGACATTCTGAAGCTGGCGAGATTATAGGAAACATTAATAATGAAGCAATGATTGCCTCTCATCCTTTAGCTTTGTTTTTTTTTTTTTTCCTTCTCATTCTGTGTTTTGGTTAGTTCTTGGTTCCATGTTGTGTGGACCCTGATGTACCAGAGTGTCACTGAACAGCCTCTATGTACTTGTCCTTGGCCACATTTTCCCCTCCAGGCTTGTGGCATGTGTCACACAACAGCTGTTCAGAAGGACAATTGCCTGATGCTGCCAGCCTCATATTTCCTTTCTGAGCTACAATTTTTACTTCTGCCCATGGGAGGCTGAGACAATTCAGCCAAGACTCTGCCTTCAGGAGATGGCAGCATCTCACCTGAATCCCAGATGGCGAGGCTTTTGGATGAACAACAGGACTGGAGAGGGGAGAGATGGAAAATCAGTGTTTGAGATTATTTTTGCTTTGTATTTTCATGGGTTTATGTAGAATTTCTCAATTGTTATCCCTTCTAATGTTGTTACAGTCTGGTACAATCCAGTCCTGTGCCTTTTTTTTTAAATTGTAATACATTGAGGGCCAGGGAGACACAGGATACATGTGAATGTGCACATGTTCACTGGCAACAGAATAAACAGAAAACCTAAAATAGTTTTAGGTATTGTTAAGTAAAAAATATCTGGAGAAAAATGTCTGCTGAGAAGAGTGATGGAGGTAGAAGTAGCAGATCCAATTGGTGTAGGATGGGAAGCTAGCTGAGGGAAGAGGTAAGACTGGGTGGCCAGGGATGCATAAGGGAGGAAAGCAATTGAATACATTATAGATTGGTGTTGTAGGATGCAGGATATTGAGACAAGATGCAGGATATTGAAATTTGGTTAATCTTCCAGTGAAATCTCAAATATTCTGATCCTTGTCACAGCGTGGCAGTATCTGGGAGATAATCAACATGAGAAAACATGCCAGAGGAAAGTTTCACACCTCAGGAGGGGCTGAGTAGTCATATACCTGTGAAGATCTATTCTGTTCATCCAGCTGTGCTCATGATAATCCAATCCTGACCCACAGCATCAGAAAGTTAAGCAATATGAGATTGTTTGAGTCAGTTACCAGAAAAAAAATGTGCCAACTAATATTGATTCCAGTCCACCTAAGTCACCAGGAAGGGCCACAGCTGTACTAAAAGACAGAATGTGACCCTGGAGCCTTGCAGTCAAAGGGCAAATGAGGCAATCTTGTTTGTGGTCTGTTTTGCCCTCTGGGGAGCTGTTTCCATGTCTGCAAAGTGATTGTATAGTACAGTCAGATCTGCAAAGTGATGTATTGCAAGCACTCCTTGGAAGTGGTTACACAGTGGGCAGGTCTCCTCCTTCAGGATACCCCACATCCTCAGTGCTGTGTCCCAGGAGGGAGGTAAGATACCATTGATCTTGACTCACTGGGTTTAAGAGGTGGGGGTTTAATTAGATTTGCTAGTTTGACCTCGTAGGCCATTAAAATGCATCGAGCTAGGCTGACGCTGAGGCTAATAATTTGTATTTGGCATGAGCTTTTCTTCCATATGGTGTCCAGTTATGGTACGAAGCACTTGAGAGACAAAGGGTCCATCACATGCCATGACAGATTGTTCCAGCAATCAGTCATTCTTCCTATTAAAAATCTGTGTGTTATTTCCAATTTGAGTTTGTTTGGGTTCAGCTTCCAGAAGGTAGCTCTTCTTACGCAGTTCTCTGCTTGATTAAAGAGTGCAGCAGGATCCTGTGTTCTTTCCCCTTGGAGGTGCTTATATATTAATCAAGTTGACTCTCAATCTTCTTGTGATAAACTAAATAGAATAAGAACTTTAGATCTCTCACTGCAAGACATTATCTCTAATTTAAAAACCATTTAAAGTCCTTTTGCTTTGTATTGACCTCTCAAAAATGCCAAATGACAACTATATGCAGTACTGCAACAATCTTCTTCCCTGTAATACACAGGTTTCATCCTACACATCTCTACCTCCACCTCTAAATATATCCAGAGATCTCACTAATGCCTTTTTTTGGATGTCTTGACAGTGGAAGCTCTTGAACAGTGGGTCCACTCCAACCCTCAGGCTTGGTGCTCTCCATGACATGTTTCAGCCCTCTGCAGTCAGGGCTGGCACTCGTTACCTTCAGCAGCTTGTCTTTACCTTTGACTCTGTTAAAATACACAGATTTTAAGTGGGCTCAGTCTTGGCAAAAATCTCTCTCCTGCCAATCTTAATACAATTCCTTTTCTATTTGCCTGTAGATCACTAATAAAAGTGTGGGCAGTCATCAGACTCAGCCCTGGACTGGCAGAACTGCTCCCTTCCTCCCTGTTTCCTATTGACA
This sequence comes from Platyrinchus mystaceus, assembly GCA_035041135.1. Lineage (NCBI taxonomy): Eukaryota > Metazoa > Chordata > Aves > Passeriformes > Tyrannidae > Platyrinchus > Platyrinchus mystaceus. Next base: position 6,733,356 of record JAWWLV010000045.1, read on the forward strand.
GCCCTGTCTGAGATCTGTTACTCATGCAGTTCTTAATCCCTTTAAGATGTGCCTTACTGGTATTGTGCAGCACTACCTTTCTTCATCAGAGTGACATGCAAAACTCAACTAACTGTATTAGAAACCCTAAGTCTATTATACCCACTCCATCACCTTTATCAAGCAACTTGTAATCCTTTTAAAGAATGAAATGAGGCCTGTTTGACAAGACTTATACAATGGTTTCAGTGGGTATTAGTACTGTAGCTCATAACAGTTTTTTATGAAGTGAATCTGGTGTCAGCTTTATCATGTAAGTGTATGAATGTGTGTGGCTGCTGTGGCAGTGTCTAGGTAACAGTATTTTACAGCATCTTTTTTGTGAGCAAGGCTGGTCACCTGTACAAATCACAGCATTTTTTTTTCCTCTCTATTTATGTAAGAAAGCTACAGCTACAAATCACCGATAATTGTATTAGCTCCAAAGATCTACGGAAGGCATCAGTGTATCCAACATCACAGTGTGTCATGCTGTTCTTAACTGCTTCTGAAAATGTGTTTCCAATTTTAAAAATGCCAATGATGGGGCAAGTCATGAAACCTTTTAATGCATGAATCATAGTTTTGCTCACAGAAAGAAAGATGATCACATTCTGTCTTCACAGTGTGTGTTGCTCTGTGTAATTTAGTGTGTAACACCCAAACTGATATTTGGAAGGTGGAATAATAAAGTTTGCAGTCAGAGAAGGAGAGGGAATAGGGATGTCCAGTTATTCAACAGAGCTGTGTTCTCTGAAAATTAAGTATCAAATGCCTAAACAAATGGGCTCTGGGGTTTAGGGCTGATCACAAAGGCTACCTCTCATACAGCAAACTAATTTTTTCTCTGGAGTCTGAAGCGAGAGGGAGAGTTTAGTGGAGGATAAATTAGAGCACGCACCTAAAATACAGGATTTAGATTCCTGAAACTTCACATCACACCTTAACCCCCTATGTTGTGATACTGTCCTTCCTGTTGGCGGCATCTTGCGTGTGTCACCCCCACATACACAGCAGTGCTGCAATAATGTCAGCTGTTTTCTGTGGTCACTGGCCAGTGCTGCACCTGTGCTCAGCTACGTCCCAGTGAGATGGAGCAGCCACGAGCAAGGCGAAGTGCCAGTGCCTGGAGATGGATCATCTGTCTGTGCCCTGTCCCACCACAAGTGCCTCTGACCCATTGTGGGGACATGGCCACAACCTGCCCATCTCCAGCTGGGACGAACTCCTGAACTGATGCTGCTTAGATTAAAGAGGGTTCACCCTGGCTTTTTGTCTCCTTGCTAGAAGACCAAGTAGTGTGACTGTGAGACCATGCTCATCACATGCTGTATTTCCTACCCATCCCCCTCCAGCCGCTCCCGACCGCCTGGAACGAGACCAAACGTTGCATCTGTTCCAATGTCGAAAGTGTTTTGTGTTGCCATTAGCCACGTTCAGCCCCAAATTGAACCTGGCAAGCAGCTGGCATGCTCAGAGCCAGTTTGCTTGCAGTCAGATGTGTTTTGATGGGAATTGCTGCTGCCTTTGAAATACAATTCTTAGAAGAGGGAAAGAAGGTAATTCCTCACCTGAATAAGGAAAAGGCTCATCTCTTTCCTGGAAGGTGAGAGATGGAGGACGTGTCCTGTGTGGCAGCCAGCCTGACCCCTTATACCCTTTTATTTCTCTCAAATGATCAGTCTGAAAAGGGTTAAAATATATTAGTTCAGTTAAAGTAATAATCTCTGCTCAACCTCACTGCAATGGAAGAGGAGGCTCTGCTGCCTTCTGCATCTTCATTATGGCAGTGAATTGCTCACAGTTTTTGACTACTTAGTTGAAATTCATGACTCTGGAATGGTTAAGCAGCGCTCTCAATTTTTGCTATTTAGCTTTTTTTTTTAAAAAAAGTTCAAACTTAAAGAATTAAAATATGTCACAAGAGAGCTCACTTTTCTACTTCTCTTCCTGATGGCTTCTCTCTGCACCCTTCAAAAGGAAAAAATAAAGCAAGGTTTATCAATAATGTAAAAGCAGTGAGACAGGACACCTTTACACATTTAAGGTGAAAGCTTTACAAAGTGTGGCCTCACTTCAGACACATGGGGAAGTGCTCATTGGTTTTCTCCGAGTCTCTGGAGAAAGCTGTTTCTGACTCCAGCTGCAGATACGTCCTATGGCTTGAGTTGAGGTCCCAGAGGTACTCGGTTGGGATGTTAGCTGTACTGCTGTATCATGTGCCACTGCCTACAGAAAACCATTTGCCCTCACTGAGGGTGAATTTTTTTGTCTGTCAGTCTTTCACAAAATCCATTGCATCAGGATTTCCTTGTGAATCCCCACCCCAACACCTGTCTCTACCTGGGTTCTGCCCACTCTCCTTCTTGGTTCACTCACCAGTGAGCAACAGGCTTAGAAAGCTGTTGGCTTGAAATCCACTGGTTCAAATTCAGAGTATGCTGGTATGACTGACCAACAGGGAAAAATGATCCTTTGGCAGATCTTTCCATTAAACGGACCTTTTATCTGCTTTCCAATGCCACCCATCAAGGGCAATTACACGAGGAAATGCTGCAGGACCTGGCACAGAAATGGGAGCCTGAACTGTTAGTTGGATTCAGACAGAAAATGGTGTTATGCAGCCATGAGTTTATCAAAGTACTTACAGTCAAACGAGTTTTTCTGCAGATAAACGTCGGCACATCTCTGGAACCACATTTTCTGGGACTGCAGCCGGCGTCGGTTGTTTTGGGCCGATTTCACCACTTTTGCTGGCAGTCTGGTCTCATCCTGCAGTTTCTCAGGCTAATGAGTTTATGTCTGTCAAAGAGGGTGTATGAAATATCTGTCACTGTGCAATGTGGCATGTGTGAAACAGTAGAAAAACCCACTGTTTCTTGGGATGTGAGTTGTGCGTGTTGCTCTGAATTCTGCTTTGGCTAGACTGGCAGAGTTAAGTTTAAAAATCTGCAAGCAGTGTAGTAAGTACTATGTGCTGCATAAAGTGATCATTTGTTTTCCATTCAGGATGTTGAGTCTCAAAAAGGACTTGCTGGGGGCAAGTGGGATGGCCTGCCAGTGAAACAAGTGTCCAGGCAGGAGTTACGATTCCTGGCACAGGCAGGGAACTCTGTGGGCATACAGGACTTCAGCTGCTGTCCAGGTTTCTTCTACATAATGAGAATGATCTTCCCTTGGCAGCCAGAGGTGTAATCAGGGGAACAAGGGGCATACAGTTATTTGGAGGAAATAATTTTAGAGACATCAGTAAAAAAGACACTTTGTGAATATACCTCTTAATTATACTTCTCCTAATTACACAGGTTTTGAAAATTGTCTTTGCTATGCTGACAGCCAGTGGTTATTTTCTCAGCATGTTAATGCCCCCCAGTCAAAGATCCTCATCTGCTAGACAAAGACCCATGGGTGACCTTTTCCAAGACCACCTGGTCTATCAGGCAAGATGTTCAAGGCTTCGTATGTAGTTCATGTGAGGAGAAACATGGAGAGATCCTTGGATTAGTTCTGTTACTCTCAGCTAAGGTTTGTAGTGTTGTATTACCATTAATGTGCTGCAGACATCCCTCTTAGCTGCCATACAAGTGGGTGAGACAAGTCTGTTCTGGCTCTCAGGTACCGGTGATTTTAATTAAGCTCAAGGTGTAACGGTTGGGTGAGCAAGCATGAGGAGAACTGCATTATAAGCCCTCATTTTTGCAAAGTGCTTTTGGACACAGTCTGTCAATAGAGATTTTGATCCTAAAATCTTGTTTTGCCAATAGAGACAAGCTGCAAATCAGGAGCCATCATTTGGGATTTGGTTTCAGTGCTGTCACATCAGTGAAAAACGTGAACATCTCACATGAAAACTGGCAAACATCTCAATTTTGCAGCTGATAGTTGGTAGTTCAGCTGTTGTGTTCCTGGGACTGGGGCATTCTGTTTGGTTCTCTCTAGTGGCAGTTCAATCTTAATTAAGCAAGTGGCAGAAAAATAATGGAAATTAATAAGGATTAATGTATCCAATCATATGTTGTAAATGCTTGTCTCCCCAGCTTTCTCCTGTGCCTCTGGTGAGTACCTTGAGATGAAGAACCAGGTGTGCAGCAAGTGTGCAGAGGGGACCTACTCACTGGGCAGTGGGATCAAATTTGATGAGTGGGATGAGTTGCCAGCAGGATTCTCCAATGTGGCTACTTTCATGGACACGGCGGTTGGGTCATCTGAGAATAAAGCCGACAGCTGCAACAAGTAAGAAGTTCTGTTTGCATCTGGGTTACGCAGCCACGGGTAAACCCGAGACAGCTCAGCAGCACAAAGCTGCTTAATGACTCATCTAAGCTCCCCAGAGGGTAACAAGCCCTACTAATGGCAAACAAGAGTGGCTGGGAGGTGAACTTTGTAGCCATCTCTTTGCTGTTGACATGGTCTCCTTGGGCTCATCAGCAGCTAGCGAGTCTACGACCAGCCTGGAGCTGCTCTTATTTGTAGCTGTAAAGCTCCAGGGTCATGGCATAGTAAATGTGGCTAAAAGGTCCTTTTATAGCCTATTTAGAGACCCATGGTGGTTGCAGAAGGCTGTTTCTGAGTATAATTGAAGGTATATTGAACCTGTAGATAATAAACCTTTCCTATGTAGGCTGGGTCCTCAATTTTTCATACCACATTCTTTCACACACAGAGTTTTAATGAAAAGTATTATATTTTATATTATTCATGTAACATATAAAAATAAAACCAGACATAAAATAAAATTACTATATCTACTCATCTATTAGAGTTGAAAAATAAATGGTAATCCAGTAATAAATTTATAAATTCACTGCAGTTAGCTGTTGTGGCATTCTGGGTTCTTTATTATGTAACATGTTTTTGTATGGTAGTGTAAGAATAATCGCCTCAGTATCTGTGATCTCAGTTGAGGCTTGTTTTGTTTATGTTCATCAGCTCTTCATGGACTCCTCGAGGGAATTACATCGAGTCAAACAGGGATGATTGTACAGTTTCCCTCATCTACGCTGTGCACCTGAAGAAATCCGGTTTTGTCTTCTTCGAATACCAGTATATTGACAACAACATCTTCTTTGAATTTTTTGTAAGGCCTTTTATATGGTGAATCCCACCTTACACTGTAAGAATTCAACCCAGATAAAGACCATTAGAAACAGCTTTACCCCCCTTTACATTCCCCGTATGCCCATAGCTTGTTATTGCTGAACAAGATAAAAAAATCTTCTTCTCTTTCTGTTGCTTATGCTATCTTGTGGTATTTACCTTATCTTCAAAACTCAGGCAGAACTGATCCTATCTGCCATGCACTGGGATTTTTCCATTAGGGATCATGACTGACCCAGTTAGTCCAGCCTTTTGCAAGACAGTTATTGGTGAGAGATGCTTTAAGTTTGGGGGTGTTTGACTTGGGATGTCAAAAAGGAACTTAATGTTTAAAAAGACTTCTTCCAAGGTAGTAGTATGTGGAAACCTTAATTCTGATTTTAGGTGAATTTGTGTCCTAGTAATTAAGATGAAAAGAGAAGCAGGAGAAATTCAGATGACTTTCAGTAGGAATTAGGCTTTGAGGATGCATCCACATGTGAAATGAAGGGGCTGGAGATAATTAGCTCTGAATTGGGAGCAGCCTGGCTGGGCTGGCACCATGCTGTACCCAGATTGCTGAAACAGTCTGATCAGCAGCAACCAGAATGGGGAAGGAAATCCTGCTCTGCCCACATGGATGGACTGGTTGTGGTCCAGGCAGCTGGATTGTTCCCAGCACTAGTATCTGCAGTGTGGTGTAGATACCCCACATTACTGAGATGATTTGGAAGGTTCCACTGACACATTTGTTTCTGTCCTTGTCATGTTGTACCTGTCATTTGGGAGAGAAAAAACGTAATGGGAGGGCAACTCAGGGAGATGGCTGAAAATTTTCAGTCTCCTCTGTTACTGCCTCCGTGTCTGTCTGACAAGCTTTATTTTTTATCTGAAAAACACAGCTCATGGTAGCTCACAAGAGTGGGAAGTCTTAGCTGATGTTGGTTAATATTTCTTGAATTTTGTAGAAAAGTGCAAAGTATCTTTACCCTCAGTTGAGCTGGGAACGGAGGACAAAAATTACCTATTGGAGGCACCCTGTTGCTGCTACATCAGTGTGATAGATTGCTATTGCACTTTGATAACAGACGGTGCAGGCAAGGCTATTTAGCCATTTCAGTTTTATGTTAGACTATCCTGCCTCTTTCATGGGGAGAAAGCAGCAAATACTTTCTGTTGTCACATGAATGTGCCAGGATTATGAATTTCAGCTCCAGCTGCTTGACTGACTGACAGATCTGCTCCTGCAATGGAGCAAAAGTATTGTTTCTGTGAGCGCTGGCTTTGAAAGTGGCTTTTTGATTATTGCTTTTATCCATATCCCACTCATTCACCTCCTCTAAATTTATGATTCCCTGTTCAAAAAGCAGCGTCTGCAGAGTGGTGTAGTCCTTTATAGAAATGCCCATAAATTCCTAGTCAGCCTTGGTATTTCAAGAAACCATATTTAACACTCCTGTAAAAGTCAATTTTTTTTCCCCCAGCTTGTCTTTGTGCTTAAATATATTTAACAATGGCACTTTAGCTCTGGACAGTGGCACTTCAGTGGCAGGTTACTGGGAAATGGTGAAGTGTTTGATCTGCCCTTCTCTGTCTCTTCTTACATATTGAAGCCCTTTACACCTGGTGAGAAGAGACTATATATTCTTACCTCCTTTTTGCAGATGGAAACCATGACACAAAGATGCTGTAGCTCATGTTCCACAAAATAATTAGAGATCTACCTTCTACACAGGTGCTTCTTCTCACCTCTTTTCCTCAGTGCTGTTATCTAGGTGGGAATTAAGTGTTACAGATGCTTTGGAGGATGCAGGGTTATGCAACTTCAGACTTGACATGGAGCAACTTTGAGGAGGATCCTTGACTCTAAGTCAAGTGTCTGAAAGTGTTGAACTGGCTTTTCTCTCTGGTGCAATAAAAACTGAGTATGTGATCTCATGCATCAAAGGGACATGATACTTTTCTGTCTGAGAAGAGAGTTATAAGAAGAAAGATGAGTCCCAAACACTGCTGTAAAGAAAGGCTTCTGAGCTGCCCTGGACCTGGGTGAGCGACAACCAACCTCCCACTTCTGCCAGGACAGACTCTCCATGGCATATTGCCTCTTCCTTGATAATGTTACTCTCATCCCTAGGTCAGGTGCCAGGGGGCCAAAGACACAGCAGATATTGGCTGCAGAGAAAGCAGTTCTTCTAGCTTTGGCCCATCCACTCCTACTTCCCCTCTGACTTAGAAGCCCATGGCCTCTGGATTTTAGAGAATTAAGTCTCGGTGGGCTCAGGAGAAGGAGGAAGCAGGCAAGACATAATGCTCAGCATTCTTGTCAGACCAGACAGTGGGAGGATATGTCTGAGATCTTCTCCTGCTGCTTTTTTTGCCATCTATGTCAGAGGTGGTCATTGGAGGCACTATTAAGCTTTAGCAGATTTTGAAAGATGGGGGTTTATTTTGCCACAGGTAAAACAGTTGGTGTCCTAAATATGTTGACAAGAGGAACAAAGCTGAGTCTTATTTCCCAGCAGTCATTATGCTGGCAGAGAGATGCACCTGATTGTGGTCACTGATCTTGTGTTTTTATTATCAGATACAAAATGACCAGTGCAAAGAGATGGAGTCCACAGCAGACAAGTGGGTGAAGCTCACAGACAACGGAGAATGGGGCTCTCATTCTGTAAGTGTATGAAAAATTGTTTCAGGAAGTCTCTTTTCTATTTATAAATGTCTGTGATTTCCTCTGGGCAGACACCAAATGGGTCGGCTCCTGTGAATGCATTTGAAGAACAGTGTTCCTAGTGCTGAGGGGAAAACTCACAGAGATCCCCAAGGGGTTGATCCCAAAGCAAATGATATAGATGCAAGACTTTGTATTGATTTCCTTGGGCTTTGAATCAAGTGCTTTATGAGGTTAAATAGATTTATGCAAATCCGCATGCCAGAGTCACTTTGCACGGCTGTAATTGAAATCTTCTACAACAGTTGTTTGCTCATGAGAACACAAGATTATTCCCTCAGCACAGCAGTGGATGTGGCATGTGTATGTGGAGATAAGCAGGACAGACATTTTATTCTCAAGTGTGTGCAGAAGAGCTGGACTGCATCCTACTTCTGCTCTTTGTGGACTTACCTATTTGAAAAACAAGCTGGCAGCACCAGGGTGGCTCCTGCAGCACGGATATGAGCCTGTCCACGTTGGGAGCAGGAGCCCTTTGGCTGGCCCGTGACCCAGCTGGCTGAGTTTGCTTTGTGACAGACCATGCATAGACCAACTCATTAGCTGAGGCCTGGCTTCCACTGAACCATCATATCCTTGTTTCCAGAGCCATATCAGCAAAGGCCCAGCATAGGTGACATTATGCCAGAAGGAAAAGGCTTTTATGGGCATAAGCAGCAGCATGCTCTCCATTTTCCACAGTCTGCTTGTCCTCCTGGAGGAAAAACCATATTCCTGAGCCAGCTCTGGTTGGCAGTGCCTCTTCACTCAGATGCAAGACCAGTGCAAGTTACATTAGGTGGCTGGAGATCTGGTTGAGGAGGGATGAGGGGCATGAGTTAAGACATAGCTCCAGAGCCAGGACATGGACTTGGGTGAGCTGAGGAGTGTAGACAGAGACTGCACGGGAGATGGTGCCATCTGAGCTCATCACCTGAGGTGTGCAGGTGTCCATTATTGGCTATGAAGGTTGTTGAGATGCCTGGCTGAAATGTAGATGTGAGTTAGGTGAGATGATGATTCTGGCACTCTGAAGGTTTTTTTCTGTGCTGAAAATGCTGTCACAGTGGCTTCTCTGAGCCCAGTGTTCTGGTTGCTGCAGCCTCTGCTCTCAGCATGCGAGTCCTGCTGTACCAGAGCTGATGTTGGGTGCCTCTGTCCCACACAACACGATGTTTGGCTTAATATGGTCCCAGTTCTGCTGTTACCTGTGGTAACCCAGCTCTCCTCTGCCCCCCTGGGTAGGTAGAAGCTGCTTGGGTGTAGGAGATACAAGAGGCTGCATTTCCACTTTGCTGAAGTTTTGAACTCTTCATCCTGGGTGAACAAAGATCATGGTTGTGCCTGTACAGCACTGCTGTATATCACATTATCCTGGACTCTTATGCTGGTAGAGTTTAACCCTCTTCCTGTGTGAAAATATAGTACCTTCAGGTCAATATCACTGTGTTGGCAATAGGCATCTTGTACCGGGCTAGTAGATGTGGTACAGCTTTTCAGGACAGGTAGGGGCTTGGTAAACCTGCTGTTTTTATTGATTAGAGTGACATTGCAGTTATATAAGTAAGTTGAAGGCAGAAGGCACCAACACTGCTGCTGAAAGCAGTGCTCCTGCCTTCTTTCTGCCCCTTATCCCAGCCATGATGCCACCACCCTTCCCATGCCAGCACAGGTGTGCAGCCACTTACTGAACCACATCACAAAAACAGTGGGCCAGGGCAGTTGGAAAGCAGGTTGTTTTCTGCATCTCATCTGCTCTTTGGGGTCAGAAATGAGGAGAAAAGTTGGGACGCCTGCTGGGGACAGCTCTGGTTTGTGCCTGGCTTACCGATCATGATGCTGAAGTGTTAGATGCAGGAAGAGCTTGATTTTTAAAGCCTCTAAAAAAACCTCACTTGTGAGCCTGGATTTTTAATTTCTGGGTCATGTTGAGTTTCTTTTTGAAAGTGCATCTCAACGCTTTAAAAACAAACTGATTGATTATCTCTGAACATAGAGCTAGAGATAAAAGCTTCTGAGTGCCAGCGGTAGATGGATAAAGGCAGGAACAGCTTTTTCCAAATTCTGCTTACAACAAGGTCAGAAACAGCTCTTGGTGTTCTTCCACAAAACTGGGTGCTGAGAAACTTTTTTACAAAGCTCTCTTTGACACTTCTCAGAGATGTCTGTACAGCACCTCCCCATTACGTCTTGACTCACCAAGCAGCTTAGGAAAAGCCAGGATCACTGCTGGGATGCAAGAAATCTGAGTAGTGGAAGTAGGAAATAATGTCTTGGTGAGGGGTTGTCTGATAACTGTCATTTGTGTTATTGCAGGTAACTCTGAAATCAGGTAGCAATATATTATACTGGAGAACAACAGGGATTCTCATGGGCTCCAAAGTAGTAAAACCAGTTCTGGTGAAAAACATCACAATTGAAGGTAAGAGTTATTTGTCTTTTAGGTCTTATCTTACTCTTTCTTCATACTGTTTGCCAAGTGCTATTTCTACTGGTGTGCCTACAGCACTGAAGTAGATTTGTTTATCCTCTTGTCCCCTGGTTACTCCTTTAAAGCGTAGAAACAGAACAGCAAAACTTCATACTGGCAGGAAAAGGCCGAAAAATTAATTTATCTGGTAAATGTCGCCGTCTAGTGGAGAAGACTGTCTTAGCACATAGAGAGAGAGAAAAATAATATGCAGGGTTTCTCTAGTGTAGTATAGAAAGACCATGGTTATTGGTAAGCCTCTCAATAGTGATAAATGGATATATATCGTAGCATTGACAGTTTTAGTATTTAAATTATTTATTTCATCTGGGGTTGCTTTTTTGGTCTTGTTATCAGTGTAATCAAACTTGAAGTGTCATATAACATTTCTAGGTGGGTCAGACTTGCATTGAGGAACAAAGATTAAAGATCTAAATTATGAGTCAGCAAAGCCAAAGTGTCTAAAGCAAGTGGGGAAATTCTGTGGGTTTTATGCTGTTTTACGCAGCTGGCTTGCTCTCACCCATGAGCAGGTAGGCAGCAGTTATGGAGTGTACCTCTCTCTTTCAGTGTTTTAATTTATTTACAGGAGTTGCATACACGTCTGAATGCTTTTCATGCAAGCCTGGTACCTTCAGTGACAAACCAGGTGCATCTGGCTGCCAGGTGTGCCCACGAAATACTTATTCTGAGAAAGGAGCTAAGGAGTGCACCAAGTGTAATGAAGAAATGTATTATGCAGGTACATAAACCAAGTGGGTTAAGCAAAACCAGGAGGGTCTGAGTACGTGAGGTCATCAGGTGTTTGAGGTGTGAAAATGGTTGAATACAACAACAAAGTTTAGTCTCCAGTTGATATGAAATGTGGAAATGAACGTGGGACTTCCAAAATATGCAGAGGGCACATATACATAGCGGATCACAGTCAAACTCAGCTAAGGTCATCCACATTAAAATGAAAGGATGGAGATCTTTATGACTTGGAAGGCAACAGTTCTCCTTGCAGGATTTAACAGTCGTGCTGTGCCCTCTTGTGGTAACTTGTGTTATCAGTTGGTGATGACATGCATTTGCTTCATCACTCCTACATAATTAACACGTTTTGAGGAATGTCCTTTCCAAATACTCTCTCTGGGCCTGTCTCTGCCTCGGTTGTTCTTGAAAGATGTGGTGATCTGTTGCAAACCCTATTCCCAAAGTCTTCTACATTCCCAGCTCTGGTTAGCTGGTGACCATCAAATAACATGGTCTTAATCTATTCTTCACTGTCAAAATGTCTTCAGTTTTCTCCCTTGTAGTAGTTTTCTTGAAGAATAAGTTACCAAACATAGAACCTGCTATCATCATTTATGGCAAATGCTTGGGGACCTGTGCCTGTACTCACAGTGGGAAAGGAAACATTGCAAAAGTATGTGGGAAGAGGAAAATTTGGGCCAGTGTTGTAAGGAAGTTTCTAATGGGTTGGAGTAATTTTGTTCCTTATCAAGTGAGAACATATTCCCATAGTGGCAAACTGCACAAATTACTGCTTGAAGGTGAAGGGTTGGGGTGAGGGTTTGGATGACTCATAGAATGATTTGGGTTCGAAGGGACCTTAAAGATCGTTTAGTTCCAACCCTCCTGCCATGGGCAGAGAATCTTCCACTAGACCAGGTTGCTCCAAGCCCCATCCAATCTGCCTTTGAGTGTTTCCAGGGATGGGATATCCACAACTTCTCTGGGCAAGCTGTTCTAGTGCCTCATCACCCTCATAGTAAAGAACTTCTTCCTAATAATTCTCCCTGGGCATACTGAATCAATGAATTTCATTGTGGCAGCACAAGCATAGCTGGTATTTTCCCTCTTCCCACACTTCAGTTCAGGAGAAGGTTTGTGCAGACTCCATTAAGAGCTTGATTTTTCATTCTTGTTTTGTGTTTTTCTGCTGACTCACTTTAATCTCCAGATTTTAAATTCATTATGTTTGTTTTGAGGGACCATTTGATAGTTTAATATCCTGTTTACCACCTTTTCTTTTTAGATGAGGGTTCCAGTGCTTGTGTAGAGCGTCCTCCATGCACAAGCAAAGACTTTTTCCAGATCCATACGCCATGTGATAAGGAAGGAAAAGTAAGTAGAAGGCATAATACTATTTTTATGCTTATTGTGCTTACTGCTACCTCCAGATTTGAAAACAAGGTAGGGTTTCTAGGAATCCCTTTCCCAATTACTTTCCCAATTTTACTTCCACCACTGAATCTCTGAGGTTTAGGGTTTGTCCTTTAGCTGCCTTCTCTCCAGCCTTTATCCCTCTGTAAGAATCTGCCCGTCATGGGTCTGCTTAAGGGATCTGTTGTTGTGAGATGATAAGCTCCTTGCACTTGTGGTGAGTCTGACAGGGCCACTGGTGCTACTTTCATGCTTCCATGCTGGTTGGAGCAGAGGTTAAGTACTGTCCCAGAATAAACTTGGCTCTTTGGTTGTTAGCAACCTTTCCTGGCATACTTGGGGCTTGTGATAATTTGCCCTGTCCCAGCAGTGCCTGGTCACAGGATCATTGGATATGACCATTCCTATTTCAAGTGGAAGAGTGTTTGGCTGCATAGGATGATGTATCTCACGTCCCTTAGTTTTAGCACAAGGAATGGCTCACGATCTGTTGAAATAATGTTGTATACACAGCCTGGGAGAATTCATGTTCAGCAGCAGAGCTTAGATGCTGGTGATGTGCTTGCCATGCCTCATATCAC
>JAWWLV010000045.1:6746458-6848193 GCA_035041135.1 Platyrinchus mystaceus
CTGTTTAGTGGTATAAGAAGCTCACAGAGGTGTGGACACATGGTCAGGCCTGTTTTGTCTCTTTCCTTTCCCATTTCCCTTAGATCTGGATGGGATTGCAAGCAGTAAAAATCCCTAGCACCTGTGTGTTGCTGGCTTATATCTTCTAGCAGGATGGAGTATTTCGGAGTCTCCTGATCAGCCAGTTTCAAAATGCAGTTGAGATCTTGTGTGCTTTAGTAAGGAAGCATCAGTGAGCTGGCAGGCTCTGCAACCTGGTCTTGACTCACTGATTCTTGCTCTGTTAACTGCCTCTAATGACCTGAGAAATTAGCAGTGGTGTTTGCTGCTACACTGCCAGGTACTGCTTTAATTGCAACCTCCTGCAGGTTACCCTGTCACTGCTCTGGTGATCCAAGTCTCCCCGGCACTTAATAGGTTCCTGCCATTGACCCTTTCCTTGGCTCTCACTGCTTAGTGCTCTGCAGCTCTGAAAATTGGTCCAGGTTTGCCATGCCCCCCATCCATCTCTCCATGTGATGCAGCTCAATGAGAGGGCCTGACTGTGCAGGCCATCTTCAGGTGAACAGTGACCGTAAAGAACCAGCCTACTGACCCATGGCTTACTAAAATAAGCCAGGATTTTCTCAGGACATTAGATTAGATTGTTGTCTCCCTCCTATCCCACTCCACGTGTAGAAGGGGACTCAGGAGATTTAGGCACTTGACTCCTCTTGACTTTTCATCTACCTGCTGCTCTAAAAATCCCAAGCCGAGTGCTTCAGCCTCGGTGTCAGAGACCCTCACCCCATGGCTGTGGGGACCCTCTGACCCTCTTCTCCCTGCTCAGACACAGCAGGATTTCTGTGATGTGCAGTGTGTTTGGGCTCTGGGCAACCACACATGCTTTGCCAGCTTCTGAGCTTTTTTGTTTTAAACACTGGGCACCCTGATGCTGCTGAAGCATTTCTGGAGCAGTACTCCAGAAATCCTTTAAGTTTAGGAGTGGTGAGGGCAGGCTGATCCATAGGAACAGGTGCCACTTTGACAGCAGGAGCAGTCCCTCAGTGCCTGAGCGAAGTGGGCAAAGCAGACCCAGTGCCAGGAGCCAGATTGAGCCAAGGTGGCCAAACAAGTCCGTAGTGATGAGACACCACCAATGTCAAGCTGGGACATTGCTTGCATCCATGGGCCAGTCAGGATGTGGGTCAGCCAGGGTACATGACCTGGCTCAGGCCTGGCTGCAAAAAAGTGCAGACAGGGATGAACTGTGAAAGCCTCAGCTAAATTGCAGCTCCCAGGAGCCAAGGGCTGAGTCTGAACTGAAGCTCCTTCCAGTTTATTTTTTGAAACAGTTTCAAAGAGGATCGATACTTCTTGAAGTGCTCTGTGTTATCAGAGGGCTAACCTTGAGTGCAAGCAGCTCAACGCCTGGAATGACAGGGGTTTGGATCAAATTCATAAGGTGAAACCTCACTTACCTGAGCTGCTGGCCTCAAGGATCCCTGACTGCACTGCTGGGACGAAAGGGTGGAAGTATTCAGAGCAAGAGCTGTGGTCAGGTTTAACTCTTGCCAGATGGGTTTCTCAGTTATGCAAATCAACTAATTTTCGTCTTGAAATATAAAGAGATATTTCTGAGATAAACCCAAAGTAAGATGAAATTTGAAACCCAACTTCACAGGTGATGCACCTCGCCTAAAGCTTCTCCTCATAGAGAGGTGATGACAGAGAGGCCATACTGCTGTGTAGGGTAACACCATGGACTGACTCATGTTGGTGTTCATAAATGGCTCCCTAGGTGATGCAGAGGGACTGGAGAGGGGCTGGGAGAGCTCCTGTATGGTTTTGGAATTTGCTCAATAGGGTAAAAAATGGCTAGAGAGAAATTGAGGACAGACCAATATGAAGAAAAAATGCAGAACCTGTATTCTCTAACAGATGCCTCCCAATTTATAATGCAGAAGGTATATTTTGTGTTATTGCGATAAAAATGCAGAGATTGCTTATGCAGTTGTCAGAATTATTTATCTGACTTTCCTTAGAAATGTCTCCATGGGGATATTTACTAATTAAATAGGAATGAACGGTAGTAATTATTTTTAGCTTCACATTTTTGATTTGTTCTTAAGGTCTGATATCTTGGAATCTCCTGTGAATCCAATTACTTCTGTTTCCCTTATCCAACCTTCCCTTTATTATCCTGGATATACAATGTCTTGTTTTGGCCTCAGTCATTGGGAAAACCCTGATTCAATTTACAAAGGGGATGTTGATTGATGCATCTAGTCCTAAAGCTTCATAGCACAGCATGTGACCTCAGTGTCTTCTCATTCCAGACTCAGATCATGTACAAATGGGTTGAACCCAAGATCTGCAGAGAGGATCTCCCTGATGCATTGACCCTACCTCCTTCTGGAGAGAGGCAGGACTGTCCACCCTGCAATCCTGGCTTCTACAACAACGCCTCATCTTCTTGTACTCCCTGCCCAACAGGCACATTTTCGGATGGGACACACGGTAGGAGTCTGCAAAAAAATTGCATGTGTCCCAAAAAGCAGTTGTCTGATTGCATGTGGCTTAGTTTAATGACACATCATCAGAAGTCAAAGTTCATTTTGCATAAAATACTTGTTAAATGACATTGGAGAGAGGGAGTTGGATATCTGCTTCCTCTCAGAAGTCCTTTCTTATCAGGGATTGCTGCTCTAAGTTGCCCTGCTGTGTTCTGGATTCATTTCTTGGCTGATATAAACATCCTGAGAGTTATTTTAAGGGATTCTGAGAGGGAAATCAGAATTTTTACAGTCAGTAATTCCTCCTTACCCATTCTTCTGCCCAAACCAAGTTCTTTCCTGTGAAAACCCCATTTTAAGCACTGTCAGAGTCGTACCCTGCCAACATTGCCTAATCTTAGATCTGGCTTGTTGATTCTGAGATGTATTAGCTCAGTGGTCCCTTACAGCATTTAGTGAGAATGCTTGTTTACCAGCATGATCAAACCTTCAGCTGAACCCATTAAAAAGGAAATGTAGCTTTGGGGAGCAGTTGTTGATTACTTACAATGAACTTATGACCTACAATTCATAAAATGCTGGTCTCATTTCCACTCTTCTGGTCCTGGTAAGTCTTTGACTGTTTAATTACAAAAAAATAAATTATTTTCTTTGCTTATTACTTGCACCAGAGGGTAAAAAAGTAGTACCCATGTTCTTTAAAACAGTTTGAGATGTGCTTTGGCCATGTGATATCCTTTTCCTGCCCTCTTGGCCTGCAGAGTGCAAAGCCTGCCCTGCTGGGACTGAACCAGCCCTTGGGTTTGAGTACAAGTGGTGGAACATCCTGCCAGGCAACATGAAGACATCTTGCTTTAATGTTGGCAACTCGAAATGCGATGGGATGAACGGTGAGCCCAACTCCCTGTGTTGCTGTGTGCCTGCCTTTCTCCTGCATGGATCGCTGCTGTAACGGAGCACCCATCAAAATGAGTGTGCTCTTTGCTGTGTGACTCACAACACAGTTTCCCTCACTTTTCTTTAATTGCACCAGGCTTGAAATTTCCGGTAGGAAGCAATGTCACAGTATCACAAAGAAGAAATGAAAAATCTCTCCTGCGCCAGAAGAGGGCAGGAGTTGCAGCCTGTGTGAAGTCCCCTCAGCCACGGACCTATCCCACCATAGATTTTAATGCATCTTCAGATGTATTCATGTCCCCATTGAAAAAAACACTGTTTGATTTCTCCCTAGCTTATCTCATTTTGTTACAACTATGCCCATCAAGGTTATACATAATTCTTTTGGAAAATTTAATTAAAGTCTGTGATTTAGTTCGTTTAGCACTCAGAGCTATCTCTCTGCACATGTGCTAAAATTGCAGCAGAGAGCAGTCACAGCTCACCGGTGAAAATGATCCCATTTGGGACTTCTTCCACCTCCAGCCTCCTCTGACAGATTTTCCTCAGTCTGATCCACCCTGTCAGACTGATGTAACTCAAGCTTTGAATTATGTGTGTTGAGCAGAAGGGAACTGAAGTGTATGCTTAACATTTAACACACGGATTCATTGATTCATCTGTTTTAAGGCTGGAAGATATCAGATGGATTATCCCCCTTGAGCTGCATAGCACAGGTCCAGGAATTTCAATTGCTTTGCTGATTTCAAAGGTGACAATTGCCTGTATAATCAGCAGTTCATACAATTGCTAAAATTTTTCACTGAAAAGCATTATGATATTGCTCTAGAGTTTATATCAGGTATCTTTAAAATACACTGAAGTACTGAATTGCTTAAAAAATTATGGTAACATAGATTCTTTTTGCTATTCATTTATTGAGATTTTGTTCTTCTTCTGTCCTATGAAGGTTGGGAGGTGGCTGGTGATCACATCCAGAGTGGGGCAGGAGGCTCTGACAATGACTATCTTATCTTGAACCTGCACATCCCGGGATTTAAGTAAGGAACTGGATTTTTTTTTTTCCCCCATGTATTTCTTGTATATCTCTGTCTCTTACACCTATTTCACACTACGCCTGGAATCATCTGGGTTTTCCTTTCTGAAATGGAATTATGTAATGAATGAGAGACAAGAGGAAACTTTGATTTTATTCCAAGCAGTCCCCAGTCAGTCCATTGAGGCAGACAAGTGTGTAAGACCTTAGTTTTTAGCAGTGTTTGTTTCATTCCAAGGTACCAGACATTTGGCTGTCTGGAAACTGAGAAGAGACACTCCTATCCCTCTGGTTTTAAATTGTTCCAAAGTAACCAGCTAAACCTGCCATGTGGTGGATATTGGAGCCTGCCCTTGAAGTATTTCAGTGAAATTTAAGTTACTTTCTCCTGTCCTCCAGGCAGCCTGCACAGTCTGTGCTTCCCCTGGAGCCAGTGGGGAGATGCAGGCACTGTAGGAGAATGGGATATCCCACCTCTCCTGAACCCTTGGACAGGGTGAAATATCTGCTTGAGGTTGCTGTGTCTGTCAAAAGAGTGAGATTAGACTCCTAGATCAGACCGGGTGCAAAATAATACAGGTAAAGTATGGCAAGAGGAACATCAGCCTTCCTTTGCTGCATTTCAGCTCAGGGAGTTGGTGACTTTTTGCACCCACTGAGCAAACCCTGATTTTTAATTTACAGTATGGGCAAGCAGCAATTAAATTAAAGGTGAATAATAAGGTGGAAACGACCTCCAAGATCATTGAGTCCAACCGTTAACCCAGCACTAAACCAAGTCCCCAAATATCACATCCACACACCTTTTGAACACTTCCAGGAATGGTGATTCCACCACAGGGCAGCCTGTTCAAATGCTTGACCACCCCGGCAGTGAAGAAATTTTCCCTTGTCTCTAGTCTAAACCTCCCCTGGCACAACTTGTGGACATTTCCTCTGGTTCTATCACTTGTTACCTGAGAGCAGAAACTGACCTTCACCTTGCTACAACCTCATTTTGGGCAGCTGTAGAGAATGTCACCCCTCAGTCTCCTTTTCTCCAGGTTGAACAACCCCAGCTCCCTCAGTCACCCCTCATAAGACTTGTGCTCCATACCCTTCACCAGGTCCATTACCCTTCTCTGGACATGATCCAACACCTCAATGTCCTTCTTGTAGTGAGGGACCAAAAACTGGACACAGGATTCAATGTGTGGCCTCACATGGAGAGCACCCTGAATACTTCTGGTTTGTGTGAAACTCCTGAAAAGCATCCCCCATCAGTGGAGGGTAGATGCAATTAAAATGGTGTAAATCACTTGAAATATGTAATGAATTTCAATAATGAAATTCCCTACAAATATGGTCAAAATTGGGTGTTCATGAGAAGGAGGGAACTGTACAGTAAAGAATTCAGACACTTAAAAAATGACCCTGCTGCACCTGACACCCAGTGCAGAGCCACTGTGAAACCTGGCCTCTGCTGTTCTGCAAGGGCAGGTTTTCTGTGACAGGACTTTGATGGTTTCAGCATACCAAAAGAAATTTGAAGGATTGACTGCTGCCTGTCTGGAGAGCACCGTGTAAATGTTTTGTTCCTTCTCTGTTAAACAGACCTCCGACATCAGTGACAGGAGCAACTGGGGCAGAACTAGGACGGATTACTTTTATTTTTGAGACCATCTGTTCAGCAGATTGTGTGCTGTACTTTATGGCAGTAAGTGAGACCTCTTTCTCCATGACTGAGGACTGAGCCTGATATTCCACATGTCACTCTAATACCTCTACATAGGTGTGATTAGTTGCACTTGGTTTATTATGATTAAATATGATGCTAGTTTAGTATCTGCTGTGCCCTTGCAGGAAGGATTTAATGAATGACCTAGAGAAATTCCTCCACATTGTGAGTTATGAACTATTCCTGGTTATCTGTTTATTCTGGAAGAAGTTGTTGGACACTAAAGAGCCAAAATTTCCCCTGTTAAACTGACTGATGAAATTATCAGTGTCTCTTGTGCAGTTGAGTTGGCCTCTAGTAACAGAGCAACAAGTCAAGATGGATGGGAAGTGGACAATTTGGAAGTTTAGACTTGATCCTGTCAATGACCTGGGGGATCAGTAGGGCAGCAGGCAGATGTTTGTTTGAGAAATCAAAGTACTGTTTTACTTACTTTCATGATCTGCTTATTGAAAGCCCATCAGCTGAGGAAAGTAACCAGATCTGTGACAGTTCCCTTGCCCCTTTCAGTGAAAGGGGACGCTGGTACTTTTTTTGTGCTTAGTGGCTCTTTGGAGGAATCTGCTCTTAATTTAAAGAGAATTGAGTGGAAATTAGGTGGTAATTTAAGAGTCTGCCTTTAGTGGTAGTTTAAAGGAATCTGTTTTAAAGGAAAAGCATCTTTCACTGGAGCATTTACAGCCAATGGAGAATAAGAAACATAAACACAGATTGAGCAGATTTTTGTCATGTAAATCTTGGTGCTGTACTATTGGCCTCAGTTCTGTTTCACAAGAAACCCCATCAAAGTGGGTATCTGAAGATGCCAGAAACTACAATTTACCTTTGAATTTTTGACTTCCCCTTTCTGTGCTCTGGTACCCACAAGTTTTACACACAAACAAAATTTCAAATCTGAAAGAACCACTGTGCTGAATCTGTCCTCATAATGGTTATAAACTGCTACTTAGCTCTTATATGAACTTACCTCTTATATGAACAAGAACATCTTTTGGAACAGACACCCATTATCAATTAAAAATCTGCCAGTTGTGGAAAACAGAATAAGTATGTTTGCTCTCTTATATTAATTGTTAAATGTGATTGTAAAGTCCTTTTTATATACTAACCTCTATATCATAAAATGGCGGTGTTTAGTGTAGTATGACCACACTTTTTGTGTGTGGGTGGGTTTTTTGTTTGTTTGTTTTGTTTGTTTTTTTTTTTAAACATATCCATTTTATAGGATGTTAATCGAAAAAATACCAATGTGGTGGAATCATGGGAAAGAAGTAAAGAAAAACAATCCTACACTCACATCATCTCCAAAAATGCTTCCTTCACATTCACCTGGGCCTTTCAGAGGATAAACGAGGGCCAAGATGTAAGTACTTCTTTACATACAGGTCTTTGAAGCACAGCTTTCCTTGGACACTCATCCCTAGAGCTCTCATCCTCTGTTGAAGCTCACAGGCTTCCTATAAGGGGCAAGTGGCTCTCACCATAAAGCAGCCCTGGGGAGGCAGCTGTGGATAAAAGATCTGTGAGGAGGGACAGAGCCATGAATAAGCTGATCCCTGCACTGATGCATAGAGATGTCTGTCCATCTGTGTCTAAACCCAATGGTGTGATGACACCAGGGTGGTTTCCTTGACTCTCGTTCCAGAGCAGACAGTTCATCAATGACATGGCCAAGATCTACTCCATCACGGTGACCAATGCAGTGGACGGAGTGGCCTCTTCCTGCCGGGCCTGTGCGCTGGGCTCCGAGCAGTCCGGCTCATCCTGCGTGCCCTGCCCGCCGGGACACTACATCGAGAAGGAGACCAGCCAGTGCAAGGAGTGTCCTGCCAACACCTTCCTGTCCATCCACCAGGTCTATGGCAGGGAGGCCTGCATCCCCTGTGGGCCTGGCAGCAGGAGCACCAAGGTACAGAAACTGAGTGTTTCTGAGCGATGCGCAGACGGGTTTTTTGGGCTATAAGCTCTCAAAGGGCCAGTTTTAGTGCTTTCCTACAGGTATGTGCCTTGTGAGCAGTGGAGTATAGATATAACCAGTGAGCCCACTCTTCCAGAGATGTCACTTGTCTAATTTCTGTTTGTAAATATGCAGTAATAAGATAAAAATGACAACATCAGCTCAAATAAAGGTTTGTTTCAAGAAGCTACAGACAGTGTATGAACAGGGCAAGCATATATCTTGCTTCCACCTAAAACTGTCCCAGACACCTGCTGTTTTAAACTCAGGGACTTTCTCTGCTGGATGATGTGTCTGTGCCTTTAGAAACCTGTAACAAGTTCCTCTTACATGACACTGCCCTTAAGCCTGGGTAAGCATTTATTACATGCAAGGAGCTGAACAGGTACTAGAAAAACTGCTTCAGTTTGTTCATATTCTGCCTGACTTCAGCTGGGTTCATATACAGTCTTCGTGTCTTGGGCTGTTTGTTGTGTTTCCTTTGCAAGATGCAAGCGTAACCAAGGGCATGTTCTGGTCTGTTTACAGGGCTTTAAGCTGGAACATTGGGATCCTAAAAGCACACAGAACAAAACAAAGAAAGAAACTACATTTTCTTGGCTAATGCAGCAAACAGCAGAAAAAACAGGCCTGGGGAACATTATAGTCCTGATATATGATTGCAAGGGACTGAAACAGGAATGGGAATTCTCCCAAGGGAAAGATGAATTAGAGGAATAGGATGGAGTTGCCCTTCATCCTTAACAAGGAAAGCAGTCCTGTCTGCACCTGCTTGCTTTAACTCCCAGAGGAGTGGTTTGCTGCTGTTCCATTACTTCTCTTTAATAGATGCCTCTCCTTCCTTACAGGACCACTCTGCCTGCTTCAGCGACTGCCTGGTGTCCTATGTCAAGGATAACCAGAGTCTGAATTACAATTTTAGCAGCCTCAGCCAGGTGGGCTCGTTGATGAGCGGACCCAGCTTCACTTCCCGAGGGACCAAGTTCTTCCACTTCTTTAACATCAGCCTGTGTGGGAATGAGGTGAGCTCAGCTGGTGTTGAGGGTTGGGGGGATGAACCAATTTGTTGCCTGTATTGATAATCTGGGGTCACACTGAGGCAGCTGAATTGTAACCAACACTGTGCAAACACTTCCCTTTGGATCTTGCTTAGCAGTGCAAGAGGATTTTTGAGCAGCCAAATTATTTTCCAGAGCAGAGATGACAAAGTTTTAGGCCATAAACAATTTTCAGAAGAAAACCTCTGCCACATCCCTGCCTTTTCTTAGTTCTTGTGCCTTCAAGTCACTTGAATCAAAACCCTGACATTTCTGTGCTGTCACCAAGGAGCTCAAGTGAAGAGTCTGAGTCTATCACCTGGAAACTTCTTTCCATGTGTTTCACTCATGACTTGACTGGAGATTTTGTTGTCAGCAGAGCCCCTGGTCACCCTGCTGTCTGCCAGTGGCCAAGGTGCCCAGTGCTGACTTTGACTGTAGTCTTTTAAAGTGGTAGAAAAATGTGTTTAGTTGATGAGTCAAACAGTCCCTGTCCCTGAGCCAAGAGACCTCTCTCTGGGGCTTGGACTGTAACAGATCTTGTTGTCACATACATAAATTGACCTTTCAGAGCAGTACCAGTGTTGTGCATTGTTCCATGAAAGCCAGCATGTGTAGTTTACATGAATGTTCAGCCCTGTAAAGTTCTGAAGTCTTTTTCTCATGTACTGAAGGATTTGCATGAGCTGAGACAGATAAATAGTCACATTTCTTTACAGCATTTTGCATACTTTTAGGCTTAAATGTGTTTTTACCTACCACCTGGATTAGAGCTGCTGACAACTAGATCGACAAAAGTGCAGATATGCTGACTCCCCTGTGGACCTGGTCTTAATTTTCCCAAATTACTATGGTGGTACTACAGTACTACCAACCATGATTAGGTGGTGAGTGCTCTACATTTTGTCAGGAAAACTGAATCTGGTGATTTGTCTTTCATTGCTGTTGCTCTGATTCTAGCGCTGGCCCTGATGTGACATTAAGGCAGCCTTGAAGGCTATATATCTGTTTAGGGATTTCATGTATTTGTGCTTTGAAAATATTATGTCTGGATTAAATCCCAAATAAAGAGGTATTCTACATTATATTATTTGAAGGGAAGGGAAATAGCGTTTTCCTTTGCAAGCCATTTTATTATGCTCTGCAAGTAAACACAGTGCTGTCAAGATAAACTAAGAGGAGTGCTCCACAGCACAGATTCCTGATAAGACACATGCCAGAGGTGACATTGTGTTTCTGAGTCTGTACAAGGCTTTAATCGGAGCTTTCACAATGGCACAGTTTATTGCTGCAATTTGTCCCTCTTATGACAGACACATAGAGACATCAAGTTGTTACAAGGTAAAGTAATGAATTTCATCCTGTTTGCAATCAGAAAGTTTGCAATCTTTCCTTTCCCAAAGTTTTTCACATCTTATCAACAACCAACAGGTTCCCCCTTTTTTTTCCTGATTGTCCACAGGGGAAGAAGGTGGCAATTTGCACTGACAACATCACAGACGTTACTCTGAAGGACATGGTTGCAGAATCAGAAGATTTTTCCAATTTTGTGGGAGCTTTTGTCTGTCAGTCCACCATCATCCCGTCAGACAGCAAAGGTTTCCGAACAGCCCTGGCTCTGCAGTCCAACAGCCTTGCTGACAGGTTCTTAGGTATATGGTTTGTCTTTTGATTATTATTATCATGAATGTGCTCTGATGTATTTAGGGTTGCAGAGTAAATTCTTCTGGGCTCAGCAGCTGCATTACCTTGGGAGAAGAGTGAAGGAGCAGCCCAAGATTCAGTCTCAGATGGTTTCTGAGCTGTGAAGCAAATACTCACAGATGCCATTGTGTTTTGCTGATGTTTCAGTTCAGGTGGTGGCTGGAGGAGAAGAGTAAAGGTTGTCCCCATTCTTTGTTTTCCATGTCCATAATACTCACTCTTCCTTGTGCTTGGTCTGGTGGGTCCCATGGTGCACAGGATTTCAGCACAAAGATCTGGATAAAGTAATTAAAAACATGGGTTTTCTTTCATGTTTCCTGCCCGCCTTGCTCAGGGCAAGACCAATGACTGTGGTAGTCACATTAGTCTAAGTGTTTCTACCCATGCCAAGACCCCACTTGGGCAATTTCAGAAGAAGAAACTGGTGTTGGGACTTAATTAGTCAAGAAAGGAAGAGGTTTAGGGCAGCATGGGGCCACACACATCATTAAGTCTTACACTGGTCTGGCTCACAAGTTCCCGGAGTGTGATTAGACAATGCAGTAATTTAGTCTGCTCACCTATCCATTACAGGCACTGAGTGCTTGTACTTTCTTCCTGGCACTGAGCCCAGAAACTCATGTTTGACAAAAGCACATCTTTGGAAGAGCATTCAACCTGGACTTTTAAGACTGCCAGAAATAAAAGCTTTGCCACAGTCACTGGTATTTTTTTCCACTGGTCAAAAACTATCTCTGTGTGTGATTTTAAAGCAGACTTGTTTCCTATTTCAATTTCCCTGGCTTCAGTTTTTGAGTCTTGCTTCTTGCTATTCTTTCTCCATTTTACACTCACATTTTCTTTCTTGAAGAAATATTTTGTATATTGGAATCCTCACACCTTCCCCAATGTGCTCTTCTGATAAACTAAGTAGACCAAGTTCTTCTAAATCTCTTGCTATTCATGTATTTATCTCTAGCATCTGAATAATTTTGAGCTTCTTCCTACAGCTCTGTAATCTTTAATATTTTCTTAGTGCAAGAATGGAACACTATTCCAGTATTTAACTTGCTATAATGGCAATAAAAATCACTTCAGTAGTTGGAATCCCTGCTTCCTTCTTTCTTCAGACTCAAGGGATTTCATGATGGCTTCTTGGTTCTGATGTCCACTCTGGATCTTTTTTCAGAATTACAGTTTCCAAAGGAAAAACTCTCTTCCTTAAGACTGGCCTGCCTGCCTTGTTCCACTTGTCTTCACTAAAATATATTTAGTTTGTTTGGGACCATCTTACCAAATGAACCAAGTGCTCTGTATTTTATTCTTGTTCCTCTTAATCTTTGTCTCATCTACGCATTTTACCAACAGTGATTATTGTAGTTACTGGCAGACCTCTGCCAATATTCTTGCATTTTGGCACTTCAATATTGATGCCTAGAGAAGCGTGGAGACATACAACATTTCATGACAGCTTCCCATGGCCAGATAATTTTTTAATTACTTAGCTAAATAGTTTTTAATTCAGAGTGGGCACTCAATTGCTATTACACTACTAACTTTTTAATTAGAATCTCATGTGGCAATTAGTGAAATACTTGATAAATTTACATAATTTTTTTTAGCAACCAAATTCACCAACATTTGAGGGATGAGAACAGATTTGTTCAACAAGAGCTTTTCTGATAAATACATGTTGTCTTTCACTCATTGTGTATCTAGCCATGGAACGAAACCCATTTTTCCTTACCATTATTTTGTCTCATCACGATAGCCACATTGTAATTTGGGTCACCATATTTCCTCTCCATGAGTCTTTTGACAATTCACTGTCATTAAAAGCTCTATTAAAGGTCACTTTTAGGTATGAGTTTGCTAGTTCATAAGCAGGCGTGCCAAGCAGATGTCAGTATCCTCTCCTGCCACTGAAGCAATCAGGTATTTGAGTCATTGTCTTGGAAAACAAGGAGATACTCCTGATTTTTTTTTCCTAATACAGAGAAAAGATATCAAGCTCTTCTGCTGCCCTTTCTTTATATCAATTGCTGTATTTTTGAATGGTTAAAGTTTGTCTTTCCTAACATAAGAAGGATGTGGACTTGCTGAAGTGAGTCCAGAGGAGACCACAAAGATGATCAGAGGGCTGGATCACCCCTCTTGTGGAGGCTGAGAGAGCTGGAGTTGTTAATCCTGAAGAGAAGAAGGCTCCAGAGACACCTTAGGGTGCCTTTCAGTACCTAAAGGGGTTACAAGAGAGCTGGAGAAGGACTTTTTACCAGGGCATGGAATGATAGGACAAGGAGTAATGGCCTTAAATTGAAAGAGGGTAGTTTTAGATTGGATATTAGGAAGAAATCCTTTACTGTGAGGATGGTGAGGCAGTGTCACAGGTTTCCCAGAAAAGCTGTGAATGCCCCATCCCTGAAAGTATTCAAGGCCAGGTTGAATGAGGCTTTGAGCAACCTGGTCTAGTGGAAGGTGTCCCTGCCCATGGTAGGGCAGTTGGAACAAGATGCTCTTTAAATTCCCTTCCAACCCAAACCATTCCGTGAGTCTGTGATTCTATGAATTGTTTCAAGAACAAGCAGAAAACTTCTCTTCTTCAGTCTTTCCCATCCTTCCACCAGTTTCTGACTTCTACTGCTTTCTCTTGTTGTTGTAGCAATTTTTCACCTCCCTAGAAGGATTCATTCCCATTTGTACAGCTCCCTCTTCTGAAACATTGCAGGATCTCTCACAGTACTGCAGATTGCTCAGGTCATTACATGGCTGTGATGTGTGAGGGTTATACATTCAAGGTGTATGCTTTGCGTGACTGGATCAGATATCTTCAGCAGTCATTTGCCAGCCTAAATTATTTTATGATTCTTTAATATCCGATGATTGCTGTAAATTAATATAGAAGAGTAAAAATTATTACACTGGTGTTTTATTAATTTTTTTGTTTTGCTATGTCTATGTGAGCAAATCAGACTACATGAGGAACATGTAAATCTGCAAAGTTTAGTTAGAATAAAAGAAAGTGTGTAATGTATAGTAATACTGTTAATTACTATTAAGTGAGATATATACCTTTCAGACTGAGAAAATATTACGTGTTAACTGCTCAAAGGTACATTCTTAGTTTGCTCCTTTTTTTTTTTCCTTCTCAAACTTTAGGAGCTACAGTTGAAACAATGCTGGAAAATATCAGCATAAAGGCAAATATGTTTCCTCCCTCTCCAATCAAAATACCAGATGTGCATTTCTTTTACAAGTAGGTAAAAAAATACTGTTTATTGCTATGTCAAATTCCTTCATTTGTTTAAAGGAAATTAAAACTGTAAAGGGAGAATCTGTAATTCAATTTTAATCTTTACTGCTTTAATCAGGATCTGGCTGATATTGATTGGCATGTTGAAGAACATTTTATAAAGTCAGCAAACACTGTTTACTCAAGTCTGAATTACGCTTGATCTGTAGGAAGTGATATCAGAGCTTTGATTCATCCAAAAGCCACTTCCAGTGTCCCGTTTCTTTCCATATTTTCTCATATATGACTTTGATATGTCCACTTCCCTTTGCATATTTTCTTTCACTTTCATTTGCATTTACTTTGATGCTACAAAAAAGAACTAATCAAGATTAACAGTAATTGTTTGAACATGCACAGTTACTAGTATGCTTTTCCTATTCTTCAGTCTTCTCCATAAAAAGAATGGAGAAGAGTGAATTACTTCTTACCAAGCCTCAGCTTGGGTAAGAAGTAGCTCAAAGATCAGCTCAGTCCAGATGTCTACATGCTGGTGTCTTCACGGCAATTGGTTTTCTAAGCTGGGACTCTGGAGCCCCTGGGGCTATTCAGCTTAAGGCACTTATCTGTATTTGTCCTGCTGATTGGCTCTCTGGATTGTGCTGGCTTTAGTGACAGATCTTAATTGACTGTAGGATTTCGGATATCAGCACTTCATGCATGTGTGAAATTACGTGTCTGATTCTGCAATCTAAACTCTACACCAATGACCCCGCTTTGAGCATATTATGAACCAGGCTTACAATGTCTATCATGCTGGAATAAGGTCCATTTTTTTTAGTCTCCTTTTCCTTGTGCTAGTTCGGGACAGTGTGGTTCTCAGATTAGCAGGTGAGGAGTGAGCCATCATAAGCTCTCCAACAGAGTAACACACCAACCACAGCACCTGCAATTCTCTTTTTCAATTGTCCTATTCTGCTTTGTTGGAAAGTTTATTCCTTGACTCAGCAGATTTCAAACTAGCTAGAGAACCAGAGCAGTTCCCTGAGTGGAATTTCAGAGCACTTTGAGATTTAAATGAAGTGGTGAAACCTGCCCTACTTCTGTTGCTCCTTTATTTTTTCAGCTGACAAAATCAAAAGTGCTGTGGTAAAGGGTATTTCACTGGTATTGCAGCTGCATGAATGGACAGAGACCCATGAAAGAGCAAAATGTATTTACTGTGGGGGAAACATGTCACTTTTCTCCTCTTGTTTGACATTAGGTCTTCAACAGTGACCACCTCCTGTGAAAATGGCCGTGCAACTGTTGTAACAATGAGATGCAACCCCAACAAACCAGGCCAAGGAGAGCTTTCTGTGCCCAGGTACTACTTGAATGTTTCTATCTTAGTAGTGCCAAAAAGCCTTTGCTACTCAGGTAATCTTTACAAAACTCATTGGTAATTTAACAGAAATGAGGAATGCTGTTGCCCTCATCAGCAGGAGGTCTCACTTGTTTTTCCTAGGTGTCCATCACCGCCCAGCAGACAAACTCATTTGTGTTTAGACTGTGTGATGAGAGACATTAGAGCTCAGGCAGGTTGTTCTGAGCTTAAAGGCAAAAAAAAAAAAAAAAAATTAGTGATGTTTTCTTGTCTTCACTTTTCCTTTATTTCAGTTCCTTATTTTAATCCTTGGCCTCCTGATTAGAGCTGCCTGGTGAGGGGTTTGAGAGGCAGTTTTTCTTCCTTGATCTACAGTAGTGGCTATGGACAAAATTATTTTTTTGGAAAAGAGCTGTCTGTCCTAGGAGCTATGAAATCTGCTATTGCAATAGCAATACTGCTTATTATATTGCAGTACAGCATTGCAATACTGCTTATCTGAGCCCTGAACTCTGTCTAGTTAAAGTTCTAGATGTATTTATTTATGTGTCTCATCACTCCAGTTTGCATCCTAGCCCTCTTGTACCAGTTGTGTTTAATTTGCCTGACCTTTTCCCTTCTCTCTGATTGAAGTGACTTCAAAAACATCTTTCTTCCAAAGTCCTGTTTATGCCTGCATAAACATAACTTGAAGCATAACTGAAAAGTTACAGAGAAAAAAAAAACAGTAAAAGAATTAATTCTATTACTTTTTAACAACACCCTGTGATTCTTCAGAAGTTCCCCTCAACTCTGATGACCCTCCTCTTGGGCTGTCAAGGCCCATCTTAGGGTGTCTGGATGTTACCATAAATTTGCTGTTAGCCCTGTTACTCATCCCCATTCTCAAGAGCTAAGTCCTTTTCCCAAGAGTGAGAAGTGTGGGATCCTTTGATTCCAGCCCCCCTTGGGACAGATGAACCACGCTCAGCTGAATGAAGGCAAGGCAGCATCTACTTCACAGGTGATTGATTAGTGGTTGATATTTGAACACCCTGGGAGATACTTACCCAGTTTCTGAGGGACCTGACACACTACAAACTACATTGGGCAATAAACCACTGCCTATCAGCTGCTGTGTGAAAATCCTCCAGTTGTTCTCCTAACGTCACAGGTTAAACATGATGTGGGCTGTGATAACTCACCAGTAGTGAGGGAAGAACAACCTACCTTGCTTTTAAAAGTGTGAGCTTGGGCAGAAATGACACACAGCTGACATATGTACCTTATCTCAGTTTGTGTTGACTTCTCCTTTCCTATCCCCCTTTGATTAGCTCAGCAGTCAGACAGCAGTTTTCACACAGTGAGGTACCTGATACATGTCAAATAATACAGCATGTAACTCCTTGATCCTCCAGACATAGTGTTTAGTATCACATGAAGCTACAGTATAAGATGAAAGCAGTTGAGGAGAAAGGTCTGTCAGTGCTCTTGCCATGTAGTTTGAAAAATGCTCCATAATCCAGAGAGGACAGTTGTCAGGTATTCAAACCAGGATAAACCAGAATGGGCTGTTAGGGCTGGAGATTTTTCAGTGCTTCAGATCAGGATAACAGGTTTCCAAATGATATAGAACAACATAATTTTAAATGCATTTTTTGTATGACTATATTTCATATTTACATAACTGAGCTTCTTGCATGGACTTTTGGCCATTGCTGCTGTTAGACCTGTTGTGATTGTCAATAACAAAAGCTATGTGAATGTGCTGCCATTGCCAGTACAACTTCCTTCTGCAGGCTGAATACAAAATAGGCCATTAGTTTCCCTTAGAATAAGAGAAGCTGTTATCTCTTCATTAACTTGTGAACATCCTTCTAGTAATTAACCATGACAGGACAAGTCCATTCCATATGGACTAAATCACCCAGGCATCATTAGAACAATGTCAGGAACCAGATAGCAGCATTCATGTGGAAGTCACCCAGTGCAGGAGAACAGTGACAGAGGCATGTGCTGAGCTAGCCCGTGCTGGTGAAACACTGGTGTAGTTCTGCTTCTCTTCCTCTTCCTCTTCCTCTTCCTCTCCTCCCCTCTCCTTCCCTCCTCCCCTCCTCTGTGCATGAGTACCACTCCCTGCCAGGAACTGAACTTCTATTTTAGACCTTTGACAGCTCAACATCTGTTTTCACTTCAGAAAGCATTTTTCAAACTGGGGAAAATTCTTCCCCAGATTTTTCCATCTGCTGACTTGATGGATGTTTACCCATTTCTTGTACTTCCCATTCCCAATCTTCAGCAGCAGAATGTGAAGTGAGAATGCAAACCCCAGAGTGTTTAATAACTGATCACTAAGCTTTGCTCTCCTCCCAGCTCATGCCCTGCAGGCACCTGCGATGGATGCACTTTCTACTTCGTTTGGGAAAGTGCAGAAGCTTGTCCTCTCTGCACGGAGCAAGACTACCATGAGATTGAGGGAGCCTGCAAAAAAGGATTTCAGGTACAGGACCTGTGTCACCAGATGGGTTCATTTGGGTATAACTCAGACTCTTGTAGAAATTTGGTGGGCAGATTGATATGTAAATGCAGGCAGAGTCCAGGCTCTGAGCTGTCTGGGTGGAACCACATTGGGTGCTGTGTTGAGACTCGGGAATGCTTGTGTCGATGGCAGTGTGGTTCCTGGAGTAGACCTGGCTTGTGCTCACCAGCTGTGTGAGTAAGGATGTGAACTCTCTACTCATTCATAGATGCAGGTGAGTTATTTGTGAAGGATGGAGTGCCCAGATGAGTCCAATTCTCAGTAGCCATAAACATCAGGGGCAGGCTAGGAAAGGATTGCAAATTTCAGTTTATAAATTCATCCTATCTTGCTTGCAATATTTTTGCTGCTGCCTTCTCTAGTCAAATGTTAGGAAGTCCCTCTACAGCTTCAAACTGTCCTATTGATCACCAGCTCCAATGCAGGCACAACTGATTCCCAATAGCTGTCCAACCCATATTGTGTCACATGAAGAACCATACGGAGGAAATCCTTTTGCCATGCTTGAACCTGCAGGCACAAGTAGGGGGATGACTGATTAGACAATAAAACTTACAGTCTGAAAACCTGAAGTACATGTTTTGGTTTGCTTTCACTGAAAAGTTATCTAACCTTTCTACTTCAAAACAGCTTGTTTTCTGCAACTCTAAGTAGTTCTCTCTTTTCCTACAAGCATCTCACTTTTTGGTGTTTTCTGTTTTCTGTTTGAAAGGAAACCTTGTATGTATGGAATGAACCAAAGCATTGCATTAAAGGAGTTTCCTTGCCAGAAAAAAAGACCAGCACTTGTGAAACAGTAGATTTTTGGCTTAAAGTTGGAGCTGGTGTTGGTGCTTTCACAGCTGTTCTGCTCATAGCCTTGACTTGCTATTTTTGGAAGAAGAACCAGAAGTAAGTACTGCAAATTTTGCTCCATTTAAAAGTAAGGTGAAAGCTTGATGGAGTGAACAGAAAGACTTTTCCTGGATCTGACCTTATGACAGTGTTGATGACAAGTACCTTGTTGATTCATTCATACATCATGGATCCTTGTTTATACATCAAGTTGATGTTTATTCTGCCAACAATGGTGAGGAAAGTATAGAGAATCCACAGTAATTTTTTATGAAATAATTTCCCAATAGGAACTAACTGTATTTTTAACCCCTGAGAATTTGAAGTTGACCTTAGGTTCTGAAGCAACATGGATTTTTCAAGGTCTGAAGACCAAAAGGATATCTTTAGCATAATTATCCCCTTTCAGTTGGGTTAAAATCAGGTTATTGCTTAGTTCTACTTTAGTTGTTGCCCCAACCAGCACACAGGTTGCACCTCTTCATGCAGGAAGCCCTCTTGACCTACTCGTGGTCTTTTAGGAAAACATGGTTCTTTTATAAGGATGGAGGACTAATCTGGAGAGCAAGAGCTTGATGTATTGTTAATACTATTTTGGTTATTACATATTTTTAGTGATTAAAAAGGATCTGATTTCCAGTAAATACCTCGGAAATGACTATGTGGGAGGACTGGTAGGTAACCTAAATTACAAAAACTTTGAGTATGGGACATTTGTAAAAAAAATCTATGCCTGTCTGGATTTATATCTTCAGGCTGGAGTATAAATATTCCAAATTAGTGATGACAACGAACTCAAAAGAGTGCGAACTGCCAGCTGCTGACAGCTGTGCTATAATGGAAGGGGAAGATAATGAAGAAGAAATAGTATATTCAAATAAGCAGTCACTGCTGGGCAAGCTCAAGTCCTTGGCAACAAAGGTGAGTAGTAATTTCTAATATTAATACTAAAATTAATTATTACATATATTTATTACTGGATGTGATGAGTCTGTGATGGTAATTTGCACACTAGTGCAGCCTCCCACACACACTTCATCCAGTCCATAGTGATCTGCTGAGATCCACAGTCTGGATAAAGTTCAGAAATGTTGCAGGGTATTGAGTAAATGCTCCTTCCTCCATAGAGAGATTTCAGTAGCATTTTTTAATGTATGGGTGATACCTGAAAAGAGCAGAGAACCTCTCTGCCCAGAGTCCTACCAGATGCCTGCATTGCTGAGGCAAACACAGCTATTAGACATACTAAAAATTAACATTGGGAACACAGCCACCAGCCAGCTCTTGCAGCTCACCTGGGTTTCCTTCAGGGCTGACTGAAGATTATTTTGAGTAGGATTCAGCTGAAGAGGAGGCATCAGATTCAGCCTGTTGCCCAATACAGCAACTTGCTCCAGTTCAGTGGGAAGCAGCACCAAAAAGCACTTTTTTCTGTTGCACATGTGATGTGGACTGTTGCATGTCTGAATTGATAGCACAAAAATCCTTGGTGTCCTTTGAACATTTCTGAGAAGAGCAACAGCAGACCATAATGGTAGATCCCATAAGTGTTTTGGTGTTTGTTCCAAATGCCTTGAATTCTGTGCTATAGGAAGGGTAGTGTTGTCTAAGGGAATCCAGCTGAGGCATCTGATATAATCAGGATGAAGGTGAATGAAATTCTCCCTTTGAAAGAGTTTTGTTGAATGAGTTTCTTAGGAAAGTTTCTTAAAAGGAAGAACCTTCAAAAGAAGTTCTCCTAAAAGATCATTTAAAAATGAATTTTAAAACATCACACTCTTGTTCATTGTCCAAATAATATTTCAGAATGTCAAATTTTAGGTTTTTTTCTTGTATTCCTTTTTTTCTTTCTGTGGTTGAGTGCAATGTAATTAAAACTTGTGTGCTACCTTTCTTTTCCTTTATTTTCTTCTCTCAATTCTTTTAGTTTTTTTTATTAGTCTCATGTCCACTTCCCACTTTACCTTCTCCCCAGATATCCCTCCTAGGAGAACTTACCATTGCACAGATAATATGCAGAACTTCCCCTTGACCCTAGCCTGGCTATTTGTCTTGCGAAATCAATATTGTTCCTTGTGGAAAGGGGCAGAAATTCAATATTAAATCTTAATTCAATAATGAGAATATTGAAAATGTAAATAAAATCAAATCACATCAAATTTTCTGGTGATGTTGCAAAAATAAAAGTTGATTCCATTTTGAATCCTATAGGGACTAACTTTGAAACACTGATGTTGGTTTTTTATCCATGAAGTGTCTTGGCTGGCTGTGGCTGAGCATAGTGAGCAGTGCTGCTGGTGAGGGTCATGTTTTGTGGTACTCCTGATAAGTGCAAAAGTTTTGCTGACTCTATTTGCAACACCAGTGACTGGCTCACTCCTGGTTTAGATTAGATATTCTTGGATATTATTATATGAAGAAATTCTTCACTATGAGGGTGATGAGGCACTGGCACAGGTTGCCAAGAGAAGCTCTGGCAGGCCCAGAGAAGACGTGGCCCCATCCCTGGAAGTGTTCGAGGCCAGGCTGGATGCAGATTTGAGCAACCTGTTCTAGTGGGAGGTGTCCCTGCCCATGGCAGGGAGGTTGGAATGAGATGATGTTTAAGGTCCCTTCATAGAATCATTCTGTGATTCTATGAGAAGTGGGTTTTTTTTTCCTTCTTAAAGTAAGCTTTATTATTTCAGTACTCAGACAACTTGAATGCCTATTTGGATTTCTTAATGTTCCTATATCCATTGTAGCAGTTTCCCTGAGTATCCTCTCCTTTTTAAACAAGCCTGTCAGATATTTCTAAGCTTGTTCCTTTTTTACTGCTAGATAATCATAGCTGGCAAACTCAGCTTCCAGTACCTCATTACCTTACTGAACTCTGTGTCCTGTGTGGCTTCAGATAACATGAATTTAATATATATATTTATTGAAAACAAATGTTACAGGCATCAGTTTTCATTTATGCAAAACATGAGGAAATTCATCTTCTCCTACATATGCACATCAAATATGGAAAAAATATATGGAGGAAAACGGGAGAAAAAAAGAGAAATGTAAAATGAGAGATAAAGAAAAATCTGCAGTACCCTAATTCTATGTTCATGCTTCAGCATTTCTGCCAGCATGTCATGAAGATATTAGTTGTTTTGAGTACCCAAGTAATCTGGGACTAGGCCTGTAATATAGAAAGGGTTGACTTATTTTTAATGAGAATATAGAAGCTAAAGAACTACAAACCTGTTTCAGATTGGAGGCTGTTCTAGTTCCACCTGTTACCTCCATCATAACAATACCAGGTTCTTCAGAACACATCCTCTGCAGTAGGCTAGCATAGGACAATGTTTCCCCTTCTTTCTCAGCTCTTCACTAGGCTGTCCTGATCTGATTGAGATGGCTTTAAACATCAGATTATTAAGTTAGCTGAGCATAGTTTCCAAGCTATCTGTGTACATGAACATGTGTAAAAGGTGGGCACACGAAGCCAGAACCAGCATTTTCTAGCAAATACTTTTATTAGGGCTCCTTCATTCATTGCCTCTTCCTGAACCCTTGGGTTGGTCGCACATGCAGTAACGTTATGCCCACATTTCTCACCCTGATGTCTGCTGACTAGATGGCCTGGGCTGTCACCCAGCAAATGAAAACAGAAAGAAAACTCAACCCTGATTTTCAAGATAGCAGAGGATTTGTAGACTCTTTTTGTCCTCCCAGAGGAGGAGCTGAGGTTGGAATCCAAGGGCAAGGCAGTGATGTTCACAGTCACAGATTTTGTTCCAAACATTTTATTCATTATAGGAAACACATTAATAAGTGATAATAACCATAGAGATGATTATCTTGCAATTCCCTGACTCTGACTACCTGCCCTATACTATGAGTATGAAATGTAAACCTTCCCTGTACTCTCTAAAATAAGTACCATGAACAATATCCATAGCATAATTTTATTAGGTTTGTACATTTTTTTACAGAATTGGTAGTGTTATTAAATATTAAAGGGTCAAACTATGCACTTAATAACTGTGGTAAAAATAAAGTGAAGTTTTTGGCAAAGGATACAGAGAGAAGTAACTGTGGTAACTGCTGGTGAGAATTTGAGGAATGCCAGTTGATGAGAACCTGTCTTTTCTATTGCAGGAAAAAGAAGATAATTTTGAATCTGTTCAGCTGAAATCTTCAAGATCCCAGAATATATGAAGAATTAATGCTGCCTTCAGAGAAACAAACCTAATTTCTATTTTTACAGGACCATATTTTAAACATTCTGGCACACATTGTAATGGTGATCTTGGTGAGAAATGCTTGGCCATTTAGGAAGAAAGAAGACAGGAAGCAAAACAGAAAATTGGATTGCCTTACCATGTGATTGAGTACCTTGCCAAAAAAAAGAAAGCAGACACTTGGATTCCATACTGGGAATGAAATTCAACTCAGGAAGAGATACACATACTGCAAATAACATGAATTTTTTGCATTCACCTGGGCATTGCTCCGGCATGCCATATGATTTATAGGTACCTTTCATTTCCTCTCACTCCTTCTACACATATTCCCAAGAAATGATTTTCAGAGAGGCCTGCAACCGCCTGCTAGTCGCTTACTAGCACAATTATGAGTCTCTCTCAAAATCAAAATTGGGAATGGTACTCAGAATGAGCCTCAGGTGAGTTTTGAACTTTGGAAAATACTTTTGCTCTATTGCTTTGAAGGTCTGGATGATCTGTGTTGACCTTGATTACAAGAGGAATGGTGTTGCACCTGCAAGTTGAACCCATTCTGATGCCTAAGTCATGGCCATCAGGGTTGGGGTAAAACCTAGTGCTATTAAATTTAAATGTATTAACTGCTGTTGTATGAACTGTAGGTCTGGGCCCATGGGTTTACAGGCAGTAGCAGGTTCAAACTCCGTAAAGAGAAGTAAAGTGGTACCTACAGTGCAAATTGCACTTGTCCCTCTCTGTGAAAGCTTGTCCTTTCAAGACAGGCCTTTTGGCAGATCCAACGTCCTCCCTTGGGCTGCACATATGTCACCTTTCCCTGGGTTGTGAACCAACAACTCTGGAGGTACAGCAAGAGTCTCTACTTTTGGAAATCAGAGATCAGCTTTGTCAGTTGGGAGGCTTAGTAGAAATACTCAGCCACCTTTACTCCTGGACCCAAGCAAGGAGGAGGATGGATGCCCAGCAGAGCTGAGCATGGGTCATGTACTTGCCCAGCCCAGCGTGTAAATTCTTTCTGCTGTCAATGCAAGTACCAGCTTTGGAAGAAAGGCACAAAATGGTGCCTCGAAAACTGGAGGCTAGGTGGACTTTTTCATATAATCAGCCACATTATAAGCATGTGACCTTCATGATATCCACAGTAATAATTTCCTGAAATTCCCATTGAGGTTGAACTCAAAGGAATCTGAAACTTAGGCAAAAAAATATTTGAGTAAAATTATGCAAGACTTGTATAGAGCCAGGAGAAATGAAGAATGATTCTTGTATTGACCTCTGGTCAGACTCATATTTCCATTACAGAAAATTTGTGTGAATTGTGGAATGCATCAAAACCAGAAAAGACACATGGGCAGAAATGGTCTTTTTACTATAAGGAATATAGATTTTTGATTTTATATGACTGAGCTAGATCTATCAATAAAAGAGGGCCCACTTTTAAGTAAAATTTAAATTAAACTGAATTTTCTGCACTCTAAATATTTTATTATACTGTAGATGTGGACAAAAATTTTATGAAGTTTAGATTTTTTTTTTTCTTTTCATTAGGAAAAATTCAGTTCAGTTATTTTATAGTTCCAGTCAAAGAACACACGCTTTACTTTTTTGATGGGAGACACTTTGGGCATCCTAACTGAAGTGGTGTACATTTTCTGTTGGTCTTGAAAAGGCACTTCACTTTCCCAAAAAAAAAGATTTTTATGGGGTATTGTTGAATGTATATTAAATACACATTCCTTTTTGTATATTTTGTACCATTGCACACTTATTGTACATTGTATTTGTTGTCATGATGTCATTTATATATGGTTGTCAAAGATGATATGCTCACAGAGTAAACGGTTATGGCTTTGGGATTTCACCTCTTGGATCTTTTATGATGAGGGTTTTTATGTTGTTGATTTTTATTCAACTAGTGTGTTGTAGCATCAAAGATATATATCTGATGGACATTCATAAAATAAAGTGAAAATATATTTGAAATTTTGGACTTGAGATGTTTGGTGGCACTGCAGCCTTTCCTCAACATTGCAGATCTGCAGTGATGGGTAGAGCTTTTCACTGCCATCAAATTGCATCTGTCTACATCTCCTTTAATTTTTTCCCTTCTCTGTCCATATGTTATCTAAGCCAAAATTACAATTCATTCTCCAGAACACCACTTCTTTTTTCATCACTGCACCTATATCCCTGTGATGCAAAAAATGCCTTAATTTTTATGAACTATATTTAATTTGACTTAATACCACACAGGGTTACTTTGGTTTCCTTCTTTTTCCATTTTATTTTCCAAATAAAATACAGTGGATTTTTTTGACTGCTGTGACAGACTTTGCTGTATGACTCTTCTCAGCTCTGTGTCCAAATGGTTTGTCATGATATTGAACATTATCCCAGACAATCTAATAGTGTATCTGGTGCAGTGCTGACATAGTGGGATGCAAACCAGACTTTATTTACCTTTAAATAAGAAAATTGCATTTCCCAACCATTAAGCAAGTATAAACTGGCATATTTTATCTGACTTCTGCTATTCTTTTCCTTCTGTTAAAGCTGTAGTAGAGAGAAGTTTCTATTTTCCCGTAAAAGATGAATTTTGGAAGCCTTTAACACTTCATTAAGAAATTAGTTGCCTGTGACCTCTTCTCTGCCAAAATATACTTACAGCTCCCCCTTTTCTCCCACATGGAATCACATCAGAAACTGTTATTTGATGCCATAAAACAATGTGAATCAGTCTGTTAAGTGTTCACTTGATTAAACGGAATGCATTTTATTGCTACATTTGCATGCTTTTCTTTGAAATCTGGAGTAAAACAACTGAATCTCTTTGAGGATTAAGCCCATTTTAGGGGTTTCTCTGTATAAATTATTGGCAAATTAGCAGAACGTTATTGTCTCAGATTTGGCAGTGCTTGCTAGGGGGTAAATGAGCAAAGAATGGATTCTAGCTTGGCTCTCATTATGTTGGTTGACATTTGTAATGTATAATAAGATTGATTAAGGTTTGGGGAAAAATAAGTGTCTTAGAGCCACAGTGGGAAGTTACTGAGTAGCTTCAATGATCTGTCATCTTTGTTCAAAGAAAGGATTTGTCTGTTTGGTCTTGAAAAATTGGTTCAGGGATTCTTTGTTAGTTAAGGGGAAGGTTTACAGTTTTTGTCCTGCCAGAGCCAGTAGTATGCATAAAATCAAGATACTTAATTATATTCAGATAGCAGCAGGTGTTGCCATTTAGGAGCCAGTGGTTGTTGACTCTTGTCCAGCAGTGGCCAACATAAATGCTTCAGTGTAAGAGTAGAAGCAGCTGCAGTTGGTGCTGACACACAATGGGGATGACATTTTCTCCTCGACAAGGAATGCTGCTGGCTGTTGGTCCATATCATGAAACATGACTTAATATAGCTATTCTAGATAATGTAACAGGGAATCATCATAGAATCACAAAATGTTTTGAGTTGGAAGGGACCTTAAAGATGTTCTAGTTCCAATCTTCCAGCCGTAGGCTAGGACACCTTCTATGAGACCAGGTTGCTTAAAGTTCCATCCAGCCTGGCCTTGAACACTTCTAGGGATGAGGCATCCACAGCTTCTCCAGGAAATCCACCCCAGTCCCTCACCACCCTCACACTGAAGTATTCTTCCTAAAATCTAATCTAAATACGTCCTATTTTACTTTAAAACCATTCCCCCTTGTGCTGTTATTGGCTGCCCATGTAAAATGTTACCTTTTTATGAACCCCCTTTAGGTACTGAAAGGCTGTAATGAGGTGTCTCCAGAGCTTTCTCTTCTCAATGACAGCCCCAAGAGAACGCCCGTGAAGTTCTGCTGATCTTTGGTGGTGTTCTGTCTTATTCTTTCCCCTTGTGTACTTCTTTCGCTGAATCCCCTTGTTTTTATTTCTTGTTGAAGACTTGTGATCTGTTCTGCTTTGGAAAGCATGTAAGGAGGTAGGAGAAGAAATAAAAGGAGGTCAGGTTTATCCTGGTGCCACAATGTACAGTGACATCCCTGGCTGGATGTGCCCACACTGAATACTTGCAGCAGGAATGAGGGAAACACAAGAATTGAGTTGATCAGTTGCTCATAAACTGTCACTGTCTTTTGGTTGTTCTTCTGGATCTGTAGAGTGGGATCTCATCAGCAAGAATTCTCTAAGGTCCCATGTACTGTGAGGCTGGTTCTGTAACAGCACCTAAAAGCAAAAGCAAAGCTGTGTGATGTGTATTTGCTACCCCATCCCCTCCCTATTGCAAAACCAGCCCAGCCTGGCCCTGGCCTCTTTTCTTCTTGCAGTCACAATGCTTACTTTTTTCTATGTTTATCTTGCTGAAAAGCTTTGAGGTGGCTCTGGATAAGCAGATTCTACCTTTAGTCTTGGAGACTGCAGCACTAATGAACAGGCAATGGCATCATGGATATCAGACTGCATTTAGTGAAGAGTTAAGGGTTTGTTTTGGTCTCCTTACTCTAATTTTGGATTGCAGTGTAAACCTCTTTAACCAGAGCCGAAATTTCTGGGTGGAATCAGTATATTTTTGACATTTTTTTGCTGATTTTGGGGATTTGTTCTGTTCAAGTGGAGCACGATTTTTTTTTAAATAGGTTTTGATTTTTAAATTTGAAAAGACAAGTAATTCTGAAATTGGTTTGGCTATGACTAAAACTAGTTGTGTTTAATTAATTCAGGAAAAACAATCACTTGAAGACAAAATAAAATTTTCTAGAGTACATTTTGGTTTTGTTTTCAAACTCCTTTAAAGACTTTAAAAACAAATACCTCTCCTAAAAAAAGCACAAAAACCCGCACTAAACACACCCAAACCCAAGAACAGAGACAAAACCCCACAAACCTTGTTTACTTCAGACCGACCTGCAATTATTCTTTTGTTTTATTTTCCTATTCTGCCAATATGTACAAAGTGCTCATTTTTTCACAAACCTTTCTCTGCCCATGATTTGTATCAAGAGAGCTGAGGTACTTGGAGTTATGGCTTCTGAATAAAAAACTAGTCTTCAGCCTCCAGTAAGGCACTATGGCACGGTTAAGCCTTGCTCTCATCCACAGCACTCCCTCTGCTTTCAGCATTTCACCCCTGAGTGTTCAGGGCTCAGAGCAGTGTGATGACTCTCAAGGCTCACAGCTGACGTACTTGGGGCTTCCCTCTACCCTGTGAGGAATTGCTCAAATCTTTTCATGTGGTGGGAGCAATAAAGAGCTCAGAAGAGGTTTGTACTCTAAACCCAAGTTTTACACAAATGGGAACAAAAACTATAAACTGTTTTAAATAGAGAAACTAAAATGATTATGTGAGACAATGGCAAAGAAAAAAATATTTAAAATTTCCTTTCTCAAGAGGTTTTCATAAAAGTATGTTGTGGAAAGCCTCTGCCAGACTTTGACACTTTCCTTTTCTGATCTGCTGTCTTTTGAAACTGGATTATATGAATCATCAGGCAATACAAGACAATCTGCAACCCTGGACCTCCAATGGAAAGTAGTGAAAAGCTTTCAAGACGAAACCAAATGAAGTACAAGAATGTCAGAAGCATTCAGTGGGACTGGCTTTCCAGAGCTACATGTTTTAGTTGTTGGGGTTTTTTTGTATGAAAAACCCACAGGCCAGTGGCTTTCAACCCAACTAAGTGTTCATGACATGTCCAGGCACAGACATTGGGTCATTTTCTCAATAGTGCCATTGAAATGAATGAAAACTCCAGCACAGTACAAACCTCACCTGCTACAAATTAACTTCAGTGGTGTCAATTTAGATTCTGGGGTTGGAATCATCTGACACAATGCCTTCATTTTCAGCGCACACTCCATGATCTGAGCAAGCTGTGCTAACATTTATCTGGAGAGATTCATCCCTGCCTAAATTGGCAGTCTGAGATAAGCCAGGGGGATTATGCCTGCTTCCCTCCACTGAGAACAAAGGGAGAAAGGGTTGACAATCTCAGATATAGCTATTTACTTAGTCATTGTAAACAATAAGTGTTAGATGAGGTGCATTTGACCATGATTGTGGCTTTCCACAAAAATTGAGAAGAAACTCTCATTGTCCTGGGCGTTTTTAAGAACTCCATAAAGATGGGATGTCAGCATAATGGTCATACATTCTAACCTTTTGCCACACTGTGAACAGCCTCTTAATCCACAAAAGAGCACACCAAAGTCAAATGAATGTAGCTGCCCAACCTGAGATGCTTTAAGGGGTCTTGATTTGGAAAGCAAGACTCCCAACCTGTCAAAACTTGACCCTGTGCCCTCCATCAAGGTGGGAAACAAACCTGAAACATTAGGCATGCCAGAACTTGTGGAGACAAAAGAGTTGAATGCAAAGCTCTGCATATAATGCAGGCTGACTACATTTTGGGGAAAGTCACAGGAATTTCTATACTGGACAGCTCCATGATGCAGAGGCTTAAATGGCAGCCTGTGTAGCCAGTCACAGGAGTGTTGACATCAAAAGGTCTTTGCTGGTGGACATGTGGGTATTCAGAAAATATAGGTGTCTATCTATGAATAGGAATTTTAAGATCCTTCACCTTTAATTTTTGCATTCCAAATAGCAACTACTTCCAGTTCTAGTTCACCCCTAAGGACTTGCACCTTTACAGAAATGTGTAAAAACCTCTGCAAGTGCAGGAGAATTGGGCTCCAGAGAACATGTACATCCAACAGTATGTATCTCTGGTATCTGACTTTCAAGCCTCGGTGGTGCTGCCTTTGAAGTGAATGAGAGTTTTGCTATTGACCTCAGCTGGAATGAGATCAACAGGAACAAGCCCTTAGGTAAATATGCTCAGACACATTAATCAAAGGTGTGTTTGTTTCCTTAATGACTTTTTGGACCTGTAAGAAGGGAGGATTTCAGTTTGTTTCAATAGAGTGAGGGCAGCTTTAAGAGTTGCAGTTATAAAAGCCCGACTTTTAAAGTATTTTGCCATTGTCTAAGTAGGTGGTATGTGTGTCTTGAAGCATTTGGTTTGAATGCAAAGGTCACCCCAGAGACGTGTGTAAATGTCTCCTGGATTTCTCTTTTTTGACTTTTTTTTGCTCTGTCTCTGCAGTGCTCGAATTACCTTTCACAGCACTGTTGATGCAGGCAAACTGAACCAGCTTTGTTTTGGCTGGAGATATAAAACAGTCTTAGTTAGTTTTCTGACAGATTTTCTTCCAACCCGATCTAAAATGTCTTTGTTTTTATGTGCTACTAATCTACTGTGTGCATGGCAGCATTAAGTCGTGCCAAATGAGTGAACCAGCAATCAAAAACTTGTTGCTAATATCTCCTTGAGATGGAATTAGACATTTTTACTTTTGAAAATTACGTTTTAGTAACAAAAAGAGAACTTGAGATGCTTTAATAATGTGGGGTTTTTTTTTCAAGAGAGGGAATTTCTATTTGACACTGACAAAGCATTAATTGTAAGCACATATTATGTGCTAAGGTTTTCATAACACAGGCACAGACCAACACAAAGATACCTGTGTACACACACTCCAGACTTTTTATCCTTTTTACCTGACCTGCTCTCTAGAAGAATGTAATGACCTTGAAAGAGGAAGAAACAAAAATGAAACCATGCTGAAAAACTTTTATCTTTTTATTATTGGTGCCTTTACATTAATACTGCTGTTTTGTGCTGAGAAAACCAATCTGTTACACATAAGGTAACTGTAATATACAACATAGAAATGCAGTCTAAGTTAATTACAACAAGGAGCTACAAAAAAAATTCGTAGGAAAGAAGTCACCTAACATTGCAACTGTGCTTGCAACAAATCACTCCCTTACTGCAGGACTATGCACATTGTGAACCATGGTTATTTACATGTCCCTTACGACCGTT
The DNA here is from genome assembly GCA_035041135.1 of Platyrinchus mystaceus. Lineage (NCBI taxonomy): Eukaryota > Metazoa > Chordata > Aves > Passeriformes > Tyrannidae > Platyrinchus > Platyrinchus mystaceus. The sequence continues at coordinate 6,777,300 of JAWWLV010000045.1, forward strand.
AACAACAGAAGGGCTAAAATCAGTCTAAAAAGTTCCAGAACGTCACTATATACTGTACAATCCTCAAAAATAATTTATTACACTGTTTCTAAAAAAAGGTACTAATTTTGCTTTGATTTCTTTTGCTTTCTGGTGTTTTCTGGAGTGCACAACATGTGCAAAATTTTGCCTAACAGTCTAAAAACTCAAGAACTGAACCACGAGCCACAATCACAGAGACGAAGTGGTGGAGTCCAGAACTTCCCTCCCGTTGCAGACGGTGGGTACGTACATACTGGCAGATGCTGAAAGAGAAAGAAAGGGGAAAATCAACTCACTTCAGGACAGCAAAAAATGACAACACACAGGATTAGAATTTATGTCGATCTGGACCATCTCACCCAATTTAGCTTAATGAAAAGTCACTCTACACGCCTGTGTCAGCAGCGGCGCTGATGGAGGTGCTGCTTGCACCTCTACATGGAAATTCAGACCTGAGGCTGAAGCATCCTCTGGAGAAACCTGATTTCACTTTGCTGACCACTGGGAACACGCAGGGTGATTACACTTCTACAGGAAGTGTTGGAATAAAATACATTTTTTTTTTTGATGATTCTGCACCAGCGGGTCTCACTTTATAGCACTTTGCATGGTAGTGTGAATTAGTACAGCTAGAGTGATGCTAAGATATCTCAGTAGAATTAAAAAGTGAATCTTTGGATTCTTTGTGTTTTATTGGCACAAAATACTAAGGTCTGATGCTTTGAGCTTTCAGCTAATTGGAGTGGACATTCCTGTAAGGAAAATATATGTAGCTTTAAATCCACTTCTGCATATTAGAACTCTGTGTTGATCTACTTTTTAATTAATAAAAATAAGAATTATAATTAGATGTTGGAAATTTTTGAATAACTGAATTTAAAAGCAAGATTATTTCTCACCTAATCCCAGAATAATTTCTGCCTGTAATACATTTCATTTCTGGGAGCTCTGGATCAAGATTCAATACACATCCAGAGATGAGAGCCAGATTCTGATAAAATTGTTTGCATTGTATAATATTTTATACATCAGCTTTTCATTGTTCCAGTGATATTAGATGGTAATTGAATCTGAGTACCAGAATCTGCTTCTAAATGTATTTTTATTTTGATTGTACAATATATTACCCCATTCTGCTAAAGTCTTGTGGATTTTAATTTAAAAGCAAGCTGGTTTGTCCATCTTTGTTAAAATTATCCACTGGGCATCAAGAATGTGTTTTCAGATGCTCTGTGACATCTCTGCTCACAGTACCACAAAGCTGTTTTTTGAAAGATACATTAGGTTAATGGTAACAGTGACCCAGAGAAATGTGAAGCCTTCATCAAAGCAAACACACAGCAAGCAATGACTTAGTAAACTCAATCATCCAGTGTAAAAAGCAATTTATTCAGCTGACAAGGGCATGCTCAATCTTTCAGATCTGGTGCTGACTACACTCTTAGTTGCAGATTGGTTCGTTAAAGATGCTTAGCATCATTTTTAGAATAAATAATTCTTTCCTCAAATTGGCTACTATTTCTAATTCTTTCATTGACTGAATAAATATTTTATGTAAAACAACTGCTTTAAAAAGAGAAATTTAAAGCCATCTATTGGACTAACTTACTACTCAGAGGGAAGGACATATTCCTGATAAACAGGAGAGCAAGAATGAGCCCCTATTCTGGATTTGGTAGATGGAGTTTGATCTCTCACAACACGGATATGTGTTTTGAGTCACAGATGTGGAAGCAGTCATTGTAGGTAGAAGGCCACAGGATATCATGTTTGTGGTCTGTGAAAATTAACTATCAGGTCTTGTGTTCTGTTTTTCACTGGGTATAACATGGCAGAAGATTGACCTGAATTCTTTATTATTGTTGTTACTTTTATTTCTATTATTTGTTGGAAAGTTCTGCTCAGGAAAGCTGATTCAAATCCCTGTTCAACTGCAGGATGGCTACAGGCAAAAGCAATTTTTTTTTCCATGAACATCAGTCGCTTATCCAGTACTTTTTTAGCTTCTGGGGTTTTTTTGAAGTCCAACACATTGATGAGCATGAATAACTCAAATACTATGGTAACTGGATCAGGAGGATACCAAAATTGGACAGAAATATATGGTGGTAGACAAGAAAGTAGTGGCCTTGCCTTTTGAATTCCCAGGCTTTCTCCTTAGCACATACCCCTCTTGTGCTGGGATGAAGTTGTTAACGCTGTTGGGTGGAGTAAAGAGTTCACACCAAATATCCAACTCTCCTGAGACAGTAAAAAAAAATCTTGCTTTTCATTACAGACCTCAGCAGTGTTAATCACTGGCCCTGCAGGGTTCTGAGTGTCCTCTAGAAGTAGCCAAGGGGTTTTCTGAAATATTGCGGGATACGCAAGAGACGTTTCACATTCATTTTGCCTTGCATTGAGATCAAGGGCAAATGTGTGACATCACCAGAAGTTGTGATTTGGCTCCAGTTCATGCTTTTGATCTCTTCTTTTCTGGCTGTTCCTCATTTTGCTTAGACAATCTGAGGAAAAAAACCAGAGGTACAACGCAAGAGCCAGCACTGCTGTGGTCACCTTGCAGCATTCCTACAGAGCCAGGAATGGGCAGATCCTAATGTTGCTTTCAGTGTGTCACTTAGAATCATAGAATCATAGAATATCCTGAGTTGGAAGGGACCCACAAGGATCATTGAGTCCAGTTCTTGGCTCTGCACAGGACAACCCCAAAAATCACACTATGTGCCTGAGAGTGGTGTCTCCTCTACTCATGCTCATAACCATGAGTTAATCATATATAAAAGCCATATACCAGGGTTGGTTGGAGCAAGGCCTGGGAAAATAAATTCAGAGAGAAAAAATGTACCAGTCTGGCCATACACAGTAGCTTCCATTCTCTTTCTGACCCATCTGGAGGAGACTCACAGGAGCTCAGGTGTGTGTGCAGCTCTCCATGTGGACAGGACTTCGAAGAATGATATGGGTGTAAAACCTTAGCCTTAATCATCTAGTCCTAAGCTCTCTGGGAAGTTTTATGAGTCCCGAAATCCACAAAATAGGCCTTAGAAAACCCGGGGAACATCCCAATGGGGGAAACACTGCAGGGGAGGCAGAACTTATGCAGCACCCTGCCAAATGGGAATTTTCAGGTTCAGGTAAGTGTGTACAGATATATACATTTCAAAACATGTATACCTAGGTACGCACTTACCCTGCCTCTATTTGTCTTAAATCTATATTCTTTTTTCAGTCCAGACTTTAGCTATCAAAATGATCAAAGCTCGGTGCCTCTAAAACAGGTTTCCTTGCTGAGCAGTCAAGTATTCACCTCACGCTTTCTGCAGAGCACGTAGCAAAGAAGAGCTGTGTTCAAATAACTGCTTGAGGTGCTCAGTTTAACTCTCATGACCACTACCACACTACAGCATATAGACCTGACCACTTCCTCAGGCCCTCCCTCCACTGCTCAGTTTAGGGATGTCATAGTGACACTCATTTAGAGCTAACACTTAGACTACCCAAGAGCATCATGAGTGTCACCTTTTCTCATAGCGTTTGATCAGTTTTCACAGTTCAGGGAACTCTGTTGAGAACACTCTGTGCGTCTCTTGCTGTTCATGACTCACTATGCTCATGGAATTAATGATCAATGGAGTGAAGAGGTGGTGGCAGCCTTGAGATGCAATGGACATCTGAGTCCGTGGAGACAGGAAAAAACACTGCCCATTCAAGCAACTTGGGTACTCCTGACCTCTGGAGCTCTGCTACTGAATAAGAACTGGCTTTTTAAACTTACTAGAATGCCTTGATATCAGTCTGATATGAAGAAGTTTCTGAATGATGAAAATACCATCAAGACTAAATTAAAAACAAGCTGACAGCCCCAGGACTGATAAGAGGAATATTTTTGACATAGATTAGAATCAACTTGGATGGCAACCTTTTTGGAGTTCTATAAATGACTAAACAGTTAGGAAAAATAATAGAAATTTATTTAAAATAATCTACAAATAAATGGAAGGAAGTAAGGGAAAATTTTTCATCTTGAAAATATTGATATTTTGATAGAGACTAAATTCTCAGTATTATTTTCCCAAATAATTGTACTAGATGGAAACTTTTCCATTTTATTTATTTTCCAGGGTTTTTCCTTTTTATGTGATATACCCTTTAGCTCTAATTCCACATCTTTCTATGGTTCAAAAACTTCAACAAGACATCACATATTCAATTAAGTGAATTCAGTGAAAGTACATGACTGGAGCCACCTTTCTAAACAATGAAGCAGAAGGAGATTCTAAGTCTGGATTTTTATGCTTTTCTTAATGTTTTAAAGCTATTTACAAACCTGAAAACACAGGTTTTAATGAAAAGATGTGCACTGAGGATGTTTGAGGATGCTTGCTTGCATGCACACATGTTATCCAGTCGTTAAAATAAAAATATCAAATTACAAAACCTAATCCAGAATCCAGTACAAAGTATTTATGAATCAAAATGGTTTCTGACTAAGCTTATTCCATAGCACGAGAGTATTAAGAAACTTGGTAAGAGCACTTACACAAAACTCCAAAGAGATGAAAATAATCTCATGGGACCAAACTTCTAAGGATTTTGGGAATCCATTAGTCCTTTGGGAGTGTTCAGTACTTTGGGCACATAAGGCCATCTCATTAAATTTTCCAAGACAGCAAGGGGTATTTGCTCCCTGGTATCAGGGCTGGATGCAGCTCTGACTCTGATGAGATGGAGAGCATGTAGAGCCACATGGCTGCCCTCTTGTTAAGGGACCCTGGGCATTCATGTACAGTGTGGTTTGGGATGGAAGAGCCAGAGATGGTTGGGATCCCCTTATCTCCTAATCCCTGCCATGGTGATACACAGCGGGGTTCCAAGTTACTTCCATGTTCTATCTGAAATCTGAAGTGCCAAAGGTTTTGAGCCAATTCTGAAATTTAGGTGACACTCAAAAACCTTAGCCTAGGTTAGTGTGAACCTGTTACCAAGCCTTGTTCTATGCCCCCCTTCCTTTCAATCCTTTCTTATTCCCTCCCTCTTTATAGTTCTAGTGTGATTTCAATTAGAATTCCAGGGTAGACATGCTGTCCACAGTGCTCTGTAAACAAGGTGCTGTATGCTCCCATCTTTGACTGGTTAAGCTAATTAAGCTAGATTAAAAAAAAAAAACAAAAAACAAAACAAAACAACAAACCCCAAACAAAAATACAGGTGACCTATTTTTTTTTTTTTTTTAAAATCCAAAAAAATCTCTGAGCAGCTCACCCAGATAAGGAGCAACAGCCTCAAAACAAAATCACAGCTGTGAATCTGCTTGCAATGAAGAGAGTAAAGATGAAGGAAAGGAGGGAAGCAGAGCAGATGAGCTGTCCTTGCAAAAGAACACTGATTGCTTCTCCTGGCTGTGGCACTAACAAAGGGTATTGATCATGCTCTGCATACAGATGCCGTTTATGGCATCCCTTGGATGTGTCTGCTGCAGACTTGGTGCCTTTCCTTATAATGCAGGTGATGAGCCATTGTGACCATGCTGCGTTGTGGCCCAGGTCCTGTCAGCATGTCACTTTGACAGGAATACTCCAAGGCAATCTGTTCCTGTCACAGCTGCCAGGGTGACAGTGAACCACAGAGTCTATTTGCTTTGTGCAACAGGCTGGAGTCACAGCCCGTCAAAAACTTTCTGCTGATTTCAGTGAGCTTCAGAGCAGGCTCTGAGCTGATTCCCATGGGAGGGGGATGAATTTTTCTCTCCAAACACATAGAAAGCGATCCTTTCACAGGGTACAAAGTTCAGCCTATAAAGATCTTTCTCTTGCCGGTAAAAGACTTGTTTTGCCATTACCCAAAATGACCACAACCCCACATCCTTATAGAAAAGTGACAGTTTCGTTACTTACACTGGGAGTAAGTCGTCCCCGTCCCACTGACACTGAACCTGTTGAGATGGAGTCTGTGAGTGACCACGTTCTTCTGGGGCTGGAAAAGGATGATGTGCACCTTGGGTGCAAACAAACAGCCCAGCACAACGAAGCCGCTCAGGCTCACAGAGATGCACATGGTGGTGGTTTGCACCTAGGACAGAGTGGGCACAAAACACTGTGTTTCAGTATGGAAAGCTCTGAAATGCAGAATACTAGAGATGTTACCATACAACAGCAAGAACTGCAGTTCTGGGGGTTTGCATCCTTTTCTTCCACAATCCTAGGATTGCATGAGTGAGGTGCGTGGTGCTGTGTCTCTGCATATCAGGGGGAGATTGACTGAGTGTGTTCTCCCTCTGTTTAGTACAGAAAGGATAGTTCTGCACTCTTTCTTTCATGCCCTTGATTTCTAACTCCATGAGGGAACCCTCTGTAATGCCTTTCATGCAATATCTGAACAATGCTGGCTGCAGTGGGAACCAGCTCACACACACCGCACATCACATGGGTTTATATCAGATGTCTCATGCAAAGCATCCATCTGAAAACCACTTTAGTCTCCAGCCTCAATCCTAATCAGAGAATTTAAGTAATCCCTTGCAGAAATATACGTGTCATTTGGAGTAAACATAATAGCTAGTGACTGTTGTCAGACTGGGCCTGAAAGGTGTCCTAACTCCAAGATGTCAGTTTTTGGGCTAAGAAATGAATTGTTTGTAAGGCTGTAGGATTTTAGAGTAGTTGCTTCAGGGCATTTTTTAGCATAGCTTTGATGGCACTGTCTATCTTTTATCCTTTTTATTCAATAGTATGACTAGGTGCCAGTTTACTGCCTCATTTTCAGTTTATATTCTTTTCTTCCAAGCAGATTCCTTACTTAAGATGTTGAATTAAAATGCTTTAAACTCTACTGCCTAATTTGAATGATTATACATTCATGGCTCATTTTTCCTTAGTTACACTCCTGTAGTTCTTGGAGATTAGCCTTCATCCATGGGAATGCTTCTCATATCTCCTTGTCAGAAATAATTGGTGCAAATTAAAAAACAGAGTAGGGAACGGACTTTGTTGCTTTATATATATACTGAGCACGATTGGTGTTTTGTCATCAGTGAGTATAATTAATGTGATCATATAATAATCACTCTTTACACAACGTGGATGTTGGAAGCACTGTGAAAAGGTACTCAGCTTTCATGGGATGAGTGAACATGGAAGATTCTACAGAGGCTGCATGAGAAAGGAACACCTTAGTTGTACTTTCTCCTTCACTTCTCTGCATTTTGTCCATGGAGCTATGCTGTCAGTTCAGGTGAGTATTGAACTGGGTGCTGTACAGATAAGACAGGGAGTTTTCTTATAAAACAAGAATAAATGAAGCTACCTTTACTTTCATTAGTTTCAAGGTAAGATCACTATCAAAGCCCTCCTCCCCACCCTGCTTTCCTAGGGTTTGTGCCTCCTGGAGCAGCTCAGCTGTGCTGGCATAATTACACACTCAATCAATTAAATGATTTGGGTTAAAAATAGCTCCCTCCCACAGGGTTCCTTTTAATCCAGGTCACTCCAGTGGTTCAGTGTTTAACCTGGCCTCACAGACTGGACTGGTGTGCTGGTGGCGTAGAGGAAATCCTGCTAGACCATGTGTTACGCTGAGGCAGGTGGAGAACAGGGAGCTGATTCAGGAGAGTCAGCACAGCTTCACCAAGGCAAGTCTTGCCTGGCCAACCCGGTGGCCTTCTGTGATATTGTGATTGCATCAGTGGACAAAGGGAGGGCTATACATGCCATTTATCTGGACTTCTATTATGCCTTTGACACAGTCCCCCACAACATCCTTCTCTCTAAATTGGAGAGATATGGATTTGATGAGCAGACTGTTAGATGAATAAGAAATTGGTTGGGTGGTCACATTCAGAGGGTAGTGGTCAAAGGCTCAGAGTCCCAATGGACATCAGAGACATGTGGTGTCCTTCTGGGGTCTGTACTGGGACCAGTGTTATTTAATATCTTCATTAAAGATGTAGGTGAAGGGATTGAGTGCATCTCCAGCAAGTTGGCTGATGAGTGGTGCAGTTGACACACCTGAAGGATGGGATGCCATCCAGAGGGAGATGGACAAACTTGAGAAGGGTACCCATAGTATGGTTTAACAAGATGAAATGCAAGGTCCTGCACCTGGGCCAGGGCAAACCCCAGTATCAATATAGGCTGAGGGATGAGCAGATCAAGAGCAGCCCTGCTGAGAAGGACTTGGGGATGCTGATGGGTGAGAGGCTGGACATGACCCAGCAATGTGCTCCTGCAGCCCGGAAAGGCAATTGTGTCAAAAGCAGCATGGCCAGCAGGTTGAGGGAGGTGCCTGGTGCTCTGGTGAGACCCTACTGGAGTGCTGCATCCAGGTCTGGGGCCCCCAGCAAAAGAAAGACATGGACCTGTTGGAACAAGTCCAGAGGAGGGCCACTTGGCTGATCAGAGGGCAGGATAAGCTCTCCTATGAACACAGGCTGAAAGAGTTGGAGTTGTTCAGCATGGAGAAGAGAAGGCTCCAGGGAGACTTTAAAGCACCTTCCAGTACCTAAAAGGGGCCCATGGGAGAGCTGGAGAGGGACTTTTCACATGGGAATGTAGTGACAGGACAAGGAGGAATGGCCTTAAGCTGAAGGGTAGATATAGGTTAGACATTAGGAAGAAATTCTGTACTATAAAGGTAGTAAGACACTGGAACAGGTTACCCAGAGGGGCTGGGGACTCCCCATTCCTGGAGGTGTTCAAGACCAGGCTGGATGTAACTCTAACCAGATGGTGTCCTTGCCTGTGGCAGGGGGCTGAAGCTAGAGGATCTTTAAGGTTCCTTCCAATTCAAGCCATTCTATGACTCTATTCTAGGAAACACACCATTTGCCTGGGAGAATTGTCCAAGAGTTTCTTAAATTCTGTCAGACTTGGTCCTGGAATGACTTCCCTGGGGAGTTTGTTACAGTGCCCAACCACCTTCTGGGTGGAGATCATTCTTCTAATATCCAGCCTAAACCTCTCCTGACACAGCTTCATGCCCTCATCAGGAAGCTTCAAACTATGATGAGGTCTCCCTTCAATCTCCTATTCTCCAGGCTGAACAAAACAACCTCAGCTGCTCCTCACATCCTTCTCTTCTAGACTCTTCACTATCTTCATAACCCTCCTTTGGACTCTCTAATAACCAGAAAATAATGGACTGGGTCTTCTCTGATGCTCTGCAGTTACGAGAGCCTGGTCTGTGCTAAGGAAGAACTAGGCAGCCTGTGTTTGTTGAGATGGGAAATAGAGACTCCCATGGTGAAGGCTGGAAGTCTGTAACTTGTGGCAGCAGGCAGATGGCTCCTGCTTTACTTGCAGATCTGCAGTTAGAGCGTGGGTCAGTACCCTGGTGGCAGGGTGAGGAGGGCAGCTCTGTGCTCTGTGTGAGAGAGCAGTGGGACTAAATGGAGCTCTGCCCAGCAATGGGGTTTGGGCCAGTTGATAGATTATGGATCAGGATTAGCAAGCAGACCAAAGTGAACAACATTGTGGTGGGTGTCTACTATAGACCACATAATCAGGAAGAAGTAGAAGAGGCATTATTCAGATAACTGGAAGAAGTCTCCTGATTTTCTTGGGGCAGTTGTCACTCTAATACTGACAGTAGGGACAACAAAGAAGGACAGAAGCAGTGTAGAGAGGCAGAGAAAGCTCTGGCTGCTGCAACCAGGAAATGGTGGAATTCAGAATTCCAAGAGGAGAAAGCCAGACAAAAAGACAAAAAGTCCAGAGAAGTTTGAATTGTTCAGGCAACTTCTTGGAAGAATACCATGGCATACAGCCTTGGAGAGTAGAGGGGTCAAGGAAACCTGTCTATTTTTCAAGAATCACTTCATCCAAGCTTAACAATGGCCAGTGGCCCATTCCAGCAGGCAGGAAATCAAGTAAATGTTTTGGGATGTTTGCATGGATGAGCAATGGCTGCCAAAAGTCAGTATGGATTGACACAGAGAAAACTGTTTAACTACCCTGACAGACTTCTACAGTGAAATGACCGGCTCGGTGGATGTTGAGTGAGCAGTGGATATACTTCGTTTTTAGTAAGGTTTTTAACAGTCTCCTATGATATCTTTGTTGACAATCTGATGAAGTACAGACTAGATAAGTGCTCAGTGAGTTGGAATGAAAAACGGCTGAGCTTCTGGGCTCAAAGGATTGAGATCAGGGTCTCCAAGTCCAGACAGAGGTGGGGCACTAGTTGTCGCATGGGTTGATATTACCACCAATGCAGTTTAAGACCTCCATTAACAGTCTGGATGCAAATAGCAGGTGTATTTGCTGCAATCCCAACATAGCTAACATGCTGTCTGTCATATGACATGTACCTGACATACAGGGTTCATAGAGGGACATTTCTGCTCCAGTATTGGTATGAATGTATCCTATGTTGAACTACTTTTTTTTTTTGTTCTTTAAATACCTTGGTGAGTTCAATAACAAATCTCTGGATAAATTCCAAGGAACTCTCCCTTTTTTTTTAGAAGGCTGAGTCCTAACTGATGTTTGTGCTTAATGATGAAATCTCAAGCCAGCCAGCATTAATTATTTTATTGCTGCTATTATGTTTCTAAGGGTTTTATTGGGGGTGCTACCAGAATTGGGCTATACTAGGATGGCACAAGTTTATTCATAGTCAACATGTGACACTGCATGGAAATTAAATATGGGTTTCTCAAAGGAATCCCAGCAGTGCAGACTTGTCATGAAAGTATAAAAAAGGTGTTAAAAGTATTTTCTGCTGATTTTGTAGGACTCGAGTTGGCTTATTTGGAATCTTGAATTTAAATTAAATGCCTACAAGTGGTTTTGAAAACCCCACTCAGGACATAAGGCTGTAAAATTCTGCTTGAACAATCAAGTCATGCTCCTCTTGACCATTACTGTCTGTGCTGTCCACTCATGTGACTGACTGCACTGATACTTCCCTTCTTCTGTGTCTGCCTTCCTGATTGCTTTGGGTGTCCGGAGCTGTTCCCTAGTGCCTTCCTTAAACTTTTCCGTCATTAGTTTCAATCCATTACTCGCTATTCTAACTTCTCCTGAGACTGAATATTCCCTTCCTCTCTTTTTATTGCCTGCAAATTATTTATAGTCCGTGATCACGTCTCCCTGGGTTTACTCTTGTCTAGACTAAATATATTTAGCTCTTTTACTGTCACTCTGTGTGTCCTACTGCGTCATTTGTTAGCTATCTGTGTTTTCTTGAGATTTTCAGTACCTTTCCTAAGCTGAGAAAAGCAGTACTAAATATATTGTTCCAGGGTGGTCACACCAAAATTAAGTTAAATGACATTATTAGCTCGAGTTTTATATGCTATTTCATGTACACACTAATAGCAGTAATACCCACCTAAGCTAATCTACCTTTCTTCTGGGCAGAATGTTGAACTAATTCCCTGCAAACTGCTGTAAGAGCCAACTCCCTCACTCATTTCTCACATCATAATAACTGTGAGATTTCCCGTGGAGCAGATCTGAATTTTTTTCTCAGACCATTTCCTTCCGTTCAAAAACATGATTTTATTGAACTTGAAGCTTTGCAACACTATGTGACAATTTAAACAGTTTAATATTTTTAGAGTTTGTTGGTGTAGGCTGACCAATATTTTATGCTCAGTGAGGTATGTGTTTTACAAAGTGCAGAAAGAATAAAAAGTTCTATTGGTTCTTCTTAAAGAATAACATTTGTTGGATTTTTTTTTTAACTGACACTGTTTAATAGGAAATTTTGAAATTCTATCCTTATATTTTTTACTTAGAAGAAAATATCATGTTTCAATAGCAGATTCTTTTGCAGAAGGAGACTATCTAGCTCAGATTTTATTTTAAGGCTCATTTCTGCCAAATAGTTCATTATGACTCATTCTAGCTCATGATCTAGGTTTTTTCTGTTGGGACTATGATATCAGATACTCATGAACCTATATGAATACTTAATCCATTCTCTGTGTCTCTATCACGATCAGACTAATAGTACTAATCCTTTCCAGCTCTAACTGTACACGCTCTTCTTGAAATGAGACCATCTTTCTCAGAAGTAAGCCAAAATCTGCTAACATTGAAAAAGAACTTGTTTTCAAGGGATCCAGGGGACAAAAGAACTGACAGAATCTTTTAGTGAATGCTGACACGGTCCTCTAAAGTGATGCATATGATTTATGGAAACAGATATCCAAAGACTTACTCTGTAGTCACTGGATGTCACATAAAATATAGGGAGAAAGGCCAGCCAAATGATGCACGTTGTGTACATTGTGAAACCGATAAACTTGGCTTCGTTGAAGTTCTCTGGACATTTCCTTGTTTTGAAGGCATAAACAGTGCATAGGACTACGAGGATTACATCATATGTTAAGGAGATTAACATACTGGAATCCTTGACATTGCATTTCAGTATGACAGTCTCTCTCTTCTCAGGAACAGTGTACCGCCTGGTGCCTGGGGCCTCCAAGATGAGCCACACGGACACCACCACAACCTGGACCAAAATGAGACTCAGGCAGATGAAGACCTGAGAACTGGGGCTGATGAACTTGGGCCTTTGAGCACCGTTCTTTACACCATCGAATATTCTGGCTATGCAGTTCGTTTTTGTCAGAAGGGCAGAGTAGCAGACGGCAAAGGAACTTCCCAAACCCAAGCGACGGAGGGTGCAGATGGCTGGAGAAGGCTTGGCTATGAAGAAGAAAGTCATGCTGTAAGACAGGAAGACCCCAAAGAGCAAAATGTAGCACAGTTCACGGCCAGAGGCTTTGACCAGGGGGGTGTTGTTGTGCTTGATGAACACCCCAATAACCATGAAAGTACAAATAAAGCCTAGGCACGCAATGGTAACAGGACCTATTGCCCAAGCATCTTCCCACTTGATGTAGTCTTCCGGTAGGTCGTAACAGCCAGTCAGATCAGCTGTGGGCCATTTTCCAGGCCCGCAGTCCGCACAAGTGAATTCATCAGCCAGGTACTCATAGGTTTCACAGGGAATGCAAATCCAACAGCAGACATCTCCTGGTTGCATGTTCTTCATCTCATTAGGAGCGCAGGGGTCGCTGCATTGGGAGACAGGGACAGAGCTCCTGGACCACTGGATAGAGTCTACCTCAAGTGACAAAGTTTCTGCCCACTGACCAACCTTCACATAGGAGTATTTGTCTCCAGTGTTCTGGAAATTGAACACGTTGTATCGTCCTATCCCATCTCCATAGGCGTCAAATTTGACCATACTGTCTGGATCATTGGGAGGGTTGAAGGGAGCTGTGGGGAAAAAACAAACAAACAAAAAAGAACAGAGAATGTTATTATCAAAGCTGCATCTGACTTTTTTTCAACCCTTTAAGCAAGCACAGGCACCTGACAGCTCACAGAACCCAGTTGTCAAGAGGTAAGTCAAGACGTCTGTATTTGCCTCAGTTTGGAACCTGGAGGAAGAAAAGAGCTCAAATAGTACAACTCTATTTCACTTTATTGTATGAGATATATTTGCAAGTGTAAGATGATCAATGTCCTTACTGTTTTTTGTCTTGCATACAAATCAGTTCTCCAGTTACTTCCCCCAGTATGCACCGCTGTTACCTTTCACATTTTCTCTTGAATGAAAGAGGTCTGCTTCTAACTGAGACTCAACACTGTTTGGTGAAACTTGGCTGCCATGATATAAGAAAATTTAAATGATCAGATCAATAAATGCTGTTTTGAGGCCAACGCTTTGGAATACAGTTGAATAGAGGATTCATTTTCAGGACGATGAAGAAGTAACTATGAAGTCCTCAACAGTTTCTTACTATCTCTTTTCACTTCTCTCTCTGTAGTAGGAAGTTTTGAATTCTTTCTATTTTGTTTCAATTTTACCAGTTTCTGATATTTCTTGTCTGGTCTGGGGTTCCCAGCACATGCTGCTTTGGTCCTGTATCCTGTTTGGGGAATAGATGAAAAAAACACAAACTGTATCTGTGACCTTCTGTGAAATCAATATTGTAACACTTCCAACTGCTGAGATCTGGAGAGTTTTGTTTTTACTCCATCTGAGGCTTCGGCAGGGAATGAAGAAATATTAAAAATGTAGGAGGAAATTGCATTTACCATGTGATTTATTGGCCATTTGCTGTAGCATCAAAGGTGAAAGGCTTTATAGGCAGGAAGTGAGAGGGGTTTTTTTGCCACTGATGAGCAATAAAGGTGATTTTATTCCCCAGTGTTTTTGGTTACAGAAGTAGTTCCACTGTCATTGCTGGAATAAATCTCTTTCCTTGCCTCTGTGCCCATGCTGTGCTTGAGCATGAGCAATATCGTATAAGGGTGTAATATCTTCCTCCACTTCAATTTCCAGATACTTTGGATTTCTTGTGGTAGATTTATTTAGCTTCTTTAAAGCACTGAGGCCAAATTCTTTCACCTTTATTCCCGCAGACTGTTACCTTATTTTGCAATACACTGGCTAAGGTCAGTAAAAGGGACACTGGATTTTGGCACAGAAGCCCCAGATGGAGTGCTGAAATGTAACCTGCATCTCCTCAGGTGCTGCACTTGGAGTGCATTTCTTTACCAATTTCTGTTATTTGTAGAGCAAGACTGGAATATAATTTAACCCACCTATACTCTCTGCTGGGTTTGAGTCAAGACTGCTTGTTCTTATCCCTGCTCACTCCTGCACCTTATCACCTCCCCTGTGTCAGCTCTAGTGGTGGACAGCCTTGGTTTGCAGGATTATAGAATCACAGAATTACAGATGATTTAGGAAGAAAGGAACCACAGGTAGGGTCATCTGGTCCAACCTCCCTGCTCAAGGAGGGTCATCCTAGAGCACATGGCACAGGATTGAGTCCAGACAGTTCTTGAATATCTCCAGTGAGGGAGACACCACAATCTCTCTGGGCAACCTGCTCCGGTGCATGGTCACCTGCACATAAAAGAAATTCTTTCTCCTGTTCAGTTTCTGCCCATTGCCTCTCATCGCATTGCTTGGCACCACTGAGAAGTGCCTGGCTCCCTTCAGATACTGATATAAATTTATGAGGTCCCCTCTCAGTTGCGTCTTCTAAAGGTTGAACAGGGCCAGCTCCCTCAGCCTTTCCACATATCATCTTTGTAGACCTCTACTGGACTTTCCACAGAAGCTCCATGTCTTTCTTGTATGGTACAGAGTAGGACTGGGTAGCCCAGGAATTTGTAAGAGGTTTATTTTATCTTTTTCTACACTGTTGGCATCTAGTTGTACCACTCTGCAGTCCAACAACACTTCTGAGTGCACAAAATTTAAAAGCAGCATAATAGTCTTCCAAATGGCCAGTCCTCCTGGAAATTACATGCTCTAAATTAAACAGGTATTCAAAATATAGGTCAACAAGAAGAATATTAAGCAGCTTCCCTTCTCTTTCTCCTCCTCCTCACGCACAAGCATGTAAGCTCTCTCATCCAGGAGCAGCATTAAAACAAAATCATAATGCAGCACTTAACAGCTCTTCAATAATGTGTTGTCATTGCCAGTGTCTTATTTCATTATTCATGACACTCATATAGATTGTAGAAGCTGTTAACACAGCAGCCCAGCTTTAAGAGCCAATTTATTCACTTCATTGTAATCCAGGCCAGCTCCTGAGGTGGGCTGAGAGCCTGTGACTGCTACTGGCACCAGTGGAGCTTCAGGTAAGCAAGACAAACTGCAGACTGGTTGTTTGGCATCATAACTTGAAGGGCACAAATACCCCAGTGTAAGTTACCTTATGGTCTGAAATACCAGCACTTTTCAGGAAAGAATTCCCTCTGTGTAACAAGTTTAACAACTTCTTAGTTGACAGAATATTTATCATTGAAACACAGCAAAGAATTTTCCTTAGACTTTGCAGGTAGGTACAGAAGGCAGAGCAGGTAATCTCACATATAGTTAGCTTGAAGCTCATGTATCTTCCACAGGGCTGTTCTCATGCTACAAGTATAAACAAAAGGTTTTTGTAGGACAATATGTTTTAAGTTGACCAAAGCTTGTAGCTTGAAACATTCATTTTTAGTGGCTGCTAATAGAGGAAAATAAATCACCCTCTTTCAGATTGAAAGGATGAAATCATTAAACCAAACAGTGATGTATTTAATTATAGTATGGTAAGGCAAAGCCTACAAATGAGCCCACTGGGTGGCAGCAATTAATATATCCACTGATTACATACAAAATCACTAAAGCATTTTAATGTATCATTTATCAAAATATTCTAGATCCTGTAGGATTACTTCCAAAAAGTAACGTTTTCAGAAAATATGGTGTAATATTCACCATAAAAATAAGACGCTTATAGGCAAGAATGTAATATCACAAAAAAGCAGGACTTTATTTTTAGTGTAAAAAATGATAATTTTTGCAAATTGCTTTTCCCAAAGATGATGTCAGTCTATGTTATAAGTCAGTATGCAAATTTTCTCCAGTTACATTTCAGTTTTGAGAGGAAACCTACAGTCTTTAGAGCAGGTATTTCTGGCAGGTCTTTTTCAGAGTTGGAGCTAAGCTGTTTTAGATTCATCCCGTGGGAGAGGAGAGACAAGAGTCTCTGGATCTATTCATGTGTTGGCTAAGAAGCTATCTGAGTGACAATTCAAACTTTGTCTCCTTTGAGCAGTGTCTTTGAATCTTGATCTTCCCTTGCACTTCATTAAATGAATTATCCCTGTGCAAAGCAGTTATCTGAGAAAAATTTTGGAAAATAAGTTATCAAGGAAAAGAAAGGATAATTAAAAGTGACTTAAAGATAAACCAGTGATGCTTTGTGCTCCAGCTTGCAGCAGTTCAGTGGTGAAGATGCCACAGCAGTGATGTTTATGTGCGCAGAAGTGCAGAAGACAGACACCTATGGAGCCCTGGTGCAGACAGCCACCTCTGTCAGCTCCTGTTGGAGGAGAGGATGCCAGTGTGCAAGTGGAGGACAAACTCCTTCAGCTTCAGATAGACAGAAATCACTACAGATTTATGGCTGTCTCAGTAGCAGATATGGATAAGAACATAAAATAACATCATAGCTTTTATGTAGTGAATTATATAATTTGTTTCCATCTTCCTACAGTGGCATCAATTTTTTCAGAAGTCAGGTAACTTGTGAATATGTGCTTAGGTGCTGTTGGAAGCAGGTGAGTTGCTTTCATTTAGAAATCTTTATTATTTTTGGTGTGAGTGATGTATAGCTCTTGGCGACATGAAAAATTTCAGGCAGAAAGTTCTGAAGGGGGAGATTTATTTTTTTCGAGGGCAAAACCATTATTTGAAGAGGTGGTATTTGAAGAAGTATTTTTAAAATGCTTCTAAATCTGCACATTGCCTCAGTTGGGTGAAAAACACTACAGGATTTTTCAACCAGGAATGAGTAGATGAGGAAAACAAAGCAGTTTAAAACATAATTAGGCATTGGGAAACTTTTAAGAGACTGAGCAGCCTAGGAAAAGATGAGTGTCATTTTAACTGGCTTGGAATCAGACTGGGTTTTGTTTATCAGCATCTTTGGGCCAGAAAAGATATTTTGCATAGAGTCTTGCATGCATCTGTCACAGGACTGAATGTATAGAGTTGTCTTATAGAAAACATTCTCAGTAACACTTCCTGGTAGTGATGATGACAGATAAGCCTACATCTGAGAACATCTCTCATTTCCATAAAACACACATCTGTTCTTTGCTTGCTAAGTATATTCTTTCAAAACAAGGTACAGATCACTACCTAGGAGGCAATTCATTAATAGCAAGGCTTGTTGAAAGCACTGCAGTTTTTCAGCTTGGCAGTTTGCAAATCTAGGAGGTTTCATGGGGTTAAGAAGGTGATGTAAAAAGAACTGTGCACCACAGGAACCTTCTTCCACATCTTGTTGGCCCCAAAGACTTTCAGACCAATAGACTATAAGGAGATCAAGATTAAATGGAAATGTCAATGTAAAGAGGGAACAGGCTGGAGTTTCTGAAAAGTTGAGTAAACCCTCCTTAGTCTCACTAGATGGTGCTGCAAAAACTCTGAACTTCTGATTTAAGACTGAAAAACAAGACATTTGTTTATGTAACAGAAAAATATAGTTATTTTTTTAATCCCCCCTACTCCTTCCTGTTACATATCCTGGGTAATGCCTTTTTAAAACATTGTAAGGAAGAACCTTGGTAATAATATTGCAGGATATGGTGTGTTTGTCCAACAGGTTCATCTGCGTGTATGATGCCTTATCTTGAAAAGTATCAGAAAATATCCTGAGAATACACATATCTTTTAATTCTCTTTTATTTTTAGCTAGATATGGCTTGTTGAGGTCAAAGTGACTTATTTCTGCTTGGCTGAACATTGACCTGATGCACCCACTCCTGTTTCTATCTCAGCATAATGCAGCTGGGTTTCATACCTGATTGACAGAAAGCACGTTGAAATTTGGCAATTTAAAAGTTAGCACAGGGAAAGCTCAGAGTGAAGTGTCACTGTTTTGCACCTCTCCACAGTTAATGAATAATGAACGGGCTTAAAATATCAGTTTTCACAGAGACAAGCAGTCACTTTTAACCTCTGCACCACTGTTCCTTGATGTGTTTGGGTCACATGCAGCATTGCTTCTTCTCATTCAAGAAGCGAATGAGATGATTAGTCTTCTACAAATGTAGTTTTCCTATCTATGTCTACAGATTTTCCATTCGGGTCTGTGGTTTCTCTCTTAGGTTAGACACTTACTGTAGGGAATTTTAACACCTCTCATAGACACCCCCTCAGAGTTTGCAGTGGTCAGAGACAGAAATGTTTCCCCAGGCCTAGTTGCAAAGATCTATCACATATCACAGATATTTGTAGGTAGGTTAGTTATCCCAAGCTTCCATCCTACAAAAGAGAATGGGTACTTCTAGGGTTCACCTTAGGGAGGTATCTAGCATAGCCCAGCTAAACTGTACCTGCTCTTTTTCTGCTGACCATAGCGACTGTGAGTAGCTAAAACACATCCAGGTCAGGTGAGATGAATATCACCAATATCTGGAACAGAAAGACTCACAGCTGGAGCACCAAGTGCTAGCAGCTCGTGTAAGCTCTCTGCAGTGCATGTGTGAATGGGTGTCTCGTGCAAGCTGTCCACACAGGCTGCTCTGGAGGCTGTTGGAGAGCGTGCCTGGGAACGCTGGCAAAGCAAACTAAGAAGGGTCTGAAAGATTAGAAGAATTCATTCAGCTTGTCACTATCCTCAGCCTGGCTGAGCACAGAACTCCCCAGCTACCTTCCCTGTGAAATGCTTGCCTCAAGCATCATGTTTTACATTTTCAGGTATATGCTGTCCTCTTGTTTGTGTGGCCCTTAAGCATATGTGTGGTCTTTAGAACTCAGGAACAATTAACTAGATGCTAAGTTACAAACCTTCACCGAGGAAATTACGAAATTGTCTTTTTTTTTTTTTTTTTTAAAGGAAATTTTAGGAATTTAAAAAATAATTTCTTCTTTCTTAAAGCATTTGGATTTTGAGACATGGAAGGTAAAAAGCAGGTAAGAATTCTGCAGTCATATTTCTCCTTAAAAATACAGAACATCTCCTCTGAAATTAAGAATAGTTCTTGGAGTTATTTGTAAAGGTTGCACCAGTGCAAACTTTAAAATAAAACAAACACTCATGGAAAAGTGTCCAAGGTGTTTTCCTTTTTTTAATGTCTGCTGGTTTGATAATTGGTATGAATGATTTGTGAGATTCCAACATAGCAATGCATTTCACTTGATACTGTTCTTTTAATTTAAGATTACCCACTTAAAGAAATGGTTGGCACAAGAGGCAAAATGCGTGTAATGTAACTCATACCAGCAGTCAACTCGCAATTACAAAGGAAATTAAACCATGACTTCAAACTGCCTAACTCCTCCCTCAGGCCAACTAGTTAGTTATTTTGTAAACAGAAGCAAAGGGAACCCATTCCCATTATGAAGAATTATGGCCACTGTTAGGGTGACAACACATGCTCAGGAGCTGGAACTGTAAGTTCTGGGCTGGCCTTTGGTAGCTCCTGAAATGTGTTGGTCTGAGGAAAAAATGTGTTGGCTGGTGAGTTATCTGTCAATTACTGAACATTAACATTACTGTCAGAGCTTGAGATTTTGGCTGGGACTTTCTGCCAGTTCAGAGTTTCCTGTCTCCAATTTGAACTTGTGTTGAAGGACATTCCCATTTAACCTCAAAGCTGGGAACTGGTGCCATACCTTACCCTTCTCTCCCCAGTACATCTGAGGTACAGCTGAAAGAGACTGAAGCTGAGTTTTAATTTTGCTAAATTTCACTTTTGGACTAAACGAGAGACTTGGTTATATCACAGGAACATGAGTCTTTCTCTTTTTGGAGGCACCATTCCATGATGTGCTAATTCCACCCCCAGACTGCATATCTAGCTGTCTAAGGAAGTGTTAAATACCTAATGATATTTTTTGTCCTTCTTTGTCAGCCTGAAGGAAATGTGAATAGATTCAGTTATTAAGATATTAAAGAGACTTGGTTAAAACATTCTCTTCTCTGTGGGGACTTGAGGATTAGAGAGGTGTTTCCAGACATAGCTCTGAATAATTTAGTTAGATAGTTTGCCCATAGAGATCAGAACCAAATGAACCATGAAATAGACCCTCTGGCTGTTATTTCCTAATTGATGTGATATGAAGACACTCCCAAATCAGGTGGACTGACATGGATTTAATGAATTATACTGCAATATTATTATTTAGTAGTAGTAATATTGTAGCTGTTACATTCCAAGATTCAAGAAATTTCAAGTGCCTAAGAAAGGTAGTATTTCTTATTAGACTAGTCTATAGATGGGAGAAGTGCAGAAGCCTTTAGGCACAAGGTCACTCCATGAGGTCATCAGAAACATTGCTCAATAAATTTGACCTTCATTTATTTTGAAGGAACAGCTCGGCTCAGAGTTTAGTATCAGGTTTTTATTTCCTCCTGGAAACAAAATTTCACTTTGCAAGGAGCCTCATTACTATCCATTTGCAGAGTAATTGCTGAAAGCTTTTTGTTCTCCTCTTTAAAAGTATGTAGTTTAGAAACACAAGGGATGATCAAGATGCAAGAAAAGATATGACAAAGGGATGTTATGCCAAAAACTTCTGTTTTTTTTCCAGATATGTGGGCAGCCTAATAAAGGTATTGCCTCTTCCTACATATCTTATGACTCCATGCTATTATTTTTGTTAAGGAGCTACTGAAAACTCTCAGCAATCACCCTACAAATTGCTAATAATGAGGTAATTTGCAAAATGAAATTGTATTTGCAGTAGGAAAATAAAACCATAACTAGTGAATTTTAAAGAGAACATCTATTTGAAATAACTGAAGCTCAAATTTAGTGAACATTTTCAGAAAAAAAAGGAGTTGTAAAATACCTCAGAGCTGGAATAAAGAAACATTGCTATTGTGAAACACGGGAACCTTTGTGCTCAGACATGCAGCTCAGTTACAGCATTTGCCACATCTGACATAATGTTGGTGGAGGACAAAGAACACTTGGAGTTCAGCTGGAAATGTTTTTCACACATCTCACGGTGTAAGATTCTGGAGTGGATCAGTTTTCTCTCTGAATATAATATGTGAATGAAAAAAAGTGGCCTATATTTCTTTAACTTAAACTTAATTAGTAACAATATTGGGAGTGCAGTTTTCTTGCAGAGCTCCTATAATCAAGTGGAGAGAAATAGACCCTGCCAAGGGTGGGCTCTGGCTGACATGAGCTGCCCTCAGGAGGGTGGGTAGCTTCCTCCATTGATAGCTCTCCAGTTATTATATTGCAAAGCGTATCAAAGAATATATGAAACCTGGCTGGCTTGAATTTTGGCCACTGAAGGAGAAATCAAACTAATGTTTTCAATAAGGCTCACTACGCACATGGAATGTGCTCATCTTCCTCTGTAGAGGTTTGAGTCTGGATTTTATTTTTACCCATTTCCTTATAATAAGGTGGTGGCTGAAAATGCACATGTACTGAAATTGCAAGTTAAGTCAGTATTCAGTAGATTTTATCTTATGTCTGGCCAAATCTCGAGTCAGCCAGTCAAGAGGTGAAAGTGGGCTTCTCAAAACAATGAATTTCACTAAAAAGATAGTGAGATAAAGGATAAGAACTCTTGGCTTTTAAGGTTATTCATGCATATTACACACCAGATGGGGACCCCTGGTGGTCTAGTGGTTAAGATGCGGTGCTCTCACTGCCACGACCCGAGTTCGATTCCCAAACCAGGTTCAGGGACACTCCCCCGGGCAGATGGAGCTAGTCAGCCCCTAAGGCCATCCATCTAAGAGAAGGTCACTCTAAATAAACCTACATCCTGAAGACCTCACTGCCATTGTCCAAGCCTGCTTGGCCCGGCAGATGAACCTTAGGATTAAAGGGTGGGCTCAGTTCAGCGCAGGCTGTGTCTCACCTAAAAAATCCATTGCGCAGGCTTGAAAGGTAAAAGACCTTTCCCAAATCTTCGTTCGTGAAGACTGGCCATATATACACACCAGATGCAAAGGTAGCACAACACCTCTCCCAATATCATCAGTGTTCATTGGCATGCCTTATGCTCCAATGTGCAAGCTGCATGTTCTATTAATACTTGCAAATTCTTCTACTCTCAGGAAGAAAAGATAAAGCTGAAAGCACAGAATCATTTCTGCTAATGTTTTGCTCCACTGAATCAGTTCAGCAACAGCAACAGCAACCACTGGACCTCAGGGAAAAATGTAAAAAGAAAATGTTGATTTATTTGCCTGTTTTATGGTGGAAGCAGAAACACACTGATAGGCTTCAACTGATAAAGTGTTTCAGAGATCTAGAAAGGACATCAACAGCACTGCCGCAAACCTTCCTCTGACTTGAGATAATTTCTTCTCCAAAGAGCCTTTAAAGATAGGTTTTTTATTCTTTCAGTTACTGGAGCATTAACTAGCCATTAGCTATTTATTCAAGTAGCTACACAAATGGAGTAGAGGAAGTTTAACAAACTTTTTCAGCACATTTCCATCAGTTCCCAAGAGCAGCTTCATACAGTGTTTTATCAGCCACTGTCTGGTGGAGACTTGTCCTGGCACAGCAGGCCAATCTTTGACACAAAACTGATCACTTGGAGCAGTGATCAGCTTCTCCATTCATGAGGACAATAGAGAAATGTCATGCAAAAATTCTATTTTTTCAGCAACCATAAGCAAAATTTATTTATAGGTGCACATGGTATAAAATTATTTATGTCAAGGGAAGGAACCATAAGAACACAACTTTTGGCTGTTACAGGCAACAATGTAATTGCTGCTTAGACTAGAAGGGTCCAGCAACCCCACTCCATATACTTCTTCATATGATCAAGCATGTCCTAGTGTTTTGGAGCAAATTTAAGACCTATTATAAAAGATAAAGAGCGACAAAGAAACTGTTCCCACGGGAAGAGTGCAAGAGAGTTCTGTAGCAGAAGCACAGGAAGATGCTTGAGGTTCCAGAGCTGTACACAGGCAGCTACTGATCACTACAGAAATTTAACCTTGGGAAGAAGGGAGGATTATTTTTAGGGCATAATCAATATAAAGAAAAGCATGTATGCAACATATGCAAAACATCCTGTGTATGGTGAAAAGACAAAAGTGATAACAAGAAAGTACAATGCCAGTAATGGCCTCTGCAAGGAAAAGAACAAAGGGAAGATTGAGAGAAGAATCGCTCTGGGACTGTCCCCTGGCTGTGCATGCTGGAACTCATCAGTGCTGCTACCTCAGCACCAAGAGGTTCTCCCTTCCCTTTGGTGTGGAAAGATTGCTGCTTTTGGATTGGCTGTTCACTTTTTACAAATGCAAACTCAACAATCATACATCAAGTTACTATCTTTTATTATAGAAATGGGTTCAATAAATTTAAAGAACAGTGGGTGAGTGCTGTTGTGAATGTGTCTCTGTGTGTGTGCAGGCCCGTGTGTGTCTTTCAATCCAAACTTCCTATAAAATGGTGTGGTTGATACTGGGTCACAGAGTCAAAGTTATATCAGATGTAGCCCTTAGGAATCACATTCCACCCTGAAAATCCATATTCTCTCAGCTACAGAGTCACATGGGACTTCTGTGAGAACTTCGTTCAAGGCTGTGCTTCCCTCAGCTTTCTCACACACAGTTTCCCTGTTTCCTTTTGCATCCCAGCAGTGAGCAGGTGAGTTGTCTATGGCTGGAGCAAGAGGTGAGAAACCAAATCAAAGGATTGCTCCTGTGGCTGAGCCATGCTACAGCTAGAATTTTGAGAACATTTCAGTTAGAAGTTTCTCTGCTTCTGATACCCCTCTACATGAATATGTGTGTTCCCCGTGCCTTGAAGAATTTTAGTATTCTTTGTCTTCACTTGTCATATTCTCAGATGAATATACTTTCATGGCAGGAAGAAGGAAACAAAAGGGAATGACTCACCCAGATAACGGCAATGAAATATATTTTTCTATTAAATTATAAAATTATATTTTTCTATATTAATGGTGCAGTGATGCCAAAGTAGACATTCTCTGCTTTTAGAGGTGTTTAGAAACCTGGCTCTGACAGATGAGGAAATGAAAGAAAGTCAAACATATTTGTCCGCCAGGTCCATCCAGTTTACAGTAGATGGGAATTGTGTAGAGGGTCAGTTTGTGGCGAATATGCATAAGGAAAAGGAGTTTCTGCTCTGTGAAAACATAGACCTGATTGCTTTTTGAAAAACAGAAAAAATTTTGGGAAAAATATTTTAGCGGAAAAATTTAAATCAATGGCTGTTTTAGTTTGGGTTGAGTTTCTTTCTCCCTTTTAGACAGAGAAAGAGACTTGTATCACTGAGGGTTTTTTTCTGCACTGTGAATCAGAAACGGGCAAGACAAGCCTGAAAGGAATAGTTTTGCTTCTCAGAAAGCTGAAACAGATTCACATGCTCATCTGGGCTGCAGTTTAACAAGTACAGTACAACACTCATCTTGGGACAGGTTTGTCTGGAGACATGCTACATGGAAGTGATGGAGGATTCAGACCATGATCCATGTCGAGATTGCAACACCAGGCTGGGCTGAGTGTCAGTGTCATGATAATGCAGATATACTGGTCTGGTTCCTCTTCCTGTTTAGTCAGTGTTAGCCTGGGAATATCCTTGCACTGTGCTCTACTGGGCAAAGAAAATGTGTCTTCCAGGGATGTAATGATATTTAGTTTATTTCAGGAGAAAAGATACTTTTCTACAGATTATGCTTTCACTTCTACCTTTGTAGGATAACTATTATCTGCCAACAAAGATAGAGGTTTTGTAAAAATAACATAACATTTAACTATCTTTGGGATTAGACATCTGGGTTTGTGACTTTCTGTAGTTTTCTTCATCACCTTTTGGAAAGACCAATTTTCTCGAACTCACTGGAAGTCTAGGACACACCTGGATTGATCAAAAGAGTAAAATGGAATCTCCTTCTCATGTCCTTGTCCTCATCCTCATTAACACTGCCTTTGTCAGCCCGTAACATATATCTCAGTGTCCAAGTGAGACTGATATTAGTTATGAAAGTGCTAAACTGCTCTTCTGTAGCAGGTAGTACAAAAGAATCTTATCCTCCCTTGGGCTTTTTGGAGCCAAATTAGATGCTAAAATGTAAGGGATAGTAATCCTGAACCAAATTTTTCTCTCCCATGATAACTTGTCCTTCCAGGCCACAAGCAGAAAGAAGCAGACCTGACATCACTTACATGTGAATGTGTCTCACAGGAAAATCTGCATGAAAAATAAAAATATAATCCCATGGTTTCCCCCCATCATAAACCCCAGTAGGACTGGAAAAGGGAGTGTGCATATTTGGGGGATGAAAAGGTTGTATGAGACTTCCTGCTCCTTTGAGGACTTGGAATGTGCAGACCCTTGGTATTTGGGATTCACATGACATTTTCCATCAAAACAAAAGATAAAATAATAACAATAACTATTACAAAACAAGCAGCAGGCAAACACAGAAGTCTGTGATTTAGAGAAATTAGGTTACCAAGCCTTCTGTCTCTCAAATATGTGATCTGAAAGAAAATCATTGCTCAGTTTGTCAGTCATGTGTTTCTCCATAAACACAGGGTGTCTAATCTCATCCTCATTTACACATTTTCATGGATGCTGTGATATCTAGAGATTTATGGATGCCTAAAGGCCACGTTATTAATATGAGATAAGCAGCTGACTATAATTTACATACAAGGCACAGACTATTTAATTTTGTGTTCAGTATTTCATAGCTCAGCTGAAGTGGTGGGTTGTGTAAATATTCAAGTAGAGGAAACTGAGATGGAGAGCTATTTTCAATTTTAGGAGTGTCAAAGCACCTTCACCTAAATATGCCACTATAACAAGTTTGGGGCCGCTGCTGGCCTGCGGTTTCTGCAGGCTTTCCAGGAATGACACCCAGCCGGGTAAAGGCCAAAGGCAACATACTTTCAGAGACTTCCTGAGGACTATGAAGAAAAGCTGTTGCTGCTCTGTGTCCTGCTAATGCTGCATTTCCCATCTTTCTGTCCACGGGAGCTCAGTGCCCAGGTTGCGCAGAGAGCGGTGACAGCAGGCAGTGACAGTGGTGGCAGTGGTGGCTGCAGGCAAAAGTACCTTCCTCCTGAGTTAGATGAGGAGCAATGGCCCAGCACACCTTGGCCTCAGCTGCTGGAGCTTATCTCAAGGGGTAAAAACACAATTCAACCTCTGCCCTGCTCACTCAGGCTAATTACTGTGAATTAGTGCCAAATGAAAGCATGAAAAGGCAGCATTTGATGATGGTTGCTGGCTAGACAGCAGACACCACTAACAGGTAGGTCACTGACCTGCTATCATGACAAGAGAAGTTTTAATGAAAATTTTATTTGGAAGCTGTGCCCTAGAGATGACGATGCCTGTGTCCTGGTGCCAGCCCAGGTATCCAGTTTACATGGGTCAATGTGTAACACACAACACATCTGGAGTGCAGATCAGTTGTTCACCATCATGATACCTCAAAACTAAACTAGGGGATGAAAAGGTTCTATGGTATTTTAATTTCAGCCAGTTTACATCTAGAAAGCCCTAAGCAAATTGTTCTGATTGAAGAGATATCTTTTCTTTCATCAGAAAGTTAGACTAGAGACCTCCCAAGTACCCTTTCAACCTGATTTATTCTTTAACTTTATGGTTCTATATATTATGGATCTATAGTATACATAGTTAAATATACATATAAATGCATATATATATATAAATTACATAAATATATTAATATATACACATATGAAAAGCTTCAGGAAGGACTAAGCAGAGATTAGCTTATTTACCCTTGGAGGGATAAATTTGCCCAACAGAAAGGAGCTGCATATCCCCATGAGGTCTGTGAAGAGACAGCTGGAGGAAGAAGAAAGTAGATGGGGCCATCAGGAATACCAGGCCATCAAAATCTTACTAGAGTTCTCTGTGTGTATACACCACTGTAACTCTAATACAGAGAGAAATATGGGAAAATACTGTGCAAGTTCAACTCTTCCTCTGCTTTGAAACAGCAAATCTCAAGTGTACTTTCAGAGACTGTCCCTTAGTTGCTTGCAAAGTTTTAAATTCGACGACACATTTGTGGTCCCAGGAAAATGCAGTAATTTCTCCTATAAATCCTAGACATCTTTTTCATGTGTATTTTTAATTAGTATCTTGGGGAATTCACTCTAAATTTTCCTTGGTTTTATTAGCTACAAATCCAT
This sequence comes from Platyrinchus mystaceus, assembly GCA_035041135.1. Taxonomy (NCBI): domain Eukaryota; kingdom Metazoa; phylum Chordata; class Aves; order Passeriformes; family Tyrannidae; genus Platyrinchus; species Platyrinchus mystaceus. Next base: position 6,804,982 of record JAWWLV010000045.1, read on the forward strand.
CATGAATTACACTTTTACAACTTTTATGATTAACAGGGTGTTAGATGCCTTCTGCACATGTAAGTTTTGCCTTTATCTGAAAGCTGTGTTCTGTTTTCATTTACAAATAAGCATCACAAGGAGGACCAGGAGGACCTTGCTGCTGACTGAGTGCTGAGGGCGAGGGGGATATGACCTGATGAGAAGGAGCTCCTTGGGTGAGATGAGAGAGTAGCAGGGCTCTCTGTTGCAGAGCCTGGGCTTTGAGCTCTGCCTTTAGCCTGCACGTCTACTGACAGGTGCTCCCTGCTGTAAAATCATACCTGGCCTTGGAAGTTTCTGCATCTGCAATCTGCCTGTGATAGCAAATGCAGAATTTTTGGTCTGTGCTTCATGCAGCCTGACCAGGCATTGAGTTTTGAAGTGGACTTTTGACAGGAAATATTTGTGGCTAAATCCCAGGACAGGCTCCATGCTGTGCTCAGAAGTGAGGTGACATCTGCTTGTTGCAGACCATGACTTTTAAGCTCTTTCTTACTTGGATGGCACAGTTACGATGGAAATGGTCTATGAAATTACATTCCCACAACAGAAATCACCAGTGTTCAAGAATAAATGAGAAGGTGAATTTGTGTTTCTGCTTCATATTATTTGAGTGTTGACAGGGGCACAGTGAGGAGGAAGAAAACAAAGGAAATAAATCACATAAAAATGTAGGACCAGGGAGGAATAAAAGTTTTCTCATAAAGTCCAATGGATGAAAGGGTAAAGAAATCCAGGCACATGAGCTAAAACAGTTAGCAAAGCTGTTTGCTGCACTGTCCCCTGTACCCTTGAGAAGGAGCAAGGCTTCTGGATATGTGGAGCTCTGGCTTATGTTGGGGTTCCCCCCTGGATTCGTAACCCTCCAGAGTCCTCTCTGTATGCTGCCCTTCACCAAGCAATGGCTGGGTGTGGTGAGAAGTTGTGTTTGTGCTCTTTCCCATGGAGCCCTTTACTTTTGTTCAGCACTTTGTTGTTCTGGTAATACAAGTTAACAGGCTCTTGAACCAGCATCTCTTTATCAGCAGAAAAGCATCATGATTCAGAACATCAAGTGCTGCACTTGTGCCCTCAGGAGGGAATGCAGAGGATGGGAAGATCAAGAAGATGAACCAGCCTATAACTCTTTGAAAGGCCAAACAAGCACTAAGATAGAGTGAGTGAATTTATCTAGGGGCTTTGGATTCTCACATCCTGCTGCTGGAAGCTGGAATCAGGTACAGGTGTTTCTTTTTTTCCTTCCTGAAAAGATTCAGGATATCACGACATTTGTCATATATGTTTTACTGACTTGCAAGAAAATTATGTGCTTGGTGTATCTCACAGACAATAAGGAATGAACTCTCATGCTGTCTTAATGACACACTTCAGTTCTGTGGAGTTATTTCAATTTAATGAAAAGGAGAAATAAGTAGGACCCCAGAGATATGAATGGAATACCTGTCACACAGCGTGTCAGCAGCAGTGGCAGCATGAGGGTGCACAAATCCTAGCCAGTCCTCTACTCCAACCCTGCTGATAGCTGGTCCCTGAGCATTTCCCTGCAAATCACATTATCACTGAGCCTGAGAGCCTCACTCCAGGCTTTCAGCTAAATGGCAAGTGAAAATAAATCTTAGTTGCTCTATGCTCCCTCTGTAGTTAGTAGGCGAGAGGTGTAGGGGCAAATCATACCTCACACGTGCTGGAGCACACTCTGTCAGTGCTGATCCCCTCCATTAACTGTAATCAAAGACTAACCAAAATTGAGTGTGAAGGGTAAATGTCTAAAATTGCACAGTCCCACACCAGTCATATAAATGCACCTGATCATTTACTCAGACTGGTGTGTTTGAAATGCACCATCAGATGTTCCTGGAAAATGGGAGAATACATTCAGGGCCATTTGCCAGATTTCTTTCATGGAAACCTGCAGGTTTATGCATGCAGGGCTCATCTATATGTACCTCTGCCTTTCAGCAGAGGAGGCATTGCTTGAATAGCTGTTTGTGTGTCTGCAAATCTGCTTATCACTGTTCTGTTTCTTGCCTACTTCCTTGTGGTGGGTGTGAATCTCTAGCCAGGCTAAGGAAGAGAGAAAATCCACAACCTGACTTGCTTGCAGTGTACCTGATGGACTGGTAGCTTCCAGGCCATCCTCTCTCTGCACTGGGAAAGCATTCTCAGATTTGGAGGTGGAAATATGAGAATATCACTGATCAAATGTCCCATGCAGGAAGGTCCTGACTTTCCATTAGCAACACACCCAAAGACTTTCTTCAGCTAGGAAAGAGCAAAGGATAATTCTTGGTCCCATAGAAATCAATGACAAGGCTTATATGTATGAAAATTTCACATATGTGTTAAAATTTCACACCTTTCTGAAAGGAAGAAGGCATGGGAGATTTGCTGATTAACTTGCGACATAAAAATCACTCACCTTAAAAAATAACTTACATTAAAACAGGAATTTGCATTATAATGGAAGAATTGATAACAAAGAAATGAGCAAATTATACTGTAATCTGGTAAAAATATATATGGAACAAAGCCACTGGAAAAGAACTTGACAGGTTTCTTAATGTTTTAAATTGGAAATGAAAGCTCTTCAGAGTTTCAAAGATTTTCATGTTGATTTTAAAACTAATTTTGTTCAAAAAAAGAGCCTTCTGTTTTCAAAACTGCACAATTGCAAGCTTCAATTTTTTTTCCAGCTTTAACAGCTTCAACTTCCAAATCATAAAAGTATAAAAGATATTTCAGTCAAAATGAAAATTATTTTTTCTGGCTATAGCTAAATAAATATTTTCCTGGAGTTTTGGTTAAAGAAAGTTGGGGTTGATGTTGTGTCTAGATGTTGAGTGGGAATATGCTTGGGTGCGTAAAAAATGTCTGCATGTTAGAAAGATGATTAAGAATCTGGTACTGGAACCAAGATTGCTTGTTCCTAAACCTAGAGTCTATTAACAGTGTATGCATTTAAGCCCATAAAAATACTTGTGGTGTCAGAAAAAGTTTCAAAATAATTTAAGATGTTAAAGTGCCTATGCATTTGTGTCGGTCATTACTGTCCTGAAGCGTCTCCCTGGCAAGGACAGAAGCATATGGCACACCTCTACCTTCCCTTGTGATCAGTATGCCATGAACCAGCTTCCATGAAGTGCTATTCTCCTAAACTCAAATGATTTCAACAATTTGGAGACATTCAAGTATCTCTGAGGATAAGTGGGAAAATAGTCTCTATGTTTTAAATGCTGTGAGGAGGGGAAGGAGAAAGGATAATTCTTATTTTCTGGAGGTCTAAAACCAAAAAGATTGTTTCACCCTGTTTTGTGCTGTTCGTGACATTAATAAATCAAATGCAGTGACAGAATGGCATATGCTGTGTGTACATTGTCTAGGTGTCTATATACATCATGGTATGTGACTGTCTTCACTGATCCAGCATTTTTTAGGAGACCAGTGGCATGATGCACATAAGCCTCATGCTGCTAAGGCAAGATGTGACTTCAGCTGCACTGCATGCAGCACCCAGACGAGGGTTTGAAGCATCTCACTTTGCAGCTGCTCTTGCATTACTCTTCCTTTGTGACTGAATCTATATTACCAGAGCATGTCCAAGATTGTGCATCCTGCTGAATCCCTTACTGAGAGGTAAAATGCAGCAATGGACCAGTCCCATCTGTCCCTTCTTGTTTTCTGTGGTAAAGAAATCCAGGCACACGGGCTGCAGGAATTCCTGATGTGCTCTAAACTTGTCCGCTACTCAGGTATCAGGATCCTGGGAGACCAGGCATCCTAAGGAGCTCTGCAGCATGTGCTGGGAGGTACATCAGCAAGTACCCAAGAAAGTGGAGTACTTGGCTTCACCAGCCATATCCCACTGGGAGTGAGAAAAACACAAGGGATGTGGTTAGTAGTATCTAGAGATGGTCTGAAGCAAATGCTGAGAAGACCTCTAAAGGAGGGAAAAGTTCAAGCTCCAATATGACAGTTTCACATAGTTTCCAGTGCTGTTAGCATTGTACAATTACTGAGGATCTCCTGGGACTGAGTATGCTGAATCCTACACATATTTATCCTTCAATTCCTCTTGGAGTTAGTTCTCACACAAAGCACAGCATGATGTTTCCTTGGTATCAACTCATTCAGCCGAGAATATCAGTTTAATAATACATAGAAATGCAAGTTCAACCTAGATGCTTCAGAAGAAAGTTAGAAATGTAACAGCAAAAAGACAGGATGTTCTAAACTTTACTTGTTTCCACTGTAGATCTATTTAGCCTTGCTATTAATCACAAAGCTAAGATCAGCCATATGTGATGGCAAAAACACAGAGATATCATGTAACACATGGCGAGTCCCCATGAAATTCGCTCAGATTGTCCACCCTCTTTCCACTTCTCCTGCACATGTTTAATGTAGCTTTTTTATAATTTGTCATTAAACCTGTAGTTCTGTAACATAGGAAATGACACTCTTGCAAGGACATTGGCCATTGGCCATGGTCCAGTTATTATGTAAATTAATAGGAAAATAAGGAAGAAAAGGCCAAGTCTTGGCATGGGAATAGCAGGCAGCTGCCTAGTGTAGCAGGTGGTGAAATGACCATCAGCTTCCAGACATGCCCAGACTGGCTGTGAATTAAATGGATGTTGGTGTGTGGAATTTTTAGAAGGTGGAGGGTAACATTGCCAAGACCAGCTGTTGCCACCTTCATCTCTTCCTTCTGCTGGAAGCAGGAGGAGCATCGAGCTGATTTTTTAGGGTTCTCCCCAAGCTCTCTGTCCTTTCTGCCCTCTTGTGACTGGGGTGGCCTTGCCTGGGTACCACCCTGGTCTGAACTGTGATAATAGTTCTATCAGGAATTCAGCTAGCTGTTATTGTGACTGATGAGCATTTCAATAATTGCAGTGATATTTTGTATGCATGAAAAGAGAAGTTATTACCTGTAAAGTTTACTTTCAAGAGATAATCTTTGTACAGCTTCCTGCCATCCAGATGCTTCATGGCATCACAGAGCTTGGTGGTGTTTGGACACAGAGTCCTCTGCATTTTATGCAAGGCATGGGCCATTGCATACACAGCATTCACAACAAACATGATCTTGGATTCTTGCTCGTAGTTGGAACTGTTGATGGTGAAGTGCTTTTCACAAGCCTTTTTATGTGGTTTTCGGTTCTGCAGATTGCACTGGAATTTTTGCTCCCAAAAGTCCTTGAACCAGGGGTTGCGCCTGTTATTGTAAGGGCTGAGACTTTGGAAGTACTTGTCAAACTCTTTAACTGGATGGGAAGCAAGCTCCAAGGTTATCGCCCCAGAAGCGATGCGCTCATTGCCTTTGACGATACTCTCCTGTGCTCCCCATCCATCGCTGGCGATCCAGGTGAAGGAAACATTGAAGCGGTTGGCAGCCGCAATGAGCTCCCGAGAGTCATCCCCTCTCATGAAGAGCACCACCACCCTGGCGTTGGGTTTCTGAAGCAGCTCCCTGATCACGCCATCATAAGACTTCCTGATGTTGGACCGTCCCACCTTCTCGGAGGTGGCGATGCAAATGTTGCGCAGGCGAGCTTCCTGCTCAAAGGCTTCGATCCCCGTCTCCCCGTAGTCGCCCTCCGAAGCAACTGTGGAGACGTAAGTCCAGTTGAAGTACCGCAAGATCTCAGCCATGGCTTTCGCCTGGTAGAAGTCTGGAGGCACAGTCCGTGCGAAATAGTCATAGCGGGATTTGTCGCTCAGCTTGGCACTGGTGGAGGCGTAGCTTATCTGGGGGATCTGGAAGAGTCTGAGCAAATTTGCCACCTGGAGAGAAAGTGAGAAAACACAGATTGTTAAAGAGTGGTGTTTATAAAATTGGACAGAAATATCCAGGGAAAGGCATTAACAGTGTTTTTTAATAAGATGTGTTCTGACAGTCACAGATTGAGGGTGTTGATAGAGGATGTTGATAAATTCCAGTGAGAGCAGTGCACTGTGCATAAGCACAAAAGCTGTTCTGCTGCCCAGTTAATTCCCTGAGTTCTACTGGAACTATAATGGACATTTATTTTTGTGAAATTGAGTCTGTTTAAATCAATAGAGAATTAGACACAAATGGACAATACAATTCAGTCTCAGTCTGTGTTCCTTACAAAGGTCTGGGGATTTGCATGTCTTTGCTGTTCATAGTGGGTTTCATCTTCTCCAAGATTCATTGCATTTGATAACCAAATATACTATAAGATGTAAATTTCCCATGAGTGCAAATATCACAGATGTACCAGCCATTTGGAGAACTTTCTGATCTCACTTATTCAAGCTCTCCTAGCTTTTACTCTTTTAAACTCTTTTTTCTGAGATGTTCTGACTGCAGACCTACTGAGATGGCATATTGGTTGCATGTTAGTACTCTCCAAGTACTGCACAATGTCATGATGACCTACAGTTTTTCATAAATAAAAAAACTTTTATTAATCTCTATTTGCCCTTCTTGTGTCATTTATGTGGTCCAAAGTCCTGTTTTTTTTTTTTTTAACTTTTTTTTCCATACATTGCTATGTTCAGTGATTATATATTCCCAAATCTACTCTGTTGCTCTCATAGAAGTGTGTCTCCTGATCATATCTGGAAAGAAATCAAGAAAGGCTATGGCATTTTTTTTCCTATGCTAGCTTCTTAAATGACAAAGGGGAGATTTTGGAGTTCTGCTCTTGGTCACTAGAAATTGTGTCCAGTAAATTAAATTTAAAGCTAAGAGTACAGCCTGATAAAACCATTTGAAAAGCAGTAGTGTACTTGAGATTCCTAAGGGAAAATTATTAAAAATTGCCCAATCATTTTCTCCAGATGTTTCTCTGACCACAGACTATGTCTGTGAGAATTCAAAGGCAAAGGACTGCTTTGAAAAACATGTTGTGGAACAGGCAAATTTTGAAGGCTCAGACGTCATTAGCAAATTAGACAGTCTGGTAAAAACAACCCAAAAAACCAGAAGAATTTTATTGCTTTTTAGCAACCGTATCACTTGGGATTTTATAGATATAGATTCTGTCTTTTCTGTAATGCAGACACTGGACTACTGCTCTGCTGTGGCTCAGTCTCACCCTGTAAACTGGTGTAATCTTATCTGGGCCAGATTCTGCTGCCAACCATACATGTACAGTGACTTTCACAACCCCTGGGACACATGGAACTGAGGACTTCAGGAGGTCCTTGCCCTCCTGTCCTTCTGGGACACCAGGGAAGAGCAGGTGGGATGTCCTGGCATCTCAGCTGTGTATGTGGAATGTGTATGTGTATGAAGCTTGCCCTTTACAAAATAAACCACTAAGAGTGGTTTATTTTAGTTTAAACCAAAATAATACCTTCTCTACACTTCTTGGAAGGGAGTTTAGCTAATGCTCTGTGGTTTTGCCAGTGGGTACAGGATGGGAAGTGCTGTAGCTGAACAAGTTACTGTCCCTCAGAAAGCTGACAGTGTGTCCTTAACCTCCCTGCTAGATGGTAACACACATTAAACTGCCCTATACTAGAAGTGTGGGATTTAATTTCCATAGTGGTGATGTAAATGAACAGCTTTAAAGCAACGGGATGGGCAGAGAGGCTTGTTTTGTCACAAAGGTACAATGGATGCTTTGAGAATTGTTGAGTCTGTGTGCCTTTTTATCTTGACTACATGTTGACACATCCACATGATTTGGTTCACATGTCCTCTCTCAACAAGAGCATTCTGATTTGGTAATAAGAATGTCCTCTGTGTAGCTATTATGGAACATTTCTTGCAGAACCGTGTGGGATGGAATTGCTATTCTTGTCTCAGTTTATTCTAGCAGAAATTATTTTATTTTAGCTAAACCATAATGAGGATATGCACACATATCATTCTGCATTTTTCCCCTCAAAGTGGCTGAAGAAGTCCATTTTCCAGCTCAAGCAATGCTGTTCAGTGCATAGACAAGCCTTCAGCTCACAGAAAGATGCTTCCAACAAATATAGTAGCTTCTTTATTGTTTGTTTGTGTGGTTATTTTTTGTTGTTGTTTTACTTTTCTTTTAGTTTAAGCTGCAAAAGCATCCATACACAGAGAAAGAGATCTCCACTCCCAGTTTACACAGGGGCCCCCAGACTTTGAGGTCACTGTACTTCTACGGTCCCTGCAAACTGCTGCAATTCTGATTCCTGTTCTCTGGGGAGAAGAAAGTTTTTGTGTGTTTACAGCTGTTTGCTGTAGTGCTCTTCACTGCAAAGCTGTCCAGATGGTAGGTGTCTCATAGACTAAAAATTATAAAATATAAGAAAGTCTGATTAATTACAGAGGATAGTGACCCAATCATCCCTGAGAACTATGATTGCTCATGGAGTTCAGTAAAGTTGTATCTGTTATTAATTCAGATCAGGATACTCTTCTTGAAATTCTCAAGCTAGAGATTTTCTGGAATGTTGTAGTTTCTTGATTGTAGGGACTAATTTTCCAAAAGAGCTCAAGCCTCAAGAACTTAACTGATGTAATTGGTTTCAGAACAGTCCCTTTTTCCCGACATTTCCATGCTGACCTGAATATCTGATTCTGAAAATTGTATCCTGATTAAGCAACCAACTAGATAAGAGCACAGGTAACAGGTTCTGGAGAGGAGCTGATATCTAAGGCTTTGTGTAGTAGATTCAGTGTAGTAGAGGGCAGTGTAAGCCAGAGTTATGTGCACTGAGATTGAATCACTTGAGGCACACCTCCACTGCAGCTCCATGATGCCTTGGGATGTGTGCCACAGCTTCAAAATTGCAGTGTACATCCGGCAATTGCTAAGTGAAATAATCTATTTTGGCAAAGCTCCAGGCAGCAATTTAATCAAGTCATGGTGCATGCAATTAGTGCCTGAAATCCATATGTTGGCACTTAGGGTTTTTTTACTGTCAAAACTAGTGGGGTTTGCAGATACCTTTGAAAATAAGGCTGGATGTTCTGCACCTGCAAACCGGAGCAGTCACTTTGCACAGCTTGCTGTGAACAAAATGTGTCGACATAGTCAGCATTCGGCGTGATGGGAAACCTTTATTTGCCCTCACTTTGCTGGGCTTATTAGTGTAGTCACTGTCCTGTGTAAAGTGTCCAATTCCCAGGCAAACCTGGCTCTCACTCAGCTCCTGGGACGGTGGGTGATTCGCTGCCCAACATGAGCATGGCAGGAAGTCCAGTGTGTGCCACGTCCCTCCATAGGGACATACTGTCCCAGCAAATCCTGCAAATGGAGTGGCCAGGGCAGTGCCAGGGGATACTGATGTCCCTCTCCCAGCATTGGAGCCACATCTGTCAATTCTACTTCTCTGAGCACCAGGGACAATTGTGGGAAATTGCCAGTCTTGTTTATAACACCAAAAATGGCTTCATAATAAGCTCTGCAAGGAGCCATGAATGAGGTACAGCTATCAAATACAGGAACCTGGTTTCTGAGTGTATTACTGGCCATTCAAGAATTCTGCTGGTAAATGGGGACAGAAAGGTAACACCCCTATGTCTTAGTAGTCTTGGTCTGTCTTATGATTTATTGAATCTCACTGAACATTTTGCCTAATGGTCACAGGACTTTTTTCTGGTGGCAGTAGGATTTATTCTGATGTTTTTATTAAAATTTTCCTTTTTAATGGCCCAGAGACAGCTACATGGATTGTTTAAATGTGTATGGGACTGAAGAACACAAGAAATATTTAGGCAAAAAGGTTAAATCTCAGAAGTGCTAGAACAGATTGAGTTTCTTCAACACAACACACAAGTGTGTATTGCACATTTGTTGGACAGAGGAGGCCCCTTGTTAGATGACAGTGCTCTCTACCCTCTTGAAATTTAACCATGCGAGAATCTCAAGGGACTTAACACGGCTTAATGAATTTAATTTCATAGAGCTCCTTTGAGACAGACAAGAGCTCCTGTGCCTGTTTTGAACAGAAAATAAATTAGTCTGTGGAGCAGAATAGAATTGAGGTAAAGGAGGTTTGTCTCTGTGGAGAAACTGGAGAAATCCCTCCCTCTCTGAGCTGCAATCTGTCCTTATGGAGATTCCGTGGCTGCTTTTGGTCTCCTGAGGAAGTTTTTCTATTTCTGGGGATAAGTTTCTTGTCTTCCCTCTTGGATTCCCACAGCAATGCCATGGCAAAGCCATTCCCAGAGATTTCCTAATATCTAGATCATTGCTATAACACAGGGGCTGAGCTCTGGCTTGAAAAAAACATGTATTGTTGCCAGTGTATGTTGTATCTAGTTCCTAAGTGATGGTGATCTACGTTGTAGGCTTTTTGTCATTATTCGGGCAGTTACAGGTCAAACAGGAAAAACATTAATTCCAATAAATAATACAGGGTTTTTTCTTATTTAAATTCTTCTTGTTTCTTAAATCCAAAAAGATACCAAAATATTGGCAGAAAGAGCCATTTTCAAAAGGCAGGAAAGAAGCACTGGTTCAGAATGGGCTGGGATGTGGGTGTGTGATAGGTGGTGGGCATAAACCTAATGTAAACGCAAAATGAGGCATCTCTCCAGTCAACTGCCTCCATTGGCCTGTGCAGCCTCCTCATGATCCCAACTCCTGATTTGTACCTTTTTCGTCAAGTTAGAATCTCCCTTCTTTCAATTCATAACTTTTTTTTTCTGTCCTCTTGTCATGCATCATGTCAGTAAAAGCATTTGCTTTGTGTTCCCGAGAACGAACCCATACATACTGAAAAGCTCATACCAGATTTCCACCAAACCTCTTTTCCAGGCTAAACATAGTTCCTTCAATTTTATCTTGTAGGGTATGTGCTCCAGATTCTCCTCCCCATGATCATATCCGTATTTGTTGAATCATTCTTTTATTGAGGGGCACAAAGTTGGACATAGTATTCTAGATGGGGTCCAATGAGAATAAACAGAAATAATTCCATCTATCTATTGGCTATGTTTCTGCAGATAAAGCCCAGCAGCCTGTGAGCCTACCATGCTGCCAGATTGCATCATTGGCAATAAATATGAGAAATACTGAAGAGCTGGGCTCCACTATAACTTTGTTTTCTTGGGATTTAGTGGGCTCAAAGGCATGGTTCCTGCCTGGGGACAGTGTGACCCAGTGTGACTCAGTCTGGGCCCTTCTGACTTACTAATGTAATTTGGGAATATTTGGGAGGGGGAGAGTTCAGTAATGCAAATGCAGCTGTTCAGCTCAGACCACCCCTCCAAAAAAAAAAAAAAAAAAAAAAAAAAAAAAAAAAAAAAAAAAAGAGTCACTTCAAATTCTAATTGGTTTTCAAAGGGAAATTAGGACCAGAATTGAAAAACCTTTATCGTGGTGGAACATCACCTCTCCATAGCCCATTTAAAGCTGTGGGTGCTGTGTCTGGGATATTATACAAAGCGCTATGAAAGGCAGTGTCACAGGGGCTGTAACAGGACCTACAGCAGAAAACACCCATTTGGCTTCAGCTGGACTTCAAGCTCTGGCCCCAGGAGTTCATTGGGAATGCCAATATCCTAGTTACTTAAATCAACAAAAGACCAGTTGCAAGGAACTAAGCCAGATGCAGTGAGGTTATTTAGGAGTCCCGGCCTGTCTTGTGCACATTGCAGGATTAAAACAGTGATTTTCATCAGCTTTCTCACTCTTTGGTATTAAGTCTCCTAGTTCATAAGTAATGTTCCTTAACAAAATTTCTTCCAAAAGGTAGCTCAGATGAAGATAATTCACTATCAAACAAATAAAAATTATCTGGCACTTTTTGTTAGCAGGGAAAGGGAAGAAGGCAACATTGCTTTTAGCTTTGCTCTTCTGAAAATTTAGGCAATGAAGCTGGGAAAAATATAGCTAAATATTTGCAGCAGAGTCAATAGCTGTCACACACAGAGAAACAGTGTTTGAACTGTGAAATAATTGCATCTGCGAAATGAACATCAGTAATAAGGAACACTGTCACAATGACATCTACAATTTCCGCAGAGGAACTGGGAATTTCTTCTTATATGCGTGTCTGTCCTGTATAATAAAAAGTAAGCCAGGGAGGGCATGCAGAGAAATGTGCTCTGAGAGAAGAATTTTGTTTGGAAATCTTTTTTCTTATTTTCCTGCAGGGGATGGCACAGTGATCTGTCACATATGCACTCTGCCTCCACACAGCATTAACTGTTGAAGTAAGCAGAGCACTAAGCGGCACCTTGAGAAGGGACCTGTGCAGAAGAGGAGTGCAACTGTTCTCAGAGACTTCATAAACCTGATTGTGAGTGACTCATGTCACATTTACAAATGATCAAAAAAAATACTAAAACTGGGATTGATGGTTCTAAAAGCATGAAATTGCTTCTGGAGTTTAAAAAGCTATCATTGGTAAACATGGTTATTTGAGACTCATTAACTGACGTGTAAGTCCTAATCAGAAGGGGTAGAATCAGTGTAAGTGATGTTCAGATGTCCTTAGATAGTTCTTACTTCTGTCTACTTGCTCTTGTAGTTACATCCTTGGAACACTTTATTGCTCACTACAATTACCTGAAAGGAGGTTGTAGACAGATGGTGTTTGTTTTCTTCTCTCAGGTAACAAGTGATAGGACAAAGGGGAAGGGTCTCAAGTTGTGCCAGGGGAGGTTTATATTAGACACTATGAAAAGTTTCATCACTGAAAGGGTGGTCAGGTAGTAGAATCACCATCCCTGCAAATGTTCAAAAAAATCTGTAAATGGTCTATTGGCAGTCCTGGGTTAATGGTTGGAGTTGATGATCTTAGAGATCTTTTCAAATGTTCATAATTGTATGATTCTTTGGTAGGGCTTCTTCCTTTGTACCTGTGATCTCAGGGGTTACTTACCCATCCCCGTAAAATCGTATCATTTCCCCTTGGCAAAAAGAGAAAATGGCCCCTCTGAAGAAAAAAAATAAATCCCAAACCCAAATCAAAAAGACTACAAAGGAATCAGTTACAGTGGGATTTTCAAAGAAGCCAGCCAGAGGGAGGTACCTTCATTCCTTTGAAATCTCTAGGAAAGAAATATCCAGTGCTCTTTGGGCACTTTGCAAATCGCAACCTAGTGGCTGTTCAGTTTCTGAATGTGGAATAGAAGAAACAAAGAAAGGAACAAACAGCAAGGATCTGGCTGAGAGGTAGCAGAGAGAGAGGCACAACAAAGATAAAGGAGGGAGAGAGTTTAAAGGAGACACATGGAAGTTGGCAAGGGCATGTGTGGCTTAAATGCTAGTCGTAGGTGGTCCCTCTCACAGAGTAGATCTTTTAATAAGGATTTGGCTTAGTTTTCAAGCACAAAATCAGGAGAGGCTGTTGTTTCACAGTTGAATGCAAAGCTCCTCCATAAGCAGAGCACAAATGGCGTGTGTGAACTGAGGTTCCTGGTGAACCCCTGCAGCCCCCTGCATTTTTCTCCTGCCAGTATCCCCGCTGGGTCCATGCACAGCAGGACAGAGCCCCATATGTTCTGGGAGTTTTTTTGCATGTAGTTCTTCTAAGGATTTTGCACTATTTTCAGTGGTTATGGAAGTCACAAGCTATCGTTAAGACTCTGTTTGAAAGGTGGTTTATCCTTGGAGGAAGGAAATGGCTGTGATTAGCTTTCAGGCTCCATGAGCCTTTGGCAGACTTTTGTGGCTAAGCAAAAATGACAGCCAGGAAAAGACTGCCAGTAAATGAGTACATACTCTGAATTTCATGCCAGATGGTCACTCACTTAGGAGTGGCCTTAGCTTTTGTGATAGTGGTAATGTACTGTTAAACCTCCTCCAGTGGTTTTGTTAGAGTTTACTTGAGACACAGCAAGGCATTGAAGAAAAGAAAGCTGAACACTGGTTTCTATTCTGCCATTTTTACTGGATGAGGCTATAACTTGGAAATAACTTTCATGACCATGATCTGGAGGTCTTGTGAGCTGGTAGCATAAAAAAAGCTTTACATACACATGAATAGAGTGGATACAGAAATTCAAAGTCCAGCCCACCTAAAGTAATATCTTAATTTTTCTAAGAGATAACTGCCGGGAATGGACCCCAGTCTTCATTTTCAGAAGATGAATCCAGTTTTCAGAAACAGAGAAGAACAAATCCAGCACTTGAATAATTGCATTCCTGCTTCCACAAGCATATTCCTGACAAGAACAGACCTAAGTATTTTAGATATGACATTGGGATTGGCTATGCAGGTGCTCCTCTGCAAATGAACACTGTTTCTCTCTTATTCTTTTTACAATGTCATTGAACATCTCCAAGGAAAATACGTTTGAAATTTCTGTTGTAAACTAGGAAAGAGTGGATAACCTGCCTCAGATGAAAAGTCATGAACCCAAAAGAAAACCCTCCAAATTTTTAAGGATTCTCCTCCTGATCCCAGATTCAGCTCAAGTCAGAATTTCATTTCATGAAAAGAGATTTTTTTTGCCTTCTTTTTTTTTTTTTTTTCATCATGAGCTTTCCATTGACTGAAAATCCTGGCTTGAGTTTTGAGAGATCAAATGCTGTACAGATTGGGCTCACTGCTAATTTAAACACAACATCTAAAAACTAATTATCCAGATCATCATTAATGATAATAGCCTAGCCTGACCAGAAAATAATTAAGCATTCTGCATTCTCTTGCTGTTTTTAGACTCTGCTAAAAATGCCTATCGCACATACTGACTCAGTGGGGAAGGTGTTCATTGCTGATTTACCAGCAAATTCTTTTTTCCTTAGTGGAAGGATAATGAAAGAAGTAGAAATCAGACAGCAGGAGCATCATGAAATGATTTGGCAGACAGCTGTCCAGACAAAAAACCAGGAGAGGGAGGGTGACAGAAGGGGAAGAAAATGTATTGAAATATAAAGAAAAATTCACAGAAGGAAAGAAAAAAACCAGAAATAATTTTTGTCTGAATAATTCAGCATATTTTATTTTAAGGCTGTGGACTTTATGATGTTTACAGCTCTGAGCAAAAGAGAAATGCTTGACAGGGATACATCTGGAAGCATCCAGATTCCGAGTGCTTCTTGAAAACACAGGGAATGAAGATGCTGAGCCTTGTACATACACCTGATGAAGTATTTTGACTTTCACCAGCGGTGCAATTCCAGTTGTTACTGGAGCTACTCTGCATAGGTGAGTGGCTCTGAAATTGGGTAGTTTCTTCTTCTGGCGTGGCACCAAAATGCCTGCCTTTAATGCTTCAAAGTCCTTACAACTTCAGGCTTGACTCTTCAGTGTCTATTATTCCTGACAAGGATTTTCTTGTGAAATAGAAGTTGTGACTGGCTAACTTAACAGGATGAGCAGCAGGAGTGAATGGCTTAATTACATCATTTCTAGATAGTGTGAAATCTAGAGGAAAGCTAGAAAAGAGAAACTGAAGGAGGGCCAACACAATCTATGCCAAGGGAAAATAAGCAAATGAATACTTCTTTTCTAGCTGGAAAATGCTCAATGACATGTTGAAAGATTTGTGAAACTATTTTTTTATCTTTCTGAAGAACTGTGTTACGGATCTTTTGTTTGAACAACTATTGGCAACTACAGGGAAGCTGTACAGATCATAGAGTATTATTATTAACTGTAACTATTGTTTCATCATCCTTCATAAGTTTTGAAAAAATTGAATGACATACAGATAGGCATACACCTACACTGCCATTTTTACATGTACTGAATGAGAAAGTCTCTTATCAGGACTTTCAATTTCCATTGGACAGCTGCTCCAAACCAAAGATTTTGGAATATGAAACGCCTATATACACTGTGTTATTCTATTCAGTGTGCTCTGCATCCAATCTACTGCCTTAGATATGGATTTATTCTTAGATCAGTGATAGCCAGAGACTGGCTTCAAAGGGACAGGTTGACAGATGTTCTGCCATAGGACACTTTAGCAGAGTGGCCTGACTCCCTCAGGGTTTCTGGGAGGGAATGAAATATCTTTGCCATTTCCTCAGCTCTAACTACACTGATGCCATTTTCCTTCTTGGCCACCTGGGCACATGCTGGGTTGTGTTCCACCGCTTGTTGAACAGTACCCTCAGTTCCTTTTCCACCGGGCAGCTTTCCACCCACTCTGCTTCAAGCTTGTAGTGCTGCTGGGGGTTGTTGTGACCCAAGTGCAGGACCTGGCACTTGGCTTTGTTGAACCTCATACCACTGGCCTCAGTCCATTGATCCAGCTTGTCCAGATACCTTGGCAGAACCTTCCTGCCCTTCAGCAGATCAACATTCTCGCCCACCTTACTGTCATCCACAAACTTACTGAGAATGTCCTTGATCCCCTCATCCAGATTAATAATAAAGATATTAAACAGGGCTAGTCCCAAAACTGAGCCTTGGGGAACCCCACTAGTGAATGGAAGTAAGATAAGGATTTATTATTTTATTTTAAATCTATATTGTTTAAATGACAACTGTTGCATTCATGCAGCACGGCAGGCACACATATATTCAGAAACATAGGTGGTATCATTTATGATTGATGTGTCAGGAAATGCAAAGTTCAAAATAAATACTAAGACTTATGGAAACTTCGGATACCCTCAGGATACACCATAACTAGAGGAAGTGGACAGCTGCCAGAGGTTTAAACTACAGCAGGTGTTTTGAAGAGTGAGTAAAACTAATATAAATTCAGTAAAAATCATATTCTGGATTGACCCAGATTCACCATAGGGTGAAGTGATCAAGCTTAGACCTGCTTTATTGACAATCCTACATAAGCAGTGGAATTGCAGACAAACAATTCTCACCTGATGGCGCTCCTGTGACTTACCTGTATGGAGACGCTGCTATAGGAACCGCCTATGACTCCTGCAATGAGCAACGGCAAATTCTCCTGGATGGCATATGAGCCGTCAGGGCACATATACTCTGTTTCATCCACTTTAGTCAAAGATGCCCTGACAAACTCCAAGGACTGTTCTAAGGCATATGTATCCCTGGAACACGTGTCCAAGATGTGAACTCCAAGCTTAATTCCCGGAAGCAAGTAGTTGTCCTTGTTGATTTCATCAATAGCAAACAGCATGGCCTCCAAGCGCTGGATGCCTCGGTCTTCATTGATTCTCCCACATTCTTCTATCCCAGTGCCTTTCTCCTTGATTGGGAATAAACCACCTAAGACCAGGTCTCCTTCTATCTTAATTTCCTTCCTTACAAAGCTGTGGTCACTTAGGGAAAGGAAAACTCCTTTGGAAAAAAAAGCTAGCGCAAGGACTTGGAGTCTGGTCAACATCTTCACTGGTCCTGTTTTAGCAGCTCCAAGAAACACTGATGGGAGCAGAAGTGCTCTTCAGTCCTTCTGATCCATTGCCAAATATAAAGTGCTGTCCCACAAGCCAGTGAAGAACAAGCCAAGTCTTTCCACTGGACCTCTAAAGAAGAGATAGAAGGAATTAGAAAAGGCAAAAGGAGACATGAAGATGTGAGATGCCTTAATCATGAAACCACCCCTCCATAAGGCAAAAAAGACTCTCTTGCAAGCAAATTAAGGTAAATACATAAATACATAAGAGAGACATGAAAGAGAAAAAGAAGAGACACGACAAGGAGGAATCTTGTGTTTGGTGCTTGCTCAGAGCATGAAAATGCTTACGGCCGGACTTGCTCTCTTTAATGTTATCACAGTTCAGTGCTCAGATCAAAGGGAGGACACAGCAGTGATGTATGTATTTAGGATGTGATTTTACTTTCACTAAGGTCAGGACAGTTTGCCAATGACCTTAAAAGGAGAAAAATCAAGCCTCAGAGTGAAGATAATGCTGTAACAATTTTGTAAATAAACACATATACAAGAAGTCTATTTATACAACAAAGATGCATGACTTGTCCATAGACTCCTTGTCAATATATCTTCAAATATGTCAAAGTGGCTGCCTTGATCTCCCAATCCTGAGATAAACTGTGTGGTAACAGTTAAATAGATCACTTCAATAATTTACTTCTGTACTTACTTTTTCCTTAACAGAGTATGTACTATTATTAGAGTTGCAGGGTTATTTATAATTTAGAAACACTTAGCACAAAGAAATTGAAATAGCAATAATTAAGATTTAACACTGACTAATGGATGAACACGCTTATTGCAAGGCAGCTGTTTACCCTAGTACAATTTCCATGTTGCTGTACCAAATTGTGTGAAAGGACAGCTTTTTATTCATATTTATGCCAACATTTTTCTCTCATAAATCAGTAATGGGTCAGATGCACTGTTAAAGGTCTCTCTCTGCTATCGTAGTAGTCTGAACTGCAGAGTCTCTCAGCAGAATTTTCCATTCAGAAATAAGTGATGTGTCAATGGAAAACAAGCTTCCTCCTTCCTAAGTGAGCTAGTTTGCTTATCGCCTGTGGTTTATTAAACAGGTCCAGAAAATATATTTTCTGGTATTTTTACGAGAAGTAATGATGTTGACTGTATTCAGCAGTACTTTCTGTATCAGACTTAGTACTATAATTTATTAAATATTATTCAAGTGTATACAGGTCATCTAAAATGTTGATACCATGCCATTGGAAATCATTTTCAGACAAAAAGGTGGCATTTGTCACATAAATGGCTGTGTTAACAATTCAGTTGAGTTGACTTCCATTGTTTTCATCATTAATCCACCATTTGGATAAAAACAGGACTTGCTTTTGTGGTTTCTGCTGTCACTGTATCTCAGCAAATATTCACACATTTATCCTTATAACACTGGAAAAATATTTGTTTTCCCTGTTTTACACTTGGGGGAAAAGGAGACACAGAAAGATGAAATAAAATTCTCAGAAGATTCTAAATTCAGATTAGGATTCACTCGGCATTCACAATCACTATCAAACTTTGGAAAGGTCTCTGTTTCCCTTTAGGAATTGAAGAACGTGCTTTCAACCATGCCCTGAACCCCCTGGTTCCCACTGAGGCACTGACTCTGAAAAACTTCTAAACAAGCCAGTGTCTTTTCCAAGCCTGTTCCTGAGTGATTTACTTAAGGTCATCAGCACAGCCAAGAATCAAACTTCGATCTTTTCCAGTGCTCCTCTGATACCTAAACAATAAACCTCCGTTGCTTCCCACTGCTCCTTCTGGCTTTTATGACAGTCTTTTATGAGGTCATATTAAAACAATCTGCTTTCAACAGCCCCTCAATGCTACCAGGAACAACTGAGATACCCAAAGGAAAGGGTTGTAAATGGGGTTCTCTATAAGGTTTTCTGAAACTGAGGTGGGACAGAGCTACAGCGGATTCACCCTGAACAGCAGGGAGAATGTTCTCATCCCCTTGACTCCTTCATAGGAGCTGGTTTCTGCAAATGGCATCACCCTTCACCTTGCATCTCCTACGTCTCAGGTGTGTCTCTGCAGGGGAAATCAGTTCTCTATGTGCAACTTTGAAATAATTTTTGCTACCTTTTTAATCTTTTTTGCAGATGTATCAAAGATGTCGTGGGACAATCAGAGAAGGCAAGGATTGGGAATAGGCATGACCATTACACTGTTTATTCCCTGCCACTCTGTGTTGATGGCACTGGCCTGAAAGTGTCCAGGGATATGAAAGGAGGAGGTGGTGGGAACCCCACCTGAGTTGACAGAGAACACTCATCCCCACAATCCTGATCTACCTGGGAATGGAGGGACACTGCTTGGTAAGGGATGCCCATGGGTGGGGGCCACCTGCCTACACCAATTGTCTTACCCTCCTCACAAAGCAATGCCTGTGAAGCTCTTTTCATAGGGGCTGTGAGACTGCAGGGAGACACCACGGACATAGAGTACTGCTTCCCAGGAAAACATGATAATTCTACTTTCTGTGTTCAAATCCTATGTTTATGAAAGGGAGATGGTTGCCAAAAACACAGCTTAGGGTATCAAATGTGCTTCTCTTCTTCTGCCTTGGTAGCCTGTGCCCTGCTTGCTGTGTAGTGGCATTGGAGTGTCCTGCCAGGGACCGGGGATGCTGAGCAGAGGTTGGGGAGTGAAGGCATTAATGAAAAGGCTGATTTATCAGGAGAGGCTATGATGGAGGGATGTGTCCAGGATTTCTCAGTGCTGGGACTCCTGAAGGAAGCTATGAGGCAGCTTTGGGTGTCCAGTGAGCAGCATCACTGTCGTGACACTGAACAGACAGCTTGATGTGAAGAAGGGAGACTATTTTAAAGCAGATCACAAAGATGGGCTAGGAGCTCAGTTCCTCTCCTGCTCTCTCTGGCATGCACCTCCCACATGTTTTCTCTGCAGCTTGCATAACTCACAACTATATATAGAAATATTTTGTACCTATTCTGGGCTGATACAGCCCATATTCCTCCCCTTAAACACGGTGATGATACCACTTACCATTTCCTATGAGAAGTGATTTCACTATAGTGACCACTCCAATTCAGTTTTCCAGTACCCTCTTCTACTAAAAGTATGTTTCTGGGACATTTCAAAAAGAAGCACCTGTTGATCAAGCTGCAATTCTTTCACTTTTCGTTTATATTTAAAGTTTTAGCATCAGCTACAGGCAGAGTTGTGTTGTTTTAGCTGTTCTTCTAATATTAAAAATATGTACATTCCAGCCCTATAGACTTTGGTGGAAATAGAAGTAGGGTCCGGGTATAGAAGTGATCCAAATATCAAAATGAGAAATAAATAGGCTGAAGGAGAAAACTTTCCATGTTTGAATCAGAGGATTTCTGCCAGCTGCCCTATGTGAACTTTAGTCAGCAGTACTCAACTTGTGAAACACCTTAATTTGACACTTCGAAGCTCCTTCTCTTTCCATCGTCAAAAGTCCACAGGGGAAAGACACCTCTGCCCTTGGGGGACACTGTCAGCACTTCCCTCAGTAAAAGCAGCTCACTTATTTGTGTACAATAGCAGCTGTGCTGCTCTCATTGAAAATCCCATTCCCTCTAGGTCTGAATCATCAGTTTTGGAGGACTATTTCTGTGCATGTGAAAAGTTGATTACACAAATTTACTATTTCTTGGTGTAAGTTTGCTTATTTACTAAGGACTGGCACATTTCTGTTCCTGTGAAGGCAAACTGGAATGAGAAAGATGATGTCTGGGGTTTCTGCATTTAGTACTCCACTGATAACCAAAACTAAATCTGTCTTCCAGACTTACATGACAGCTCTGGTCCTCTGCAGACTTTGTGTCTGCAGCTCACAGAGTAAGTCCACCTGTGCTGTTGGTCCAGAGATGAATTCTTATTACACTAAGTGTTTTCAGTCTATTTTTCTTGTAGGTACCAAAATCCAAAAAGAATTGCAGTTGAATCTTTCATTTAGTGAGATGACTTTTAAATCTAAATCATTGCTTATACATCAATGATAATTTTGTTGATACCTTCCAGCATATCACCAGTGCTTGGCACTGGCAATTCAGCATCCAGCAGCCATTCACTTTCCAATTTTCCGCTTATAAAGATAGAATAGGAAACCTTACTGAGAGCTGAGGCACTTCAGATCTCCTAGCTATTTTTCAACATCATTAGCTAACAAATGGGACAATCTACTGAGCTAAAACTCTGGAGAGGTTTTCTCTCTTCCTTACCATGTACTATATCCTAAATTCCCACACATTTGTTCCCCTTCACAGTATTTTGAGGGGCTCATCTGTTTATGCAGCTTCCTGACAAAGGATGCAACAAGAGCTGATGTTGGTGCTGGAGAAAATCATGTTTAATCTTTATTGTGGGTGGCTCTCCCCTGGCAGTCATGGGTTTATACTGCCTTACTCAGGACTATAATGTAATATTTTGATGCCTGAAGCCATATGTTAGCATGGTATCACCTGCCATCCTTTGTAAACTTTCTTTGGAGGAGAAACATGCTCAGTGTAAGGTCAAAGAAGAGGTTCCCACACCTGTGCTCCTGTGGCATTTTACAACATTTAAGATTATAGTTTCATCAACAGATCTTTCTCCAGGGTCACCCCATCAGAGAAGTATCTTTCCCTGTGCCCTTGCTATGCCCTACAAATTTTATCCTAGGGAAGCTGATTTCTAAAACAATTCCAATTTCAGCTCAAAGTTCCGGTGCATCTTTCAAGATTGACCCAAGAAGCTAAATGCAATGATTTCTTTCTCTCAGAGATCATGGATAACTTGCACAGCAGCATTGCTCATCCAACACATTTATCATGCTTATATGTGTTCTGCCAGAACTTGACCTTAATGCCTGATGAGAATTGCACTGAAATATGTCTTATTTCATTGGGAAAAAGTGATAGACAAGCTTGACTCTCCTTACCAATTAGAATTAGAGGTGCCATCACCTCTGGAAGAGAAATATTTGTAAAGGAACCCAAGCCTTATGGTTACAGATATGTGCCAGGTTCACAAATTGCTCACATCCTGATTCTGTCTGGCTGAAATCTGATAGCTTAAATCAGGATGTAAAGAAAAAAACAAAACAAAACAGGAAAAAGTTGCAGAAAGGTGAGGTAGGGAACACAAGCAAATTTCCTCTGTGGAAATGGAGAAGTTTGGTCATGAAATGTTTATAAGGTGCTGACACATAAATTTGCTGAAAATGAATCAAAGCACTTTAAATTTCAATCGTTGGTTGCTATATTTCAGATTTTTTTTTATTTCCTTGTGAAAAATGACAAAAATGGCTTTCCAATTGGGTGATTTTGTGCCCTTCATTTCATCTTGGAAATCCATACATGAAAAACATTAATTAATACAATTACCACTGCCAGCAGCATGAGACTACAAGCCATACAAGTTCATACCATGCCTAGCATATTGTAGAAGAGCTTGAAAAGCCCTAAAAATTTAGGGGCAATTTCGATATAAAGACATATAAAGCAAGAAGATAATATGCCAGTGCAGAAGTAGATCACCGGTCTTAAAATAAAAACTTATACTCTGTTACTTGAGAACAAGAAGAAAATATCAGAACACTGTGTTACTGTTTGTACTGTGTTAGCATCAACAACGGATGCTTTATGTTTTCTACAGTGTCAACATACAACAGATGCCCAGCCCTCTCCTCAGAGATCTATGATCCTGTTTCAAAAAAAGAGAATTTAAAACATTAATCACGCAGGAAAACAGATGTCTCTGACGTGCTACTCCTTAAGTTTCTGGATATTAAATATCTCTATAGAATAGAACTAGATGTATTAATTTAGCCTGTTGAGGAACAAGGAGACCCCGAAGATCACCGGACATTAATGTGGTGTGGAAATACGGGCATTTGTTACTTGTTAAATTAGATGAGTGCATTTGGCACTGGCTGAGTCCTTCTAAAGCGAGTTTGGTCTCAGGAGAGGGAGCCACAATGAGCAGACCATCAGAGCTGGAGATCTGGGTCAGGCCATGCAGGCTCCTAACTCATAAAGAGTTTCTCCATACTTTGACAATAAGTACATTCAAGTGTATTGAGAAGTCCAGCCATGAGCCCGAGGCTTTGTGCCATCTGGACAATTTGTGGTGTAATGATCTTGATGTAATGCAGGGTTAGACCTTTGAAAGTCTCACCATCTTCCCGTCTGTCTTCTTTGGAGTGAGCTGAATCCTACTGCTTTTTGTCCATCTGCTTGTTTCTTCCAGGCACCGGCGACAGCTGAAAGCCCACCAGCAGAGACAGCAACAACCAGGCAAGTGCTGTCTGCTTATTGATTGCGTGTTAGTCGACTTTAGTCTCAGTCTCCATGTGTGGTCCCAGAGAGACGTAGAAGAGGAAAAATGTGAGTATAAAGACTTTGAGGACAAAGGAGCAGCTGGCTTGTGTGACCTGTGGATGTCACAGCAATTATTCCTGCTAGGTGACGTGGGGCTACCGTCACCATGCTAAGGTCAGCAACGTTAAAAGTTGGGTGAGAGAGGTAGCGGCACAAGTGCAGAGTAGTCTCGCCCAAAGTGAACCATAATGTTCTCAGAGTCATGTCCTGGGATGAAACATTTAGCTAAGAGAAGCTTTAACAGTTGTGGTTAATGCAAGTGAGGCTTAACTAAGTGATATTAACACCAACCAAAGTATAGCCCCCCTAGGGAGTATCTGTGCTTTTAGCCTTTCCCTCTAAATTGATTCTTAAGCATCTGGTTTTTTCTGCCCTCACAGAGATAATATCTGGCTAGTGCCTCTAATCTCTTCTCAACTCTCTGCAACACCTGCAGGGTTTTCCTTGAGGCTGATCTCCCTATGAGTCTCCCTCTGTGCTCCAGCTGAAGTGCTCTGCCTGGGCATTCTTGGCTCACTTCAAATGGCATCAGTGTGAGCTGTCAGGTTTCACTCTCATTACTCCCCTGCCAAGATGTTTCCCTCACATTGCAGCAACAGCGCCAAAATATGGCTGAGACTCTGCATATGTGGAGGGCAGAGAATCCTTTCTCACTATGGCTTCTGTTGGGGCTCAAACTGGCTGCCAGCACAGCCAGCCTCAGAGTCACACCGGCCCCACAGAGCAGCAGAGTGGGCACCCTTTCTTATCTCTGTTTCCATGTGGGATGACTTCTGCTGCCGCTCGCTCTGCTCTGATGGGATGCAATCCTGGCCTGGACCCCCAAGCAGCAGCACCTGGCTTGGTGCTCTCCACACTACAGGTCAGGATAGGAGAAACTGGAATAGCAAAGGTGATGGACAGCAGCGGGCAAAGCTCCTTCTGTGGCTCCTTCTCCCTGCCCCAACTTAGTGATAAGTCAAATAAAAGCTTTCCCAGGTTGGTGCTCCCATCCCTGTCTGGTCTGAGCCATCTCCCAGTTTGTCACAGCAGTGCCTAACACTCAGTGGGAAATTTTCCAAGTTAAAATGGCTCTTCACATTTGTCGATCAAGGCAATATTTCTCCCTCTGACATATGCACAGCAAGCACTTCAGAGTAGGAGCTGTTGCTTTGCCTATGGCCATGCAGGGCTGAGCTCTTGTCTCATCACCACTGACCGTTCACTGATGAGATTTGATCTGCCTAATTTACACAACAACATATGGCAACATTTTAGCCACCTTTGACCTCCCCCAGGAGAATTTCCTGCCCATTCTGGTCTAAGAAGGACACCAAGTGTCTCTGGGACCCACAAAGGCACAAAAATATTTCTAATGAAAATGTAGGCATTTGCTTTAGGCAGATTGGTTCACAAAGCATCTACAATATGAGGTCAAGGTAGGTGCCTGATTGCACATACAGGGTTTCACCTACTGGCCACCTGTTTTGTTGTGTTCTTGGTGATAATACAAAGCAATAGAAAGGGATCAAAACATGGAAAGAGTGTTCAGGTTTTTAAGGAAAGAATTGTTTAGCAGTGTATTGTGGCTTTTTACTGCTAGCTGTTTTTATTAGTTGGGTTTTTTTAACATAAAAGGATTAAATATTTAACAACAGTACCCTCTCTTGAAATGATCCTTTCCTCTCCCCTCCCCCCCACCAGAGCCCAGACTGGTAACTCTTCCATCACATGAATGTTACCTCCAGGCTACAGCATTCAGCGGAGTGTGAAATCACAATTAACAGAGCAAGTGTTTTGTAAGTGAGCAGAGACGGCCACAAATTACATCCTGCTATTAGCTGATTTTAGAACAACATTGTTGAACAGCTTCATGATTACTGGGCTGTGGCGTGTATTAAAAAGACATTAATAAAATATAATTGATTGTGAATTGTGCTTACTGCCTTTATAGTTTTAATCACAAAAGTCACAGAAGTTTATTGGAAACAAAAGCTTTCCTCAGCTATTTATGTGAACTGGATCATTCTAAAAATTTTACAGAACTTGATTTGCAGCTGTTGTAAATCAGCAAATTAATGAAACCTATGGGGTTTGCTGACTGATGGATCCTGTTTGCATTTTTCTTTTCCATTTGGCAAAGAAAGGTACAAGACTGCCTTACCTCTGCCAGAAAGCACCACTGGAAGTGTGATGGAAACAATATCCTCAGTCTCTCAGACCTGCCATGCACCAGGCGTGCCCTTAGATGCACGTAATGTCACTGGTAGGGAAAGAGCTGGTGCTTTCTATTTACTGAGAAACAAGCAAATACAGAGATATACTTCAAAAATATTCACATTTATGTCTCTCTTTTGGGCCCCAAATTATTTTCAAACCTGAAATGGTGTACTCTTATGGGAACCCAGAAATGTTTAATTCTGATCCGTGACCCTGTCTGGGTTCATGGAGGGATAAGGTACAGCGCAGAGGTTTATGCCTACATTTTTCAAAGTTGGATGACCTGCTACGAATTTATGACTTTAGAATGGCCATTAACAATCAGTCCAATGTGGGACTTTGACAGAATTCAGGTCCCAGCCAGTGATGCAAACTTTCTGCTCTTCTCCATCAGTTAGTGCTACGGGGATCTAAATCTCGCTCTCAGGCTGAGAATTCCCAAAACACTTAACTTCAGGCACTGCCTGCACTTGCTGATCAAGGTGACACCTAACTCCACTTATAAGCCAAATTTAGTCAGAGGAAGACTAACCTCTGACAAAATCCTTGGGGAAATAAATAGGCTCAGGGACATGGACAGGCTCTTGCCTTACCTGTAGGTATTTAAGCTTGTTAAGTTTTCTCACCCCGCAGAGTGGTGGCATAAAGTGAAGGAATAACCCTCTGCAGTTCTGAATCTGTCTGGCTGTTGCCACTAGAAATGCTATTGCTAGGAGTGCAGAAAAATATTAAAAGTGGACCTGAAGTGAGGTAATACAATGCCTGCATTATTTATTGACTTTATATCAGCCTGTGCCCTGGCAAATAAACTTGTATAAACAATGGGAGTAGACTGCTGAAAAGCATTTCCTGTTAAAGAGCTAGCAGCAAGGGTTATTTTTAATGAAAATAAACCAGAGAAAGAAATTTTTTCCTGTTTCTGCAAAGATTTATCTCATGAAGGAAGTAACAAACATGCCTTGTCCTGACCAAGGGAGTGACTTCTACTGCTACGAAATGAAATGTCAGTTACCACTCAAACTCATTTCTGTTAAGAACTCAGATCTTTGCAGGTGTATTCTGGAACAAAAAACTGCAATCTGCAGCAAGCTTTTCCTTATTCCATACCACCTGTCCACCCCTCAGATCTGGTGTTTGCTTGGCTTCTTTCATATAGCTCCACAGCAGTGTGTGCACATGCAGACATATATTTTTATATGAAGAGTCAGAATCTCACTCCCCCAACATATTTGCTGCCTTCTCTCACTGTAAATGGCCATTGCTATGGCAACAACTGCTTAACTCAAAATTTAGAGAGGTACTTAGCACAAATAATAAAAGAAGAGATGCGACTGTATTCTGGGTAAAGCCACACAGTTTGATGGTCCATTGTGGCACCATTCACCAAGTGTTTCAGGACACCCTGGGAACCTTGCCTCCTGTGGTGTGGCACCTTCTGCCCCTAATGGTGCAGGAAACAGCCTTCTCTAACACGGGCTTTGTCTTAATTTCCTTTCTGTGCTGACAGCAAATGGCATTTCCCCACAGATAAGCCACAGAACTGAATTTGCAATCCACCCAGCCTGGTGTTCAATACCTGTGCCAGAATATTTCATGGTCTGATAGTGAGAAGGGGGAATTCCTTGCTAATGAAGGGAAGACACAGGCCCTGTCTAAGGGTATCTTGCACTATACTGGTGTTCTGCATCAGCATGCCTGGCATCAGATGAAGGCCCAGCTGAGTTGCAGGATAAAGTGTAGCCCATGTCTGTGACTCTTCTTGCAAGGAGTTGCTCTGTGTTGCCAAACCTCAGACATAATGACAAAGAAGAAGACCAGCATGAATAATCTCAACAATTCCTAGCAAATTTATGCCTTTCTAGACCTGTACAAACTTTGTCCTATGTTCTTATGTATGGCCACATATTATATAAAGCGAGATGAAAGATCTACAAGAAAGCTGGAGAGGGACTTTTTAGAAGGGCATGTAGTGATAGGACAAGGGGGAATGACTTTAAATTGGGAAGGACCAGATTTATATTAGACACAGAGAAGAAATTCTTCACTATGGAGATGGTTAGGCACTGGAACAGGTTGCCCAGGGAAGTTGTGGATTCCCCATTCCTAGAATTTTAAACATCTAAAGTGAGGTTCCCTCTTTGGTTTCCTTTACAATGGATGGATGAAGATAGGAACTTCCAAATGGCAACTCCTGTCCTGGGTGGGATAAAATGCTTTCTAGAGATGCTGCCTCCACTGAAGAAAGCAGGAGCTTAGGGTGAAAACAACCTAACTTCAGCAACTTTAAAGCCTAAAGCTAACAGGATGAATCTTGGTCTTAACTGTGCTCCTTTCATTGCTTACTGGAGACAGTCAGAGTTTTGGCCAAGGAAGAGTTAAAAATGTTTTGCATGGATGTTTGTACAAAGGTTTATTATTTCTTGGAAGGTACAGTCCACAGTAGGGATGTACTCCTGCCTCACTCCAGGAGGAGTTAGATCTGATTTATTTTGGGAGGGCCAGGGCTGGATATTCTTTCTGTGTGGCCGGTGTGTCTTGTAATAACAAGCTTTCATGTTATTACAATTCTCATTGCAATGTAAGATTAATACTTGTTTCCTAAATTTCACCAAGGCCAGCATGAATGAATAATAATCCCATTAAAGAATTTAGGAACTGGCCAAGAGTCACTAGTTGTATTTGTTAATGAAACTGAACCAGAGGTATGGATTTCATTGTTTGCCTGCACTTTCTGGCTTTGATCTGGGAGAAATTCCATGTTTGCCAACATTTCTACTGACCACAGGAAGGCCAGCAGAACCATCCACATGGCAGCAGGCGTGCAATGAATGTTATTCCGTGATGATTGCCCCAAATTCTCCTGTCAAGCAGTGATTGAAAAATGTGAGCTGAGAAACCACAAGACCAGGTGCATGAGAAAAAAGTAGGTTAGGAATTGTACATGCCAGATTGTGAACCATGCTGCACTTCCCTCAAGGGCATGTTCTTCCAGTCCTACAGCTTGTTTTACAGAGAGGAAGATGATGGAGAAGAACGCTCTCTGCAGATCCTCTGTTCTTCCCAGGGCTGTGGTGTTACCCATGTGCCAGGGAGGCAAAGGGCCCTACATAACAGGTGATGAACTGCAGAGGTGTCTTTGAGCAAGGAGAAAAATCAGGAAACAAACAGCAGCCCTGGATGTGGCTCTGCTCCAGCGGTAGCTCAGCAACTCAGGGCGTTGCTGAGCCTGGGGAAAAATTCTGTGGATCTCACTGACCGTGCCTGGGAAGAGGGGAATTACTGAAGGATAACAAGCATGGAAATATGAAGGAATTTGAGGGGAAATTTTGAAATTCACTTTCTAAGGCAGAATGATAGCTTTGACTAAATCCTAGACCTTTAAGCTACATGACAGTTTGTGGGGAAAAAGAAGTGCAGTTCTCTAAGTTTTTAATTAAATGTGCTTTTCAGGACTATCACACCCAGTTTGGCAACAAGCAGTGAAATACACTCCCTTTGTGGCTCAGGCCCAGCTGCCTTTTTCTCAGGAAAGCAAAATCAGCGTGGCCAACATCCTCTGCCTTTTCCTATTCCACATAGAAATGAAAAATATACATGGGAAACAGTGGAGCCCTGCGAAAGCAGGTGACAACATTTAAAATGGGAAATCCTATGGCATCTCTCCAGCATTAAAATGAAGACAACACTTGAGTAACAGCCTACATTTGTCACAGACTGCATGTTCTCAGTATGTCCTAGTGGGTTGCAGAACAGACCACTTCATCTACAATATGATGTCAGAGATGGTCAGTCATCCTGACCTAAGGATTTCTCAGTAGTTTGGATAAGCTACCGAATATTTTGGTGGTGCCCTACCTGTAACTTTGTTGTTTAAAACAAGGCCACAAGGTGTGAAATCAGGGTTTACTGAATTCAGAGCCAAGCTTTCACTGATGTCAGTCAAACACAGGCTATCCTCAGGTGACACTTGAGTTCCTGTTTGACTGTTTTCTTTCTGACATTACATGAGACCAGGGCATTTTATTTTTTCCAAGGCAGATACATTATCTGGCAGTTTACAGCTGATGTAAGATAGGTTACAACAGTGATTCAGCCCATCTGAACAAAGGACCTTATGGACAGTTTGTTTGCCTGTGGTTTTCTTCAGGGAGGATTTTTTGATGTCTGCTATGTGGCTGAGTTCACTCTTCAGCCTTTCTTTATCAGTGGGATTTTAATCTCATTCTTCATTCCTTTATTGAGCCACCTTCCTTTCCTCAAAAGGAAACCTGTAACAGATTAATGTCTCCAAGGTCTGTATTTTCTACAGTTTTGTTGAAACTGGCTAGTGTTCTAACTTTATTGGAATTGACAGTTAATGAAATTGCATAAGCCCTATTTCCTTAGGAAAACAGCTTTCAAAAGACCAGGGCATGCTTTGAGAACTCTTCTATACTTGCAATGTCCCAAGCTCTAACTTTTAAACCTCCCCTTGTGTTATGTAAGCCAAAAGCACAGCTTTACTCCTGAATTAGTCAATTGTAGGATGTGATTCATCTAATATATTTAAGACATTGGAATAAGATGAAATAAATTGCACCCAACTGTATCTATTTCTCTCCATGACAGCAAACAGAGTGTACAGAATGGAACAATGAAATTTTCTATGTGGAGTGGACTCTTCAGACTCTCATTTAGTCAATGAGACCAACGAAGCCAAAGGATACCTTGGCATGCAGTTAATTTCACAGGCTTACAGAATCATGGAATGAGTCAGGTTGGAGGGGACCATAGTGGGTCACCTGGTCCAACCTCCCTGCTCAAGCAGGGTGTCCAGTTCTTGAATATCTCCAGTGAGGGAGACTTCACAACCTCCCTGTGCAATCTGTTCCCATGTACAGCCACTCTGACACTAAAGGAATTCTTGCTAATATTCAGGTGGAAATTCCTGCATCAGTTTCTGCCTGTTGCCTCTTGTCCTATTGCAAGGCTAAACAGGCCCAGCAACTTCAGCCTGATCTTGTAAGAGAGATGCTCCAGTCTCCTAATCTTTGTTGCCCTCCACTGGACCTGCTAAAAGAGTTCCATGTCTCTCTTGTGCTGAGGAATCCAGAACTGGACACAGAAGCTCCATCTGTGGCCTCACCAGGGCTGAGTAGAGGGGCAGGCTCACCTCCCTTGACCTGCTGGCAGTGCTCTTCCCAGTGCACCTCAGGATACCATTGGCTTTCTTGGCCCCCAGGGCACACTGCTGGCTCAGGGTCAGCTTGTTCACCAGAACCCTCAGGTCCTTTCTATTTTAGGCTGATTCACACCCTACACTCTATTGACTGTATTGATGTAATCCACAAAGAGTCACTTAGTTCACATGCAGATGTCAAGAACAAAGCTAAAATGGATTAGATAAAAGATGGGTAAGATGCTCTAGATAAGACGGATTCCCCTTCATGCTCTCTTGAAATTTCAGTCTAGCTAAGGATGGGTCCCTCTGTCACTTTATTTGTATGTTATCAGGCCCTGACAGCATCAGACCTTGTGCCTTAGTACTAAATGCCCCCCTCTGTGAATAGCAGCAATACCATATGAAATAGGGAGAACTCACATTTTGCAAATCCATTCTCTCTGTGGACAGTGTTTCAGTTTCATTCTGGGATCATTGATTTGCTGGCTTCGAGCTGTTTTCTTCATCAAGCCCAGAGGATAAGCTTTTTTTGCACTGCATCTTTCTCTCTTCTATGGCTAATGCTAGTTTATTCTCCTTCAAATCTTACGTAAAGCTTTTACAGGAGAATACATCTGTGATATGCTCTTTGGGTGGTTTTTTTTTTTAAAATATGAATAAACTAGAATAAACTAGAAGATTGTCAGTGTATTTTGCAGATTATCTGTGTTCCAACTCTACTCACAGGAAAATGCAAAGTCGATTAAAACCCACCCAGTGCAATAAATATGTTTTTTGATTCCGTCAGCATAGCTAAAGATGAAAGCTAATGGCAAATCCATAATACAGTCATACAGATCAAATGATCTATCAATCCATAAGCTTGCATTCATGAGAGATAAATGCTCTTATTATCTTCACAGCATGCCCCAGTTAGTCCAGCATGAACTTGGTGAGTTAACTTGGCACTCTGCAGTCAGGGTGCTGGAGTGTAGGAAGTTTGCTTGTTACAATTGTATTGCAAATGCTGGAAGTTCCATCTCTTCAATCTGTGCACTGTTCCTTTCATTGATCAGTGCTCAGCTCAGTAGCAGCCCTCAGGTGTATTCCATTCCTTGTTCCCTGTTGCGATTTTCCTGTGTTCCTCTTCCAAGCTTTCCCACTCTTCATGCCAGCAGCCTCTTTCTCACAGGTTATCTGTACACTGCAAGACATTTAAGATGCCCCTAACATTTCAGTGGCAGGTTTTCTTTCTTTCATTCTACCTGGCTGTGCTGATAATGGGGAAGAGACTCTTCTGGTGGTCAGCCCTACCATGGCTGGCTGCTGAGAACAGCAATGGCAGTAAAATCCCAATTTGGCCTCTGTTATTTTGTTATTCTTGGTATGGATAAGATGGTCCCAAGTAGACAGAGTGAAGCAATGTAACTTCCTGCTTTATTGTGTGGGATTATTCTGGATGGCACTAGAATCACTGAGAGGCTCAAGTGTTCTAAGTGTGGACAGACTCTTTAAGGGCTTCAGCTACTGGTGTCTTAAGAAGGTTTTCCTCAGCATGTGTAAGTGGTCATTATGTTGAAGGGCTGGTAACAGCCCAGCTTCAGGACATTCTCAGAGGTTTAGCAAAAATCTCAATCACATGACTCATGTGCTCACTCTCAGTGCCCTGACATGAACAACTGCAATTGCTTTTCAAGGAAAAGCTTGCTGGAACTTTTTTTAAATGGCAAAGCAGAAGTCCTTCCATCTCCACTTGTCCGCTTGTACCTCTTACACAATTCCTGTCTGAAACTTTCTCGACTTTCTCACCATTACCCCACTCTCAGCTCACCTTAAACTGAGCCTCAAGCAGAAAACACCCTATATTTCCATTCACCTGGGGCTTGAGAGAGCCACGTGATGGGAAATGTTTGACAAATTTAGCAGCAGGTACCACAGTCAGAGAAAACTTGTACATTTTTCAAGCTGAATTCAAGAATTTGTGCCAGTAGCTGTACCAACATCTAGTAGAGTCAACATGAGACTGTTCTGGTTCACTGGTTCATTGAGTCAGGAGTATTATAGACTTGAACTATGAGTTGTGTTGTACTAACAGACTGTTTTGATCTAAGACTGTAATCACAAGGAATAAAACACTGTGCAATGCAATGGCCAAATTAAGTACCAGTGAAAGAGGCTCCATTTGTGTCAATCATAGTTATCTTATTGATGGATCTATCGCATTGCTAACGTTAAAACCTTTTTGTTCTCTTGTTTCAGCTATTCAGAATTATTCATTCATCCTGAATGAATATTTTGTGCTTAAACTGAATCTTAGGAGCTTATTTAGAACCACTTAAGATCTTAAATTAAATATGAGTGTAATGTGGGCAGGCATAGAAATGAAAGAACCATAATTTTTCAAGTGGAAAATTAAATTTCCTCTCCTTTCTTCTCTTACTTGATGCATTTGGTACAAAGTTTATGGAATTTGAGTAGGTGTATTAAGAAAGTCAGATATCTACATGTGATAGATGTTTGGGTCTTATGGACACACCTGTTTTCACTGTCTGGGGCAGCATCTGCCAGACACATATGCAAGTGAACAAACCAGTTTTGCCAGATGCATGCTGGTGGCCCTGAGTGACTGCTGCAAGTAAGGGCAGGTCCTCATTGTGACCATATTGAGCACATGGACCACATTAACATGACTATTGGTGGTCCACAGGAATATACCCATTGATTAATTTAATTTCTGATAGAAGGTACAAACTTTCTCCATTGATACTTAAAGGACAACAGGACCGACCTACAAATTTTTTCCTGTTTATCTGTTGCATCTCAGGAACCACAGGGAAGAAATTAAAAACTCATCATCTGGCCAGCATGAAAGCTCAGAGCTTTGATGCTTTCAGCTGTTAAGCCTGCTGTTTCATAGAACCCATTTTCCACTCCTTGATGTGATGCCCAAATCAATGTGCTGATGTTTGGTTGGGAGCAATACAGTTCCAGACAGGGTTAGCAATTTATAAAATTTCCATCGGCCTAAGCATAGCAGTGAGCATATATGTGTATGCATGCATGTGGACTTTCTGTCTGCTTTCAGCATTTGGTAAACAATTACAGGAGAGCATTAGCTGTGCTTCAGTGCATACTGTGAGTCTAAAGTAATGTCATGATTTTCACTCGGGGACTGATAGCATCCCTGATGGCTCAGCAAGGCAACAGGGAAGTAAACCTGAAACACACCTCATTTTCTTTAGGGTACTTCACTGTTTTGGATACCTAACCCTTCATGGAGTTCTGGACAGGTCTCTCTTTTTCAGTAGCTGAACAGATAAACAAGAGTGTTTTGTATTTCTCCACCACTACAAATCCCTTTATGACAGGAGATAATGCTATCCCTCTATTTTCCCACTGAGAAGCTGTGGAGAAAACAAAGTATGGCATGAATTAATGGCAGAAGAAGCAAAGATCACTTCATTCCCAGTGCCAGGATATAACTCTCCAAGATCACCAATGTCTAAGAACAATGAAGAGAACAAGAAGCTCAAGGCAGTGGGGTATTACCTTCAGTACAGCCCAGTCCACAAACAAGAAGAAATGGTTCCTGTTATAAGACTGATATAGCTTCAAAACATAAACACCATTTAGATTACCAAAACACCTTTTCAGGTCTTCTTGTTTCTCCTCAAAAACATCAACTGAATTCCCATTTCTCTTTACCAATGTTGCCTCACTTAAACTAGACAACTAGGCCACAGATCTTTACAAAGCTGTTTGTTCATGAAGGTAATGAATTTAAATGGGGAAATGCATTGACTGCAGCAGAACCAAGAGAAAAGAGCTCTACAGTAATAGGTCAGAACAGCTTAAAGTGCCCTGAATACTCATTGTTTTGTTGATGAGAAGGACGAAATCCTGGAATTTTGTATGAAGGTGTCCTTCAGCATTTTTTGACTATATGACAGTCATCTAATTTAAATACTGACTTGCCAAATCTCAGGAAAACTCATGTACATCACATTTTTCCTGCAGTTGGCTCATTAAAGCACATGAGTTATTTTTTCAAGAGACTTTGGGCTCACTTTATAGTATGTAATATCCTCTTCCATTTTTTGGAAAGGTTCCAGTCTAGTAAGTAAACCAGGGCACTGAAAGTTGGTTCCAGTCTCATCTCTGCCTTTGGCTCACCTCTTTGTACCTATAGAAAATAGAAATAATATTACTCTCTGACCTTTCAGTTGTGTCCTAAGAATTAATGCTTGTAATGCACTACACGCTCCTCCAGTGAAAGGTAGTCTGGTCAGTGAGTACACTCTGTTCTTCTTCGCATGGAGGTAAATTATGTGTGCCTCTGATGGCAGCAGAAATTTGACCCCATTGGATAGCAACACGAATCCTGTGTTCTCCAGGCTTTAGACAGATTCTTTTGGCTGGTGCCACACCTCAGACCTAACTTCAGTGTGGTGGCATATCTTGCCAGGAAAGATTTTTTTCTGGGTTGTGAGTCAGTATGTTGACAGGTAAAGCAAGAACTAGGGGCACTCACTCTGGTCAGACAAGAGATCTCCTCTGGAGAATTACATTACCAGCTCCCTCTGAAAGGAATGATGGCAGAACAGTTAAAAAGGCCTGTGGGGTCATCTCTGCTGCTACCGCACAGAGCAAAAATCATAAGCTACCCATCTTCCTCGGGCTCCCTCTCCTTTCTGGGCATGTGCAAGTTCCTTAGGAAAAGGGCATTTGGGTTTGGCTCCTGCTCCAAAGTGCTTTCTGGAGAGCCTTTCTAATGGCAGTGTGGTAGTGTAGGAAGCCAGCTGAAATATGAGGGTGTCAATAACATCTACTGGGTCTGAAGTGCCTTGGGACAGAGCTGCTGGTGTAGACAGACAGCCTGTAGGCAACGGTGCTTGACTGACACTGCTTTCTGAAGCCAGCCTTCATCTTACAGCCATCAGCAGGATGTTGCTGGGAACTCCTCCTCACTGTACTGAAAATAGCCAGCCTATAGCTTGAGTTGCAGCCCACAGTGAGCTGGGGGATCTGGACACAGAGGAAACCCTCTCCCCAAACAACCCATGACAAACATCAACTAAATCCTCATCACACACCAGTCTAGCAAACATCAGTTATGATTAGCATTCATTTTCCATATATTTCCGTTTTATTTAGTAACTGACAACTATTCATATTACTGTCTCCTTACTCCAGCACTTTAAGACTCCAGAGTCTTAAAGGGCAGATGATAAATACATTTCATACTTCCTCAAATGCAAATGTTTTTGTTTGTTTTTTTGATGTTTGCTTGCTTGACTGGAGCATTCCACTTGAGCCTCATACCCTAGTTAGTTACAACAGATTGCAAAGTGGGATTCATGCCTGGGTAAAGATAGTTAGCTTGCTTTACAACACCAAGATAGATGCCGGTCTGAAGCACCGTCATGAGGTCAATCAGGTCTCAGATTTTAAATGCCAGAAGATTTACAATTCCATATTGACAGCCCCTCTGCCCCTCCTTTTTTCCCCTAGCAATAAGACTCATTTAAAGCTTTAAAATATGGGAAGCAGAAAAGGAGTGATTAATTTTACTTACACAACAGCATTCACACTTGTAAGGTTTTGACAGCTTTCCTAAACCCAAAGGAATTCAGATAGCTAGAGCAAATGAATGCATACCAGTATTTGGATTGAAAGGATGTAGTTTTCAGGGCTGAACACATATTTTTTTTCTTCAGGAAGCTGACAGTGATGAGAGTATGTAGGATGCTTTACTACCACATTCACGTGAAGCTACTTAATTCCCCTCCTCATCTTGTTCAGCATATTTTCTTTGTGTTTCTTAAATCAATAGAACTGCAGTGAGTCAACAGATTATTTCAATATTTCATAGGATGATCTGCCCTTACCACCATACTTAGTACCTATTGTTTTTGGTAAAGCAAATAAAATCTTTAAATGTTAGATTTGCTACTTAGAGGGAAGATGACTGTGTGTTTTAGGGGATAAGGAATTAAACTGCAGAAAGCTAAACGTATATGCATGCAGCTGAATGCTTTTGGAAACAAATTCTGTAGGGTTTAATTTTTTGTATCACTGTCATGATTTTGGATGGAAAATGTAAAACTTGACATGAATTCATAATAGGCCATTGCATTTCCATCTGAGACAGAAGGAACGTGCTTACTTCTTCAGGAGGGAAGACAGATGAAGGCAGGCAAGCTGCAGAATAAAACAAGAATTAAGTGATAGCTGCTCAGTGATCATTGTTCTGCTCTATGTCCATTATCTGTCTGGGTGTAGGTAGCAAACACCACATGAATTTAAATAAAACCCATTACTCACACTCACTTACAGACGTGATGATGGGAGTTGCTTGACAGGTCCTACACAGGGAACTCGGATGTAATTGAGCCCGTTGCTCTCTTGATTCTCCTCCAGCAAAATCCTCTACCTGTGCAGGAATATTTTAAGACCTCACTAAATTTGACAGAGTGTTAGGTTTTTTTGCTTATTTGATTTTTTTTTTTTTTAATCATTATTGGGTCTCTACAATAACAGATGGTGAAATCTCTCCTGAGTAAGCCAAATGCCAGTGATTTTCCTTACAGGATGTCATGCAAAAACACTAACAGCTCGGCTCCTATTACTACTAGAAACTGATGGGCTGGCTCCAGCACCTTTTAAAGTTCCTGGGTGTCTTTGGATCAGCTCCTTGACATATCTGAATGAGGCAGGCAGTCTGCTTTAAAGACTCCCTTATTATTCCCAGAGTTTCAGTTGAGCATCCTATTAAACAGCTTAAAAATCTCTCTTTAAAGAGCACTTTCTTTTTAAAATACACAGGTTCCCTTATACAGGGTATAAGGTCAGGGCAGTTTGCAGGTAAGTTTAAAATATCCATTTATTTTTTTCCTTCTTGAATGAGGGACTGCTCACTTCTGAGATGGCCACTGCTGGTAGTTTGTGTTTGCTGGAAGCAAACACTAATAAGATTGCACTTGAAGAGATTAGATAGGTGACAATCAGCTGGGCCAGGCTTGTCTTTCCTTGGTCTTTTCCTGTGTCTCTTGCTGTGCCATATTGAAGGAATATGGCTTAATGGCTATAAAGGGATATTTAGATTTAATTCATGCTCCTAAAGCTGTCCTAATTGACTCTTTTC
Organism: Platyrinchus mystaceus; assembly: GCA_035041135.1. Taxonomy (NCBI): domain Eukaryota; kingdom Metazoa; phylum Chordata; class Aves; order Passeriformes; family Tyrannidae; genus Platyrinchus; species Platyrinchus mystaceus. The sequence goes on from JAWWLV010000045.1 coordinate 6,843,075, forward strand.
TCTCATCATGGTTAACTTATAAGCTGCTCATAATGAAATCTCAACAGAATTCACAGTTCTGTGTCAAGTGGGCCTGCAGTAAAATTTCTCCATCTCTATAAGTCCCATATTCCCCACTGGTAATATGAAACAGATTGGAATATTTTCATCACATTGATGGGGCTGTGAGAATAAGTTTGGATATATCTATAAAGTCCATAAATATATATTTTCTTCTATTCATATCTACCTGCATTTCATGCTGTAATTCTTATTTTCAACCATATGTATCTATTTATGATCACTTTTTATCATTTAGATTTCCTTTTGTTTTATGGATCAAAAGATTCTGGAAGAGACATTGCATAGAACACAACTGTGAAATGAATGAATTGAAGAGTATATAGATATCTCAAAATTGCAAAAAAATATCAGCAATTGGCTGGTGACTGTGGGGGATGTGGGGGAGGAAATGAGTCGAAAAACATGTTTGAGAATCACCTGTAACAAAAGTCCTAAGCCATGGGCTTTTGGTTTACGGTGCTCAATGTGTCACTTGCACACGCACAGAGCAAAAATCTAGAAGAGAACCCCTAGAAGAGAAGAGAAGAGAAGAGAAGAGAAGCCAACTCTGAGCAGGGGGTGCCTCAATGTATTGAGAAGGGTTGGGTTAGTCCTGGCATGCCTTCCTCAGAGCTGTACAGAAGTGGATGGAGGTGTTTCTGCATCGTTGTAAACCATGGCATTGATCCTTTACTTCACGTATTTCCTCCAGAAAGCTTGCACATGCTTCACTTGTGTCCTCAGACACCATCAGGGGAGGAAGAAGTATTGGTGGTCCCAAAACAAAGAGTGTTTTACATGTTGGAACTCTGCTCTGAACATGTCCCAAACCTGGGACCAGGTTTGAGTCTTTCCTTTGCACTTAAAGAGAATGGGGCAGAAGTGCTTCTCCTTCCCTTCCTGGTTACTCTGATGAGGTGCCTGAATTTGTGCCAAATATTGTAGTTTAAGCAATGTGTAAGTATAACCAGGGATCCTAAAGAGGCAAAACACTCACTACAGTAGGCTTTCTACATGTGCCAAGAGTCCTTCCTTCTTCACCTCTGGGACTGTCTGTGTTGGATAACAGTCAACAGATGGTAGTGGACACTGAGTGACACAGTAGCAATGGGGACAAGATGCCTGCCAACCTAATACAACCCTAGTTATGTACAGATGTTCATGGGTTTGGGCTTTCATTACTCTAGGCCCCTTTGTAACTTCTGAATTTATCCACTTTGGCATTTTCCTTGAGAGGAGACAGATAGCAAAGAGAGTGGAAAGAAAGTGGTTCTTATGAAATGTCTTTAAGGAGAGTTAATTTCTCTTGACTGATGTCTGTGGAGTTTTCATATTCATTTGGAAGGAAATCATCCTCAGCAATTGTCATTACCTCCCAGAGAAGTGCTGCATCTGTTTGAAGGTATATTTGGCACGTATTGTGTCAAAACTCACTGTGTCTCACACATGACATCTGAGAGCTGAAATGATTTGAGATGCTCCAGTTAAAGGAATTGGGAACCAAATTCCCAGGGGCTGTGGACAGTTTCTGTACATAAAGTTCTCTTTGAGTATATAAAGTAGATTTTTCAGAAGCATTCAAAATCATTTTTACATGCTCTGATAGAGTTAATTCTGCATTCTCTTGATCACCCAGATAATTCTTCACTATGTCTGATCAGTTTGTCTAAAATTATCTCAGCAAATAGGGTAGGCCATGGACCACTCTCTGCTCTGGATGCCCTCTGGCAGAGCTGTTCTGTGCCCTTACAGTGAAAATCTCTGGAGCTCCAGAATTGCAAGGTCCTATCTCAGAGGTCTGATGTGAATACTGCTGGGGCTAAGACAGTCTCCAGCCTCTTCCCAGGAGCTGTCTTGGGAGAGTTACCTTGGTCAAAACTCCATGGCTAGAGACTGGCTTAGCAATTAAGTGATATGATCATATTCTGGTGTCTGTCACTGTTTAAGAGCTGTAGTTGCAATCTTCAAGCTCCTCTGTCATGAGTGCAGATGATCAGAACTGTGCACAGTCCTTCAGATGAGGAGCTGTACAATTATCATGTCAATAGCTATGTCTTGTCTTATAAACTAAATTCCTCTGGGACTGTTCTGATGCAATGAGAGCATTAGGCTCACAGCTGTAGCCACCCATCCTTCTACCCTCCCTCAGCCTCTGAAAAAGGGGGCCCACATTGAGAATTGATATGGTGAATGGTCCCCACTATGTCCCAACTCCCAACACACATCTAGGAATTATTTGGGACAGTGTCACGTCCCAAAAGAACTCCATGTCTCAGGTCAGAAGTATTCCAGGGATCATTACAGCAATTTCTCAGTATGGGCAATCAAAATTATATTGTCAAGAACTTTTCCCTGGTACTGTTTAGCTCATGAGTAATACACAAAGACAATCCTCACCACCTCTGCTAAAGCAATCTTGCCTGATGCATCCTAGGACTCAATTTGCTTTGCTAATAGCTGCATCAAGATTGTCTCTAGGCATCCTCTCGCGGTTAAAAAAACTCATGTGTCTCTTCCCAAAAGGTCCCAAGTGCAAGCTTTCAGGTGCTAACTGAAATTCCTCATATTTTCCTAAAGTTGAAAGCTGCTTTGTTGAAAACAACAGAGGAGATTACATGGGTGCATGCAGCAGCCAGTCAGTGAATGCAACTTCCAGGGTACAGACAGAAAGAGTATTTTCTGTAGATGCAAGGTGTTGTTGGTGCCATTGCACAGGATACCATTTAAAACTTGTGCATAATCCATGTATTAGTGTGAAAATAATAATTGAATTGGGAATAGATAAAGAGAAGGACTACTAAAAAGAATGGGGAACTGATGAAACTGTCTTAAGGGAGGAGAGCAATGGGGCTTCACTTATTTAGCTTAGTGAAAAGAAAGCTAAAGTTTTTGACAGCTATCCATAGACACCTCAGGGGTCTGAGTACTCAGAAGGGAGGAGACTAAAAGACACTTCTGGCATGAGAACAAATGACTATAACCTGGTCCTGAATAAACAGACATTGGAAATTATAAAGAAGTTTCTAAACAGCAGAGGAATGAAGTTTTGGAAAAGCTTTCTGACAGCAGGAATAACAGTCAAAAAAGCAAAATTCAAGAGGGAGATGAAGAAATCCAAAGAAGGGATTATATGATCTGATGGGTCATGACAGTGGGAACTGAACTCAGTGACCAAAGAGGTGCCTTTAGGTCCTGTCTCTGATGATCTGAAAGGTATATAAGACCATATCCCATTGAGCTGCAATGACAGAGAAGGTGGAGACTGAGTCTCAGTCTCTCCAGATCTAAATGCAAGGTAATGTCCTTGAGCAATAGTCCTGCCATTCCAAATAATAGCAAAAGAGCCCAGGAATAGCTTCTCTGGAGACACACACAGTAACTTGATTTAACATAGCTGTGAAAGAATGGACTCAAAGTGTTAGTTTTTCTAAACTGTAGTATCTTTTCTCCTGGGTATGCTAGAATCATGAGAAATAAATTGGCGGATATCTAGATACAAATTTTAAATCCACCAGATCTTAAATTCAAGGGCTTTTGTATCCAAATGGCTGCTTCATGCCCTAAATTCTCTGAGTTGTGCTTAATTCTTGCAGCACATAAGGCATGTAAAAACCACCCACTCACTACTTCAGAGCCATTTTTCTTCATCTAAATGAAATTTCTTTAGTTCCATTCATCTTTACAGCTCATTCAACAGGTCCCTCTGCAGCAGTGAAGGGAAGCATGTTTCAGTGTGCTAATCCAGCTCGGAGATGGATTAATTGACTCACAGCCCCCTCTGATCACTAGCCAGATGTCTCTCCCCAGCTGGCAAGCCTTACTAATTTTCTTGTTGTTGTTGTTGTTGTTAATTCTGGGTTTCCAGCCAGCAGGGGCCCTTCCTGGCTCAATCAAGGGCAACATGCCCTCTGCCGACATTTTGTATTCTTTGGCCTGCTTTCCCTTGGGCAAAGATATTCAGCTATGAACCTCCTTTCCTGGCTCTTTGTCATCTGGCCTGTGGCCCCTGGGGAGAGCTCTCCTGGTGCAGTTACACTTGGGCATCCAGCACGTTGGGCCAGCACAGGGCAGTGCCGTGGATATTTGGGGGTGATGGAGACATATAGGGCCTGCAGGGCCAATTCCAAGAAGTGGTCCAAAATTTCAGGTCTGTACATTTGAGGAAAAAAAAAAAAGAGACTCATAAGAAGAGTTAGAAATATTTCCTTCACCAGGCTGAATGCTATGAAATGACAATGAGAGAGAACTCTCAAGAATGCTTAGAAGGAGTGCACGTGACTAGACTGGTTAGGACACTAAATTGGGAAGCGATGTAGCATCAGGGATGGTTTGAAGATGGGATATATGTGTGTCTCAGGCTCCACTCTTGATTCTGTCATTGCCCTGATGTCTTGAGCAAGACATTTCACTTCTATTTTCTCATGCCCTCATAAGTTTAATGATAACCTTTTTTATTTTTTAAGATACTTGCTAATGAGCAAGACACTGTATAAATTAATTAGCACTTGCATCACTGAATATACAGCCATGTATTTCTTCTGCAGTGACTTGCAGTGATTTGGGTAAAACCATCATGTTGCCAAATGGAAAGGTGTTGATTTTGGCCAGACTGTAGAACATTACTTTCTCTTTCCCAGTGTATTGGGTCACCACTGTGACTACACTGAATGGAAACTTAACGCATAGAAATTCATGTGGATGGTAGAACCTTTATTCACCTCAGCAGTGACTTCCTCAAACACAGATTATGGGTGGTTAGTGGTCACTGAGCGAGGGCAGAAGTAGGAATATTTGAAGATTTGTACTATTTAACACCAAAGTTAAGCTATGTATATATATCTCTGAAGCATTCTTATTGTTTCTGAATTATAAAGACAAAACTCTGGTTTTCTAATTTCTCATTAATGGAGGTTATTATACCAAGCTGTAAAAAAAAATGAATTTCTGGGTTATATGAATATTCTCCTTTTCTTTTCCTTTTCCTCTTTCCCCCCTCATCCTTCTTCCCTTCCCTTCCCTTCCCTTCCCTTCCCTTCCCTTCCCTTCCCTTCCCTTCCCTTCCCTTCCCTTCCCTTCC
>JAWWLV010000045.1:6848293-6887990 GCA_035041135.1 Platyrinchus mystaceus
TTCGTTCTTTCTTTCTTTCTTTCTTTCTTTCTTTCCCGTCCCCCATGAGCTGTCAGAAGTTAGTTCACCAGAATAGAAAAGAAAAGCAAAGACTTCTCCTTGACTGCAGATTTTTTTTTCCATTAGAAAAGAAGCTGCGAAATATTGTTTCATGACAAGATCAGGAAGAGTGCAGCTTGAGAAGAGAGAAGTAAGAAGTTCATCTAAGGTGTGAACATAAGAGTTCAGCTGCATTTCTATGGACCCAACACTTCCTACTCCAACTAAAAATGGGGAGGAGGTCACTTCTTCAGCATCAGAGCAGTTGCTTACAATTCATAGGGATGCAAATAAGAAGAAAATCTCACTCTTGCAATTTAGTGTCTTTGGTCGTTTTTAGCTTAGGTATGTGCCTTGTATAAATCCCACCATAAATTTCTTCCCACATTAGGCATAGCCCCGGGGAAGTTGTTTTACAGGGAAATAAAGGCTTCGACCTTTGATCACTGTAACCTGCCTTCTCACAACCCTGAAAACAAGTGTCTAAAAAATTGAAATGTGAGCAACACACATCATCAATATCAATTACTGCGTTGTTAGGTGGTAAATTTTCCCTACAGGGGGTGAGCAATTCACTTGATATATTTGGCAAAGGGTTTGATTCTCCTCCCCACTGGCAGCAATATGATGCTGGCATCTCTCTATACACTTTGGAGGGGTGCAAAGCAGAGTAAGGGAGCAGAACAGGAGTAAGAATCAGACCTGAAGTCTCTGCGAGTGCAGTGAGAAGTGGTGTCTGTCAAGAGAGGGTTTATGCAGTCTGAACAGCAAGCTCCAATCTTTGAAGAAAAGACTTCAAAGAGAAAGGGAGAAAAGAAACAATGTCTAATCTTCATACAAATGTGCTCAGGGGTCTCTGAAATTCAGAAACTTCCAGGATTTAAGAATTAATTATCACTTGCCAGAGGGAAGCTTTATTCACAGGTAACAGTTACAGCAATCCGAGTCCTTTGCGTGTAAAACTCATGGAATTATATTGAACTGATTAAAGCTCAGTAAATCACCCTATTTCCCTTTGGTGTACTTGCATGCTTTCCAAGTGTTTGATGTTATCCTTCACATTGTTTATGAGGGACACATGACAGCAGCTCCTAAAATTCCATCTTTGAAAGGAGATACACTTGGAAATATTTTGGTACAAGAGTTGTGACTTACATGTTCACATTAAAACATGCAACAAAGTGATGCTGCTCCTCAGGTCCTGTAGAGCAATGCAGCTCTGTTTGCTTCTCTTTAACACAGCAAAAGACAAGGCTCTAAATCATGTGTCAGCTCCATGGCTGTATAAATAGTGAGGAACACTGTGGGTGACTAAAAGCAAAGCCCTGCTGTTCCAACTCCTCTTAGCAGAATGGTGTGTGTAAAATGTCCCTCAGGCCAGATATTTAGGATATCTCAACACCTCACAGGCTTTATTGTATTTTTTCTTATAATACCCTTTAGAGTAAGTGCTCCTCTTAGATCCATTTAACACTTGAAGTTTGAAACCTAAGGAGGTGACATGACCTGTGGTTGCTGGGCAAGTTAGTGGTGAAATCAAGAATTAAACATTTAAGTATCTGGAGGACTCAGTTACATGATGGAGTTATTGTGCTCAAGAAAGTGAATGATTTAAGGTGGATATCTGATCAGAGACATACTTAGGCCATGGTAATGTGTAGTTTAAATCCTGTGTTTACTGAAGCTGAGGGTGTGAACCCAGCTGGCTGATGTGGCTCAGCTGCTGCACAGAAACACATTAAACCACAATAACTTGATTTTGCATCCCAGCCCTCTCTTCTATAAAGCACTACCTGTCTTTCATCTTTAAGACTTCAATGAAAAGAGCTGCTGCAGAAGCTCATGAGAGAGCTGCACCATGGCAGGGAACCAGTTCCCTGACACGAGCAAGAGGGTCCTCAGACCCAGAGCAGCTATATCTGATACACAATTAAAAAATTGCCTCTCCTAAAATGTCAGTGAGCCAAGGCACCTGCACAGAAGGGAATGGAAGACAGAGACCATGTCCAATGCAGCTATTTTGAAATAATGAAATTCTCTGGCAGGTTTACAATTGCTTTCATTTTATGTTTATAGCCATGTGGCTTTGGAGGTTAAATGGAATTTGTCTTGGTATTTGCCCCCCAGCAGTCAGAAGGCATCTGTGACAGTTGTCTCCCTGTACATACGAATACTTTGCATCCCAACAATAAGCAGACCCAACCACTGTGCACCACCAGCATTGCCAAAGAGACGGCCAAAAACTGAGTAGATGTGGCAGTTCCTGACATGATTTAGTGGGCAAGGTGGCACTGGCTAAAAGGTTGGATTTGTTGATCTTGGAGGTCTTTTCCAGCCTTAATGGTTCTATGATTCTATGATCTGCTACTGCTTGGGAGTGTCGCTGGCTATCACAGAAGATCTAAGTAATGCAGGAATATTGTATTATCCCATGTTAGCATCCAGAAGGATTCAAAGGACGGAGTTTGACCCTGGTGTTGCTTTACAGGCAGGGCTGTGGGTGTTTGTTTTCAAAGGAAATTTTCTTCTGCGAACATTCAGAAAGATCCCAGGCAGTCTGCTCTCACTGACTGTGGCAGCTCCCAAGACAACAAAACCAAAGGTAACTGGTGCTGCCTCTCTCTCCAAATGGGAAATGTTGATATTTCAAGTATTTGTTTAACTACGGATAGTTGACACAGCTTGTGAGAAATTATTCTCGGAGGAAAGCAAACCTCCCAAACTCCTCCACTTCCTTTGTCTCCAGCTCCTCTTGGCTCCTGCTGGGTGATCTGAATCACCCCACCAGGAATGTCCCTGCCCCAGAGCAGGGTCCTCCACCCCTTCCTCGAGGTCAGCGTTCTCCTTCAGCCATCACTCCTTCCAGAGCCGGGGATCCAGGGGTGCACAGGGACCAGATTCTTGGCAGCCATAAAGGGGTTCAGCTCTCCTGGCATCAGTGGGGCCAAGCTGTGACACCCCAGCCCAGATGGGGTAAGTCAGGCAGACTCTGCCCCTGAGTGACTTTGTACCAAAACAGGGAATCTGGTACTGAGATATTTTTGCCCAGTGGGGGATATTTGCTGTGTTTGTTGTAAGATTTTTGGTGTCACTTATCACATGCTTGGTATAATGCATTGCCTGAGGCATAATTAAATTCAAAGGGCATGTCTGTGTTGAAAGGGAGGGTTGCAATTTGTTGCTGTTAGGATTTTTCATTAAAAACCAAGCAGTTTTTCTGACTGGCAGGAACAATGGTTACAGAACAAAAATGCTGTTAAATAAAGAGAAGGCAAAGGCTTTTCTTTTCTTTTTATTTTGAACAACTACCTGCCTGACATTCCCACACTGACTTGGAATAAAGTACAGAATTTAAAAATAGTGGGATTGTAACAGCAAGCCAAGGTAAAGAAAAAAAGAGCCTTAACATTAAGAAAGGTCTGGCGGGTGATAGGTATATTATATATACCAGATTATATATGTATATCTATCTATAAACACAAATATCTATATCTATACGTGTGTGTGTGTGTGTGTGTTTCATCTCCGGATGAGAAATTTGCCTTTGGTGCTGAAGTTTCCCTGAAAGCTCAGTTAATTAGTTCTCATAATACCCATGGAGGCAGACATTTAGTATCATCCTTATCCACAGATGAGGAGATAGGAAAGAGCACAGAGAGAAGAATGCACAGAGAGATTAAGGGATTTCCACTACAGTGAATTCAGTGTGGAGCTGAGAATTCAGTCCAGCAGGCAAAATCCTAACCCTATTAAAAGCAATGGGAGACTAACTTATGAGAAACCTGCATTTGGCAATTTTTTCTTGCTTTGTTGAAACGTCTCTGATCTATTCAGTTACATGTGTCCTGATGATGCTTTCAGAAGAAACTTGTATGTCTGTGTACAGATCCTGATAAAAATCTCAGCTGAGTTCTTCAGTCCCAGAGCTTCAAAATAGGGGCTGAATCTTTCTTTGAGGAACTCTGTACCATGAATTTACATATATCTTAAAAATAGTCTGGAGTGATAAGTAAAGTAATTTAAGATCTTCCTAAACAGATTTCTATATTCTCTTAGGCTACCAGGGTCACCGAACTGAATTTTTACATGCCTGGTTGCTATATTCCACTGTGCTATCAAGAAATGACTGGAGGGTTTCAGCTAAACAGATGAGCTACTTTTAAAATAGATTGGGCAAGACAGGCTCATTAAAGAAAAAAAAAATAATAATGTCCTCATTTTATAATGGCTTTGTTGCCTCCTTGCTTATATACTTTTTCCAGGGCAGTATTTTCATATTATTAGGGTGTTTTCAGCTCTTATTTTTAAGCTCACTTCATTAATGTTGGGAGAACACTTTGAAGTAGGAAATGTGAGTGCTAAGTGGTATCACTGACATACTTTCAAGGCAGCTCTTTTGCCTTCCCAGAGGTCATGTGAAGCAAATTTGTCACACCTGCAAATGTGCACAAATTGATGTTGGCAGTAGAGGGACAAATTTCCCTCCAAACTGCTGCAGCAGCTGTACTCTGGCTGCAAGTACCTAGAAGAGGATTCCTCTTTCCAGAAGGGAGCTGGGGTCTGCCAGCCAGAGAGCGAATTCCCATCCTTGCCATGAGGAATCTGGCAGTGAAGCAGCTGTGGTGCAGAGCTTCAGTGTCTGATACTTATGTGCTGGATAAAAATCCCCTAAACTCATCTGAAAGTCCCCCAATGATTCCTCCAGTGTTGGGCACCAAATCTCCAAAGTTTCTTGTTTTTCAGCAAGATTGCAATGGACTGAAGAGTGTTGGGAGGAGCACAGCGTGCACTGGGTTATGTGGGAGAGGAAAGGCTGCTGGGGTGGGCAGCAGAGGCACTTGCTGTAGCATCTTTGAACATGGGGACAGTTTCACAGAATTGTAGAAAGACTTGGTTTGAAAGGAACCTTAAAGATCATCCAGTTCCACTCCCCTGCCATGGGCCCTTCCTCTCGGCCAGGTTGTTCAAAGCTCCATCCAACCTGGCCTTGAACACTTCCAGGGGTAGGGTGTCCATAGCTTCTCTGGGCAACCTGTTACAGAGCCTCACCACCCTTGTCTAACATCGTATCTTGGGGCTCGTCCACTGAACAGGGGTTTAACAGCAGCACAGCGCTGTTGAACACCAGGCTTTACTGCTCACTTGCCTCCAGCCTGGAACATCCCAGGGCAGAAGCATGTTTCCAACACCTGAAACAAGGGCTTATCTGTGAAGAGTGGTATCTATAATAGAGTCCTATGACCAATTTGTGAAATCTGTGGCATCACATTTAATTTTGAAAAACTATTACTGAAACCATGGCCTGGCGACCTGTATCCATTTCTGATCATCCTGTGGGGTGTGGGATCACAGGAGGGATCCTGTCTATTGACCTCTGGGTCCGGTTTGGAGATACACTGCTGCTTGAAGAGAGAAGAATAGGAAGCTTCTGTATGACAGCCTTTGTGCTAAACTGCAATAGCACAGCTGCCCTGCTCACCCATGGCTCTGATTTATTACCTTGTCATATTTCAAAAGCTAAAGCAGGTTGAACTTGGTCGATGCTTAGATGGAAATCTCTCGAAGGAAAACACAAGAACTAGAGGAAATGTTCCCGGAGTCAGAGTCAGGGCAATAATCCGGTGTGGTGTTAGGGATGTTGCTTTTTGTCTGATTGCAAAATCAATGTATTGGCCACTGGTGGTCTGTGGGGAGGGACTGTAATACCTACCATGACTGGGCAATAGCTGCCAGGTATTTCTTTTCCTGCAAGGTTCAGCTCTACAACAGGTGTAAATTGGATGAAATGAAGATGATGAATCTGGCTGATTGCTTTCTCTGTTGTATCTTGTTATGTGGATTTGGAGGTTTGGTTGTTTTTCTTTGTCATCTTCCTTTGTATGTTGCATAGCTCCTTAACTGGCATGGACGTACACAAAAATACAAGAAAATCCACAACTTAAGGGTCCCTTTAAAGTTTTTTTTCTGCTTAAAACTATCATTACATGGTTTCTAATTTTCCCTCATCATTTCCACAGAATTATCTGAAAGCTCAGGATGCTTACTATTGTCTGCAGAGTTGGATCCATCCAGTTTCTTATAATGAGCATCATCTCTGTGCATGACCCTTGAATTCAACTTACTGGCCGCATCTCTTCCTGTTAGCCCTTTAGATGTGATTCAGATATTGGATTCTCTCTGCTGGTGTCCTGGGACAATGCATTTTTCCACAATGAAGTGTAAGTCCTGATTATTCATCACATAGTTTTTTTGAGATTGTGTCAGTCAAGGAACATTGACATTTCTTTTCTTGCTACATGCACGTAACAAAAGTCACAATCTCTGTTGTATTTGTGAAAAGTATATTAAAAGAACACTGATCTGAATTTAAGGAGATAATGTAAATGAACAATTTCATCCATGCACCAATTTTGCCTCTCTGGTTTCTAAACAAATAACTGTTCTTCATCTATCTGCCATTTGTAGCATAAAAAGAAGCATTTTTTAATGAGATGATGGAATCCAGATTCAAAAGCTGTATTTTCATCCCCTGATTCTGTGGTTCTAGTTTAACAAACTGCAAATTTGAAGTAGGAAAGGTGCTAAATGATCCCAATACTAAAATCTGCAAAGCAAAGGGAGCGTCTCTGCCCGCTCTGTTACTTTAAGTGGTCATTTCAAGAATGAACCAACCGGGCAGCTTTGAGGATGGCAAGGTGTTTAAGAACCACTGCTGCAAACACTCTGTGACTGTAGTAATTAACTATGGCTCTCCACTGGGAAAGCAGAGCCTTGATAAGCACGTTACAAAACCACTGTCAGGAGTACAAGTGCTTTGAAGAGAGCATTGAAAGGAATTTTGCTTCGGAGTATAAGAAAGTATGTAATGTGAGATCTCTCAAAGGAGAGGAATATGCTTTATTTGGGCTTTTCTATACAGACTGAGAAGCAGAATGTGAGAATACTTCACGACTTATTTAGACTTATTTGCAAGCTGGATTGCACCCAAGTCTAATCTAGCCCAGTGTTTTGTGTCAGAAAGCAGCCAGCACCAAATGATGCAGAAGAAGGTACAAGAGAATCTGTAGAGGTTATGTTTTTGCAAGTGGGGAAAATATCTTCCTAATTTCCAGTTATTGTTGTTGCTGCTGTTATGCGTAGATTTATTTTCTTTCTACAGGACAAAAATTAAGCAGAGGTGTCTGTTTCAGGCTTTAGATATCATTGCCCACAGCATTAAATGTTTCCTCCCAGTTTTACACTGAATGACTGTAATGAAACCAAAAAACCTGACTTCCATCCATGCATTCAGTAACTCCAGTGCATATTTCCAGTATAGATACCCATAATCTGCTCCAGCATGGAAATATCCACTTTCCTTTAGCCACACAGCAATCAAGGGAAATAGGAATCTACCCTGTGGTTTTGAACGAGGTGCAGGACTTTTTCTGACTGTCACACCAGCAGATCAACACTAACACCTCCAAGCCCTTGCAGGGGGGACACAGAGGAGACCTGGCCCAGACTGGGACCCTGTGGATGGGGTCCTTACTGATACTGACTGCCTTACAGATGCTGTACTTATTGATACTGGGCAAGTTTTTTCTCATCTCTGTGTTGCCTCTACAGAGTAGAGATACTGACACTTGCCTTCTTTGAAAAGCAATGTGATTGACAGCTGTGGCTAAAAAATAACTGTAGAACATAAGAGGAGAGGTTTTTTTTTTGGTTTAGGATTATCAACTCCACCACTGAAACTGCTTAAAACCACCCACAAACCTCTACTGTAGACAGAGAATAACACATTCACCTCCATGCAAATTTTCTCCTTCTGTTCCTCCTGCAGAATTAAGTTGAGTCTTTGACTTTTAAATCTGGGCATTGGCTTTTTTGTTATTATTATTTTTAAAAACACACAATGTAAACTTAACTGTGGTCAGATCGCTCACTGAGCTGCGGTGGAGGAACGGCATTTGCAGTGGAAATTAATATGGCTGGCATGTCTGCACTGGTTTTGAGAATAGTGTTTTCATGTTCTTTTCCTTTCTTCCTCAGCTTTCTTCTCTTTTGTGTCTGCCTGCCTCTTTCCCGTTTCTTTCACAGTCGCTATTTTTGCTGCAAGCAAAGAACTCAGTCATGCTCTCCCCCTCTCATGGGCTCTGTGCACACTTGAGGTCAGGCTAGCAAACCTTACTGGAGCCAAACTTTGCATCCTTCCCCTGCCCTTTTCATACCCTCTGCCTCGTCAGGGTTTTCTGTCCCCTGGGTTTTCCCCTGTCTTGCCTTGCTCCCGATGGACAGTAGTCCCTTGCTGCTGGCACATCTGGCTGGGGCCAGCTTGGGTTCTGTCAGTGGCTCAGATGCAGACCTCCTGTTGGACACTGTGCCAGTCACTCATCTCTCCTCTGACGTATTTTATCCGTTCCAACCACATGATTTTCAGGGAAAGGGACAGTCTGTTACTCTTTGTCATTACCCACTGTAGCACAACACAGCTCCCCTGAGGTTCAAAGCACCATATGCTTCTTTAAAATACACAGTCACTTTGATGTGCTCTCCCATTCCTTTGAACTCACTTTACCCTCCTGTCCCTCCTTCCTCCTCTCTCTTCAATGGACACCATCTTCCTTTTTGGCACTGTGATCCTTCTTCCTTTCCCCCACACTCCCCTTGCCCTCCTCCAGGGCTGTGCTGTCAAGCCTTGGGCAGCTGTCCTGGGGTGGAGATGGGGCTGGGACGAGGGGACAGCAAGGATTTGCCAGGAAGGGTCAAGCCACTCTGACTCCTCTCCCTTGTGAGCGAGGCAGGAATTTCTGTACCTGATCCTAAGGGGGCAGAGAACTATACAGAAAAAAGTGGCAGAGCTGTCTAATGAGCCCAACAGAGGGGACATGGCTTGTAGAAAAGACTGTGTGTGCATCGGGAAGCAAACCTTGCTGGAAGGGTTGTTCAACATCTGGCTTGCAAAGCCTCATTCCTTGGAGGTCTGCAGCCATTTTTTTTTCCCTTTCCCTGCCTTTCATTTTCATATCTGCCCTAATCTGTATGTTTCCTTGTATATGGTTTTCTCCAGTTGTGTTTAACCCTCTTCCTACCATTCCCATCAGTGTGGCCTGTGGGCTGCTTGACTCTGTTGACACTGCTCCTTGAGTTCCTTGATTGGGGTGCTCCAGTGCAACAATTAATTTCTCTATCTATAATTTGTTTATCTTCTTCTAGAGAGTCTTACAACAAGCCTCAGGAGAGGGATATAAATGATGAATGCAACTTAATAACACAGGACTCTGTGGAAAATTGCATTAAGATGGCACAGCAATAAGGGATATAAAAACAACTGAAGCATGTGGTGAAGCCCCTACTATATCAAAATATTTCCACTGATAATATACATTATAGTTTGTGCTAAAAAGTCTGAAACTTAAAAGTGATAAAAATTAATACCTCCAAACTGCTACTGAGAAGAAAGAAGGTTAGGCAAATTATTCCCAGTTGTTACAATAGGTGAAAAAAATAAGCAAAATGGGTAAATTTAATCCTATTTAATTTTAATTGTTAAAAGGCCTGGAGCCTAGCCATGTGTATAAACAGAACTCCCTCTCTCATCAATGCAGAGTGACAGAGATCTCAAGGGAAACAGATTCATCCCAACCCAGGAAAAATGCTTAAAAAGCAGGGATACTGACTCTCCCTTCACTGGAGAAGACTAATTCATGTAGTCTTATGTAGTCAGGATGTCTGACCCTTCCAACAGCTACTCTTGGGAGCTTCCTCCTTCTCAAAGACATTTAGAAAAACTAACCTAAGGTCACTACAGCCAGACTAAGATTAGCAGAACTGTTTGTGGTTTATGATATTCTGAAAAGGAGGTAAGGCCATTCTATTTGTTTAATAACACAGAGGCAGCTTGTTGGTTTCTCTAGATGCACTGGAAAGTTTCTGTGAGATGTGAGGTGTTGGAAGCTGAGCTACACACTTGTACCAGACACTTAGGATGCTCAACAGCCTATATGTCTGTCTACCACTTTGTGTGCCTGCATGACACTAAGGGGGAGCTCCCGGTGTGAGCTGGTATCACAGAGGGTTCAGGGTTCAGAATAACTGCCACAAATCTTCAATCAGGCAAACAAACCAGATGAGCTTTGCCCTCTCATGACAGTTTATCATTCTGCTTTAACAGGTTGAAAAAAGCTGTCAAGAAGTGACGTGTGGGAAGCCATCACATTGATATGGAAAGGTAAATCTGCTTCATTTTTTCCAGTAACAAACAAACAAACAATCAGAATGAGAACTGGACACTTTCTATGAAGCATCATCTGGACAAATGTGTAGGACATCTCACCCAGCAATCCCAAACCAGAATACCTTTTCTGTCAGGACACAAGCATTGTGGGGGTGTAGCTTTCAGGCTGATGGGAAAATGATGGGAGCTACATGCTGAATTAAAAACACAAGTAGGGTGTGCCATCATAGGAAGATATGTTTCTATTAAAACATTTCAGCATTAATGACACTGATGTTGGGTTTTGGAGTGATAAAATAGAGATGAATTGGATAAACCCCTGGGCTAGAGATGCATTCCTAGGGACCCAAGAGTGCAAAATCCCACTTCAATGGGATAATGTAGAAGAAAGTACTGTGGAAAAGACTTACTTGAAGAAAAACTTAATCCATATAATTGTCTGTTCATCCAAAACATTACCAGAAGTCTGTCTGAAGCACTGTTTTTCAGTATGTGATCTGGTAGCTCAGAGACTGCTTCTAAAGTATGGATTTGGGGGTTTTATTTTTATTTTAAATGCAATTTCCTAATAACAGTAAAACTTCAGTTTTCAACTTGTAGTCTGTGAATCTACATGAGTCACAGAATAACTTCTTGTTATCCATGCTTTTCTACTTTTCTGAGAAAGACAACACTAATGACAATACATTTTCAGCAGAACCTGCATCCACAGGGAGAAATAGGGAGGGTTTAGCAATGAGGAGTGAAAACCACTGGTGCAAAAGGGATATTTTTGAACTCAACATGAGAAAATTGATCAAGATTCCCATGGCTATTTTTTTTTTAAATGGAGACACCTCAATTAATGGAGTACCACCTGTACCTGTAAGAGGAAAGATTGAAATACAGAGAAGATACAAGGTAATAGTCATTGATAATGTCAACAATGACACTGCAATTGTCAAGAGAAAGTAGTGCAGAAAGTGCTGAACTGGAGTTAGACTTGCTAAACTAATCACTGGGATTTGGAGAATTAGGCTGTGGCCTTAATCTCCAGCTTGGTGTGTAAGTCATGGCCCTTTGCTCTGAGAAGTGGAAGATCTGAAGTCTTGCCATCACCCTTGATGACAGGGGGATCAAGCCAGGAGGCAAGAGGCAATTAGGAAGTGGAAAGTGCTGATTGCCATTTTTATTGCAACAATATAAACGTAGCATGGGACTCTGCAAGTTCCTAGCCAGCTGTTCTTAGATAATCATGGCATCTATTTTAGCACAATGCAGACTGTGGGGGTATTATATTATGCAGCAGGATGACTGGTCTATAGAAGAAGTGTTTCCAGATTTGCCACAGCAATCTGGCAGACACAACACCACCAGCCAAGTGATAAAAATACGGGCACGTTAAAGGTATCAAGGATTCAAACCGATCCAGTGTTCTATGCAGATGAGACTGCAAAGTGCATTTTCTTTTACCTGTCTTGAGTTTGCTCAGTGGAATAACAGTCTGTGAGGTAAAAATAGCTCACAGAAAGAGAAAATGCATTTCCTCGGTGTTGTGTTCCTTGCTTGCTACATGTTGAGATGTTTGTTTGCTTCTGTGGTGGGTTTTTGTTGAATATCCAGTGGAGAATTAGCAGGTGGAATAGAGATCAAAGGTCTACCCTGCTTAATATTTGCAGCATTTCTCAACCCTCACAACCAAACCACACCAAAAAATCATCCAGGAAATAGACTTTCAATTGACAAGACAAAACCCATGATCAGCAGGAACAACTAGGCAAAGTCCACATCTTTGAGTAAATCATGGAGGAGGTCATTGAAGTCACAGAGCTCAGATGTATGATACAAGCTACAAATAAAACTTTATGAAATTACAGTCTTTGCTGTCATAATAATCTTTAGCTGCTTGTTCATCTATATTTGTGGAAAACATGGCCTTAACTCTTTTAATTAACTATACTTCTCTCTTTTTAAGAAGATAGTAGCCCCTCTCTTTTTAAGAAGATAGTAGCATTTTTAATATTCTCCTCGTGCTGTTTTGTTTGACTATGACATATTTATGTCAAAGACAGATGTCCAGTATTATGAGATGTCTAGCCTAATATCACAATTTTTTTTAACACAATGTGACATTAGAACTGAATAATTTTTAGATGAGTTCTGTACCTCTAGTCATGCATTGACAGTTGGGATTTATTTTAAAAATATGTTAACTCTGGACTGGAGCAGTTTATGAACAGTTTGGATCTAGTAATATGTGATTCATAAAGACAGTTGCTTCCTGGTTCTGTGAGTACTTTTGACTGATTTAAGCAGTAAATATGTAGCCTGGTGAGACATAAACAAAGATTTATGTGGTTATCTATTAAAAAAGCCCCCTTAGTTTATTTAGCTACAGCTATGGTCACAAGAGAGTTAGTACAAGTGGATCTGTGAATTTAGATGGTAGAAAACAGTAGCTTGGTTTGCTTCCCTGATATTTATGGTGCTGTAACTCAGAAGTTATTCAGGAAAATCAGTGGAGATAGATCCTTCCATTTCATGTTGGAGTGACATTTTCAGCTGTAAAGACATAAGAAAGGACATCCCTGGACACAGTGGGAATACATTAATATTAAATTTCAATTTTTGCAATTCATTCCTAGAGTAGGAAAAACCAAATCATCGAAACCACCAGTGCAACAGCAACACCCCGGCATGTCAGTCCTGGGGACCAGCGGTAGCGGGGTCAGGGCTATGAGCAGTCCCTGTGTAGGTCCAGTGGCTGCCTGCATTGTAATTAGTCCTCTGCCACAATAACAGATATTGATGCAAGGGTGTGTGTGTGTGTGGGGGGGGGAATTACAGACCCTTGATACAAGGGTAGAACATGAAGTGGTGAAAAGGTGAAAAAATTTCCCCAAACCCCTGAACCCCAACATTATATACAACCCCGGCTCTAAGGACCGAGCAATGCAGATGGTGCACTCTCTTTAGGTTCAGCAGGGGAATGTCTTTGTAATTGTTGCTTTTACCCGGTTTTGCCTCTCAAAGCCAGAACGACCATCTTGAACTAATAAATAGGACAATTTTAATATGTAAAGGAATGAACCATATTAACCAAAATCACACACATTGAATAGACGGTGGATGTTATAACGGCCTTATCCTGATCATGTTAATAGTCCTGTCTTTTGGGGCTAAAAGCTGACTTAGCAAAAAGAAAGTCAAGCAGATTTGGATGTTTTGGGGAGATTACATTTTGGGAGGTACATGGGAATCTCCAGGAAGCTTTGACAGCCCCAGGAAAGAGTTCCCTGAGCTCTAATTGAGCCAGCCTCAGAATGAGAGAGACTGCAGAGTGCAGCAGGGGAGGAGAAATAAAAGGTAGCTTTGAGGAGGAGAAAGGAGCACACGAGGGAAATCATGAGAATCCACTCCTGGGGGCTATAAGACTCAGATTCATGCTGTTTTATGCAGGAGGGGCAAAGTCCTGCCTTTAATCGGAGAGCTTCAAATGCATGACAGCTTTTAACAGAAGACAGCAAAGGCTAAGGAAAGAAAAGAAAGAACTCAACCCACCAGGCAGCAAATTTAAACTAAACTAAAGTCTGATGAACCCTGTCAGGGAATTTATGCTCAAAAAGGAAATTAGGGGACCTGAGGTCACAGGAGCTCTTGACGTGAGGAGGAAGAGCAGGTATTTGTGATACTGCAAACGCCTCTACATAAAAACCTGGAGTCTAGCAGAAGTCACTTTCTGACAGCATCACTTGGAAGGAAATGTATTTGCTTTAATTTGTGCAGTGCAACCTCCTCCACACTCAAACCTCAGAAGCTCTGAGCCCAATTCAGCTTTATGAACAAGAAGCAGTGTTTTAGTTAAAGAATGTTAAATTTTTTGGCTTAGGAAAATGTTGGTTCAGTCCTTATTATAACCAAGATGAAAGTTATCACATATGCATGGTATGTAAACTGAGAAGAGTTTGCATATTTGAATACTCTAATATTGGACCAGAGTGTTGACACTATGCGATGATTGAAAGAACAACTTAATATTTTCTGAAAGGTCTGAAATGCAAATCTTTCAAATCAACAAGATCAAGATTAACAGTGAGTTTAGACTTGAATGCTTGCCAGGTTTTCTAATAATATATTTTTTCCTCAGTTTAGCACAGTTTTAATTTGGCATCCCTGAAGATAATGGATGGCTAATTCACAGATCTACTGAGTATAAGGCATAGGGGCCATAACTGACCTTCCAGTTTGACCTCTTGTATAATGCAAGCAAAAGGACTTTTCTGTATTAATTCACACTTCAAGTCTAACAGTTTAGCTCTAAGAAATTATGAAGCTTTGCACTGAGTTAAAACAAAGATCTCTGTAGCCCATGCCTGTCAGAATTCAGTCTCTGACAGAGGTCATCAGTGTACACTTAAAGAAGCATAGGTAGGACAGTGCAAGAGATCTCCATCAGCAAAACTGTTGCTTTCACATGTGGTAAAAAAGTTAAACCCCAATGGAAAGGAAAACTCTGAATTCTGGGAGAGAAAATTCCTTTTGCAAGATAAACTTATCTCCGAATAATAAAGGTGGTATCTTAGAATCTCTGACACATTTTGATTTCCTCCTTCTGAGAGTCTTGTGTTGCAGAAAGGTTTCCCTTTTGGAAGAGATGCAGAACAGACTCTTGTCTGAAATAAATGAGGGAGAACAACCTGGCAAGGATCAGAGCAAAAACAGCAGCACCAGGTTTTCCTCTCTCACTGACATGGCATTTTGTTCGAGGTCACAGAGCAGGCTCTGAATAAAATTGTGACTAAAATTTCAGTCATGTGAGAAACACAGGTAAAACTGAGCCTGAACTGCTGTAGTCCCACCCTAGGACTTTAGGTGAGATTCCTTAAACCAAACAGTCAGATTACATGGTTCTACATGTGATCTGGTTATTCAAAGGCCCCCTTATACTCTATTATAGAAAAAACCCCAAACTTTTTTTGCACATGATTCCTTTCTTCCTGTAGTAGGTATCTAAAATGAGTCAGTTGAATCACTCCTTAAAAGGGTAATTCTTTTAATCATGAAATATGACTTTCCAAAGATGTGGACCTCTACACTGTGGCTGTCTCTGTCTTCATCTTACATCTGATGAGGTAAATCCCACCCTCAAATGCTTCTTTTCCTTGATTTCTACGAAAAAAATAATATTGTGGAATGAAATGACCAAAAGAAACACCGGCAGTAGTCACGGAAGGGATGAAAATTGCAACAGATACTTCTTTTCCCTGCCCCACAAGGTCCACAAGCTTCTTCTGAACTGAGGAAAGCAAGATTATCTCACAGAAAGGGCAACGGAGAGAGACTTCTTGTTTTTCCAGACATGAGTGGGTGTCAAGACTGTTTCTGATCTTTTAGTGGGACATGAGGCAAATTAAATATTACCTTCACTGTTGGTATTATTCACAAGCAAAAGGCTTCAATATAAATACCTTCATTTGATTTGAAGTGGAAAGGACTACTTGCTCGCTTTGAGAAAGTTTTCATGTGGTGTAAATCTGAACTGTCTCAGATTAACGCAACTATTTGGTTAACTGCAAGGACTTCACAGGAAGACTAAATGATACTTGAGACCTAGAGGCAAAACAATTAGCATAGTTGTGCAACCAACAGAGCCTTTACAGTTGCTCTCCACACACTTAGTTGGGCTGGAGTAACACATGACCCTGAGGGCACAAGGTTCTCAGCGCTGCAGACAGCAGGAGGCTTCTGGGCAAGAGTGAGGAGACCACTGCCTACGTGCCAGGCACAGATCCAGGGCATATGGTACTCTCTACACGGCCCAAAGGTTCTCCAAGGCACTGTAGTCTTACTCCAGAGGACTGTGCCTGAGCTGAGAAAATAACCCTGCTTTGTAATTTCAGGTATTATTGACTGCTGTCGCTCTGAAAAAGTCATCATGGGTGTTAGATGATAAAGAGAACCAGCTTCCCAAGACACAGGAGGTGAAAAGGAGCATTCTAGGCAGTCTGCCCATAGTCTGAAGACTCTTAGAAAATTTCAGGGAGGAAAGTGGCTTAGAAGCATCTTCCTGGGTTCTGCAGTGAGTGGGAGGATTAAACAAGCAGAGGAATGCTTCAGGCCCTAGAGCATGGCTGACAGTCAGTAATGAGGACAACAGCCATGGAATAGCCTGCATATCTCTCTGACCACCAGACAATGCCAATCTCTTTCCCTCCATATCAATAGAAGGAAAATGAATCGACCTCCACTGGCACCAAGTGAAGGTTGAGCAGGAGACAGGAATACTGTAGTGAAGGTCCTCAGCAAGGAAATACCTCTCAGCATGAGGTTTAGCCAAAGCTGCTACATCCAATTGTTTTGGAAAAGACCAAGACTAGTGCAGAACAATGAACAGGGAGAGTGAAGTGATACCAGTAACTGTTTATTCAGGAAAGGTTATGAAGGAATTTTTTTTTTTTGTTGCAATAATCAGCTTAGGAAGCACTGTGGCCCTTGAAGGAGATTTTATTGATCATAGAAGAATAGGCCACTAATAGAGAAGAAATTATCAGAGAAAAGGACATTTCTGCCATTCTCAATACCTTTTCCATCAAAGCCTTTTCACCAGCAATAGTTCTTTCTTTTACTTACACTGTATTTTATTTTCAAACTACTGTTATTTTCTTCACCAAACACCAAGTCCTTTAATAGAATCTAAATATTTTCTTTAATGAGCATAAGAGACAATAATGAATCATGTTAAGCATTAGTTGGAACCATCATGGAAAAAAACTCAATGCCATTTAAAAAACACTTAATGCACAGGCTGAAATTTGTCATCTCACTAAAGAACATGAGATTAGTGGTGCTACAACTTAGAAAGGAAGCATAATCCTACTGATGAGAGTTTGGAATTTGGAATGCACCCCACTAATCACACAAACAGTCTAAAACATGTCTTATTTTAAGGACCCTAACAGAATGTTGCTGTAATGAATGGGTGACAAAATAAAAAACCCCACACCAATCTTAGGACTCTTTTTTTCACAAGCATTACTTTGAGTCTTTCCAGTGGCAATGAATGTTCCATGGTTTGATGACCGATTCAGCAGACTGGAAGCTGTCTCAGGTTGAGAAGTGGGCCAGTTTCAGATAACCAGAGAAGACATAGACAGACTGGCCTGAAACTCAGTTTTTCAAATCCAATCAACAGCGTCAGGTTCATGACAGAGGTGGCCAGACCAGACTGTGAGCAAAGCTGAATCAAGCTGAGGGGGTGAGAAATTAATTGGGATGACAGGAGAATTTTGGCTTCAGTCACTATCTAAAGCAAAAATGAACTTAAACTGTAAAAATAACTGTTTAGGCTAGACACTGGGGGAAGGTGTTCTCATCATAAAGGTACTAAGGCATGGGGACATGCTGTCTGGGAGAGTTGTGGAGTGTCTATGCCCAGAAGTTTTCAAGAAAAAAGTAATCTTTTTCCAGAAGTGACACAATAATACTGACTCTGCTTTGGGGCAGGAGATAGATTGAATTGTCTCTTCCAGCTTTATTTATGTTGCACAACCCCCATATTTCCTGTATTTACAAGCTATCTCTGTCCTTGGAGCTTGTAACAGTGCAGTTACACTGATTTACACTAGTTGGGGGATTGGGACATGTTCATGACTCATGTTCTCACACCACCAACTCCTCAGCAGCTTCCCACTGGTGATGGCCAAGCTCAGAGTCAGAGGGCATTATCCAGTCTCAATTACATGGGCAAGTGAGCATTCCTGAAGGTAAAGCTTTATTGCAATGCAAGGGCTATGCTGCAAAGTCCTCTCTACTGCTTGAGTAAGAGCAAGGGAAGGAATCTGGCTGACTTTGAAAACCCAAAACTGCAGATCTTATTGATCTCTTGAAGCTATTAAATGATGGAAATGCAGCACACCTGACAACTTGAGCAGCATTGCCAGTTGCTGTAACGTCGACCAGCTCTGTTGACTTTGTTGCTAATTTATCACAGTCTAGTCTTTGACCCACTGAATCCTGAATCAAATTTTTATACATTTGTGAACTATTTATTCTGTATGAAAAATTAATATCTTTTTATTGTTCACCTGATTTAGGACGGATAAAAGGAATATTTCAGTATTCTCCAGGGTCAATGCAGAGAGGCCTTGAATGATGAAAGATATGGTATCTTTTGAATAGAAGAAAAATTTCAGGGTAGAAAGAGTGTAATTTAGGTAAAATATCTTTTCTATCAGTGATATGAATAATACATTTTTTCACTACCTCATGACAAAACATAATGTCTTTTTGGAAGACAACATCTAATTCTTTATCTCTCTTTAAGAAATAATTATAAATTTTGAAAAAACTTTCTTTCTGAATTTCTTTGCATTTTGTATGAGCCATAAAACCTCCAAGGAGTTATTTGAATTTCAATACTGTCTCCCACTTTTATTAAAATATACTATAACCCTGCTTCAGTAATTAACATGAAGATAGGACTCTTAGTCTAGAAACTGAAATCTCTCAGTTATTTCAGATTTTTCTTAAGTATGCTTTTGATTAAATAATTACTGAACAGCAGTATTAACAATTTATCCATGGTAGGGAGAATATCACAGATTTCTTACTCACATTGCTGCGGTTTATGCTTTTGCCAGTGTGTTTTATGAGTATTTATTAAAGATGACGTCTTGAGTTAATAACATAAACTACCTACTAGTTTCATAATCATCACTGCAGTGCAGAAAGCTTTAGAGTTACGGTAGTTCTGCATTGACGACATCAACAGATTTACTGCATTCATTTCCTTATGCAAATATTCCAAAAACATACATAACTTTATAACCTTATATAGTGCACTGCCTACACACAAGGGTATCAAAGCCTATGAACATGCAGAGTAGACTTTAAAGTTGACAGCACAAGTCGTGCTGCTTCTTGCTTTCTTATTTATCTGCTGTCCTAATATTAGAACTCATCTCATGTTGGATTTTGTAGATACACTTCTGCACAGTCCCATAGTAAAGGGTGGGACTGCTCATGGTCTTTACCTGACAGACTACGTGACTGGCTGTACTGAAGACATTCGTAAAGAGTCTGCATGTGACAGAGACTTGTGATGCATTCTTGCTCTCTATACATACCTGATTTGCCCTTGACGGCAGAGTTTGCAGCTCTCTTGCAGGACAACCTTATTTGCTCCTGAAACTTGTCCCTTTTCCCCCCTCTTCCCCAAGAGAAGCATGATGATGTCTGCTCTGACTGCTGCACCTCACCAACTTAGCAGTGGAGGCTCTGCTTAGCTGGCAGGTGTCTAGACTGCAACAGAAGGAGAGGTTTGCAATACAGAGGCCTTGGGATTGGAACCCTCAATTATGTCACTTAGAGAAGAAGAGGGTTAGGAGGGACTCTGAATATCTAGATCTTTCTTTGCTACTACCCAAATCAAGATCAATTTTACTTATGACTTGTCTACTTGGTTAGCTTGTTTTTAAATACTTTGGTGACAGGAATCTCTTAGATTTCCCAGCAGTTTAATTCTGTTTTTCCCACTCTTTAAAATTAAAAGCTTCTCATAAGGTCTAGTCTTCTGTGAGATAATTTAAGTCTTTTACTTACCTGTGATAATTCTATCTTTTTTTTCACACAATTCTTCATGTGGATATTCTCTGCACTCTGAAAGATTTATGTTCCTTTTTAAAACATAATTCTCAAAACTGGGCACCATATTCCAAAACTGTCCCTACTAGTGTTGAGTAGAGATTAATGCTTACATGCCAAATCTTGAAGACAATATTCTTGTTTATTAATCCCAGTAGGAAATTTCCCTTTTCCACAGCAATATGATACCATGGTATTGAGTCATGCTCTGCTTCTGAGCTTCTCTAGGCTTAGATCCATTCCTGTTGCACTGATGCCTGGCCTGTTGCTCATTTCTCATATTTGTGGCAAATCCTATGTGAATAATTTTATGGCGAGTCTATTTCCTTCCAAGGGTTATTTTGGGAGCCGGAATCTGACAATATTAAAGTGTAACTGATCTGAAAAAGAATTGCGTTTTGGAACTCAGAAGACATGATAATCAAGTTAGTTACCAATAACTCTCTGTCCTCTACTTATCTGGCAAACAGATAGTCAATTACACATCAGAATAATGTGCAAGCCAATACATAATAGTAGTCACCAATTAGCAATTAATTTTAGAACAATTCTTTTTGGTCAGGTACAGTCAGGACCACTTTCATAGAACATTGCATAGAACTATGTATAATTTTGCAGAATAATACATCTTAATTAAACATGAAGAGTATCTGGAATTGATACAGATCGAGAATGCATTCACATTAATCTTATTGAAGGAATTTAAGTTTTATTTTAGGAAAAGAGCAGTACAGAGAGTTCCAGTTACAACTTGAAGTCCTTCTGCTACTGTTGTCATGGAAGTTTTGCTTGAGAAAGGACTATAGGATGCAAGACCTGCATTTCAAGTGAATTTTTTTATTAATAAATAAACACAGGTGAATTAATACATGCAAAATAATTTTGGCAGGGATAATAATGGAAACAGATAGAAAGAATATTGAATGGATTAACACACCTAATTGGTCTTAGGTTGCCTAATGCACCATTAGCCTAGTGTTTAATTCCCCTCAATCCATTCGTCTTTGCAGCTCTTACTCTCTAAAGATAAATGTGGATCATTCCAGATGTGCTTTTGTTTTTGAAACTACTTATATTAGTATTATATTGTAATCATTGGCATGGAAATCATGTCATAAATGGGAGTGGACAAAAATGGGACATGCTAGAGCACCTATTACTTAGTGCTTAAAAAAAATTGTTGAAAAAACCTCACAGCACTCTAAAATACTACTGTGATGAGTCCTGCTGTTTAAATATAGATGACTCTTTACACAGAAGCTGTTTTTTTAAGGTCTTGGGAACACACTGTTGACCATTCAATAAGTGGCGTTACAATGCTAAGCCCTGCTGACCATGATCAGGCAGTGCATCTTAGGTACTTGATTTATTTATTATGATCTGTGTTCAAGAGACAACATATCAGATGAGTATTTGGGATTGCTTTATTACCAGTGAAGGGAAAAACCGTCAAGCTGCAACCCATGGGTTGCCTGAAGGTGCCCCTCTGTGTCTCTCTATCCCAGAATGCAAAAAAGTTCTCTCACATGGAGATCAATCTTCCCTTTCACCCAGTGCATCCAAGGAGTGCTTGTTTGGCAGTCCCAGTGTGACCAGATTAGGCAGAGGAAAGGGACTGTTCTCACATATACTGGTGGCTTGTGCTCTAGTGGAGTCATGCCACTTAAATCTTCAAAGCAGCTGCTTACCTGTTCAGTGGGAATTCAAGGCTTGGAAGTTAATGGTCAGGAACTAATGAGTTGGACTGGATGTGTTTTAATTTACTGAGATATATTAAAACAGCATGTTGATTAGCTTGAAGGCTAGAGGGAATGTTTTTGTTGCAGTGTTAAGGTGCTCCATGAATTACTACA
This sequence comes from Platyrinchus mystaceus, assembly GCA_035041135.1. NCBI lineage: Eukaryota > Metazoa > Chordata > Aves > Passeriformes > Tyrannidae > Platyrinchus > Platyrinchus mystaceus. Next base: position 6,870,026 of record JAWWLV010000045.1, read on the forward strand.
GATGCTCAAGTAAAAGCTTTTAATTTTTTTCTTTTTTTTCTTTCTGAGATTTTCTTTTCTTTTCTTTTTTTTTTTTAATTTTTTAATACTCTCTTATGCATTAACCTTACAGATGCAAAGGGTTCTCTAAGGAGCCTTTGGGGCAAGTACCTGTGGCAGCTTCATTAGGACCCCTCTGACATTACCCATGTCCTGGACAGTTTGGGAAATGTTCTAGACTGGTCAGGGAAAAATTTGAGACTTAATAAAAGAAGAGAAATTAAACAAGTGAGGCACAAAGTGTATCTAGGGGGCATGAAGTTCTGGATTCTTGCCTAATGCCACATTCATCAAGCTTAATGTAGATGAACTCTGTGTGGGTTTGCCAGGAGCAAAGTCGAACATCTCATTTGAGACCTCCTGATGCATTGTTCTGTGGTTATGATCATGAAAGCAAAAACAGCTTCTGCCTTTTCACGGACCTGCAGCTGAAATACCCAAATGAATACCAATTCCATATTTTTATCCAGCTCTGCAATGTTCTTCGGTACATTTTATGCTTGGAGTTGGTCTGGAAGCTTTCCTTCTACAAACTCTCCTGGGAGCTTTTCTTTGACTTGTGGACAGGCAGGCTGCTGGCTGAAGTTAGTGACAACTTCATGCTAAACATGCTAAACCTGTGTCATGCTGAACATGATACATGCTAGACAATGCAGCAGTCAAGCATCCCTTTTCTTTAGCAATGACTGAACCAAGAGAAGTCATCGCCCATACAGATCCTTCTGGCAAAGACAAAGCAACAGGTTGTTCAGACTGCCTAAAAATTTTCCTTCTGAAATGTTAAGGAGGATGTGAGGGCTGCAAATTGTTTGGTTGGAGTTGTAGTGGTTGCAAATGAGACATGACCACAAGCCATCAAGAAAAAATGTAGCAACTTGAAAGGTGACAGGACAAGGACATCACTACAGCTCTGTGTGGCTCCTGAGTGCTCCTTGGGCAAAATGCTGACTGGAGTGAGGGTTGGAGCACTGAACGAGGGAATAGTACGAAGGATTTCTTTGAGGAGTGTTGTATTCCAGACAAGCGAAGTCAAGACATTCATTGCCTGTACTCATCTTTTGGGTACAAGTCCAAACAGGCTACTGGAGAAGGTCAAAAGGAAAACAGCAAGAATAATAAGAGACTAAAAAAAGCAAATGGCAAAAAGAAAAGCAGTTATTTTACTGAGTCAAGAGGAGATGGCTGAGGGGAACATTACATAAATGAACGTTAAACAGCTGAAATCTAATCCCTTTGCAATATAAAAGTCTGGAATGGAAAGGAAAGTACTAAATTGCTTTGAATTTCCATAGCAGAGAGGATAAGAGTGATAGGCTCAGTTGCAAAAAGTGGGATTTAGTTAAACTTTTGGAAACCTTCTGTCCAGAAGATCAGTGAAGCACAAACATATGTTGTTGCAGGAGGCTGTGAAATTTCTGTCATTGCAGATTTTAAGGAAATTGTTCAACAAGTATTAGTTAATGAAGATTTAAAGACAGTTTATGCCATCTTTGGAGGGGGAGATGGATCAGATGAAGTCCTTACTGGTGTCATTATCTGTGTAACTATAATTGCTGCATTCTAGGCAAAGGGAACGTTGTGTACAATCTTTGAAAATTAAGAATCTTACATAAAAAGGGCCTCTTTCTATCCATTTCTACCCTAATGGATACTGCACTCTTTCAGGAGAAGTTCTAATTGGAACCTTGTGCCTTTGCCAGGAAATTAGAGGGACTAAGAAGCCCTATTACTCTCTGCAGCCTCTCCCTGGACATTGATTTAAGGTATTTAGGTCTAAATGGAACTATTTATCTGCTTTCTTCCCTAAAACTGGTGAATGTGGAATAGACGGGTTGAGAGGATTATATGGAGACTTGACTTCACCTTACCTACTGGCCAAAATAACTGCATTTTAGGGAACAGGAGCATTTCCCAGAGATAAGCAGACAACAGGGCACTGCTGGGTCACACCACTCCCTGATACTACAGTAGTTTCAAGCTTCAATTTACATTTCACCCTTTGGCCAAAAACCTGGGATACAAACTTATATCCCAGCTCCCAGAACCTGGTGTTGCTTCCAGGCTAGATTCTTATTCCTTTCTTCGTACTGAATAATGCCACTAAGAATATGTTTATCTGAGCTTGATACTTAAGGTATTAGCATTAATCTCTAAGCTTTGTCCTGGATATCTGCTTCTGGGAAAAATCTTAGTTAGATGACTGATATTATCAAGAAATTCATAGTCCTCAGAAATCTCAGAAAGGTCAATGAAACAATAAAAATAAGTCAATTTTCCCCTATTCATCAGAAGTGTCTAATGCTGTTGAAGTGCCTGGTATTACCAATAGTCTTTTAGTCTCTGAAACTGTTAAAATAAAAACACCTTGCCCACATTTTCCTTCTCTGCCTTTCACAAGTGATGGTTCTTTTAACCTCTTTCTCCCCTCTTTGTTTGCTTAGAGGATCAAAGCTTTTTTATTTATTTCTTTTTCCTCCCAAACAGTTTCTGGAGTGTTAAAAAGCACCACCAGTATACTGAGTTTACATTACAAACAAGTTAAAATTCCCAGTCTTTCAGAGCTTTTCTCCTAGGATACCAAGGAAAGCAAAGTTCAGCTAAACTGCACAATTAATCGGAGATCACTTCTGAGTGAAGAAGAAAAGGTTGCTTGAGGCAGAGCTATTCTTTTCTTGGAGATATAAAGACCACTTCAGAAAGCAAAGTTATTATTCTCTGAAAGTTATCTGATTTTATTTGTGTTCCTGGACCTACTCTATTAGGTCATCTTCCCTTTTCACTCATAAAATCATCTCAATGAATCAACTGTGGGACTGGCCATATGTAAATGTATCCTTATTGACAGCCACGCTGACAAGGAAATGAATGAAAAAGACATGGGTTGCATATTGCTTTTGCTGAAAGAGCAGTGAAGTTTGTTCTGCTTTCATGACCTTATTTCTTGATTATGAAGAAAATACTCTTTCCTTTTTTTTTTTTTTTGAGGTAAATATATTTTATAATAATGGTAAGAAAAAGAAACATGTTGTGTACAGTTTGGAAGTATTTGGCTAAAACAGACTTCAGTGTTGGTCTACCATTCCCACACAATTTCTCTCCTTTTACTTAACTTCTGAGAGCAAAGACTGGCCTGAAAACTCAACGTGGCGCATTAGTTGATGTAGGATGGGCTCTTTCATGTCTAAGAAAATGCACTGTCTGTTGGTCTCATTGTCTGCAATTGTCAGGGCTCTTCTAAAGCCGTGATGGCTGCAAGGAAGAAAGTGAGCAAGCACGACTGGGAGATCACAAGGGAATACACTGAAACAGTTGCATGGTAGATTTGACAAGTGAACTTCATTGTGTTCTTACAGTGTTTGGAAAAAAAATCTGAGAAGATTCCTATAAACTCTGTAAATTTCCTAGTAAAATGTCATTTTGTGGACAAATATTTCATAATAAGGAAAACAAGATCCTTATTACTGTCTATGTAAATAACATGCTGTAACATCTAACCAGCATTGTAAGGTATTGTTTTCGCACAATTTAATCCAATATTACTACATTGATGTCCCAATGTTTTCTTTCCCCTGTTTTTTGCAAGGCAAAGTTAAATACTGATAAAATACATCTGTTATAAGGTAAAAATCAAGATATTTAATTTGTTGTATACAGAAACACCCAGAAATTTTTCAGTGGAACCAAATGAGGTGTCAGTTGACACCTCATGAAGTTGTCCTTCTGATTGATGAAGGTTAGTAAAAATGCCACTAAAAAACTATGATAAAAAGTGAAGCCCATAGCCATATTCTCAGCTAGTGAGACTCAACCCTCAAATACACACACAATCTCACCAAAAATTATAATGAGGCTTTTTGAAAAGTCACTTGTTATAGCAAAACCAATTGTATTTTTGCATAAAAATATAATTTTTAAAATTATTTTGCAGATAAAGATACTTTTAGACATTTCTTAACCATGTGAGCTTATCCAAACAAACTCTTTTAACATCTTAAAACTGAACCCTACGTCTTACTACGCAATATCTTTATTTTTCTTTTTGCCTCCATTCTTTTGATTATTTATCTGTTTTCTCTTGAATTGAAAATACACAGAAATAAGAGGGGAAAAAATAATCATTCTATGATTTCTGAAAACATCCCCAAAATTTGTTGCTTGATTTTTATCACATCTCTGGCTATGTGACTCTAAAAGCAGGGCAGCCAATTTCTGCTAAGCATCACAAAAGTAATATTTTCAAATACTAACAGAACAATGTCTTCTCATGCTTTCTTGATACTTTCTTCACTGGATGATACGACCACTCTGAATGAAATTAATAATAGCAATATAATATATACTGATTATAAAGCAATACAGAAATTGCTAGGCAGTAAGTACTGGATAAAAAAATATCTCAGCCAGAAATCTCCCCTAAAACATACATCAATAAATGTTTACTCAGAACAAGCTGCAAGTGTGTCCCATCATGAAGGCACGGCACATACAAATTTTGGACAGTATGGGATCTAAGGATACTTAATCACAGCTACATTATGAGAAATAGACAGCCATCCTGATGCAGTGAGCTGTACATTAAACTGGTCCAGGTCAACAAGGTCAGGAATGGTCCGGGAGCCTCTCAGAGAACACACTAGCTCCTTACAGGGCTCCATTCCTCACCAGGGAGCAGGAGTGTAGTTAGTCTGAATTCCCACAGCAGAGAACGAGGCTTGCTGGACAATTTCTGCACCATCTCAGCCCTGCTGTTACATGTCTGTGGAGCAGGGAGCTACACCACTGATAAAACAATATTTGGGAATTTTTAGGGATGAAAACATTTAGCAATACATTTAGGGATAAATTTTAGGAATTTAGGTATGGGACAATATTTTTTTTAAGGTTTTCATACCTTTTTCAAATGGTGTTCCACCCTATACTTCATAGGTTGATGTTATGGTCATTGGTTTGATCCCACAGTATTCAATGACTGTTGCAAACCACTGAAGTCCCTCAGAGTTAGGTTTGGCATCTGACACACTTGTTTTGCTGGAAGAGGTTTGGAGTCTCTTGGCACAGTCAGACAGCCCCCTTGTTGCCCACTTATCTCAGGCAGCCTCTTTGCAGGACTGATTCCAGAGAGGAATCCCACTACTGCCAAATCTCAGACTCCGTGAATCGCCTGCAGTATCCTCCTGTGCAGACTGCAAGGCTGTGTCTCAGTCAGCCTAACAACATGTGCAGTTGAGCACCAGCCACCACCAAACAGAGAGGCTGAGGCTTTGCAGAGTCCAGATTATGTAGTTGTGTTAACTTCTCCAGATGCAGCATTTAGGTAACATAAAAATTGTCCCTGGTTTGAGTGTGGGCTTGTTAGTGGAGCTTTTCAGGGGAACAGAAGCTAATTTATAAGTTTTACTGTATTTCTCAGATGAGAGTGCTTTCAGTCACTACATCCTGCACATTTTCTTTTCCATCAGCATGTCATCTTCTAGACAAAGGTTTTTCACAGTTTTCAGGTTCCCTTCAGCTCTTTCCCGCTGGCAAGCTCAGGCCCTGCCTCCTCCTCTGTACCAGTGGGAGGTGACTTCCCTGTACCACCCACCCTCTCTGTTCCTCTTTTCTTTCCTTTTTTTTTTTGGCAGTCTTTGCTTCCAGCCTTTGTCTGTGCTTTTTCTCTGATGTAATGTCAGTCCCAATCCTTTCATTTTTTCCCTCTGTTTTATTCTTCCCTTTGTCCTCCTCTCAAGTACTCCTCATTTTCTCAAGAGCTGTTCTGTTTCTTCTCACCTGTATACTCTACCTCCCCTTCTCAGCACCCCTCATTTCAGGTACACTGTTCCTTAAGGGGTACTCCAAGCTAACATACTCATCCTTCTTTTCATGAGAAAATAACCATCCCACTAATTCTGATAATACAGTTCTGACCTATGAATTTGCTGACTTTTTGGTCAACCACTTAGCTTTTGACTTAATTCTTCCTTGTGTGCACTTGTTTGATTTTCCTTTGGAATCTGACAAGGTCTCCATTGACTTCACCACCTCCATCTGCCTTACAATCTCTTCTTCCCACAGCTAAGTTATCATTTAATTTATTTTTCTTCCAGCTTGAATACTCATTTGAATATCTTTACTTATCTTTTTTCCTTTTCTATCAAGCTCTTTTCTTCTTTTTATTTTTCTCATTTTGTCGCATGCAGAGGTATTGTCCTCGACCTTTTTTTTTTTTTGTTTTCACAACTTTTTTCCTTCTCTATTCACTCTTCGAATGGAGAATTTCAAGGTCTCACAAAAGCCACCAAGAGTTAGCTCCAAGTTCCCATTTCACCCATTTCACCCATGAAAACCATTCCTTCTGTACACACCTTGCTTGATGCTTATTTCATATAGTTTATATACTTGGTGATCATACTGTATCCCTTTGTATGCACTGGGAAAGTGACTATCAAGGTCAGGGTCATCAGTACTATCAAGTTCAAGCCACTTACTAGACCTTAAAGCACTCTGAAGTAGGGCTGCCTCAGTAACTGGGGTTAAGACCATACTTTTGCGTGGGGTTGAGTCTCAGAAGATTTGGAAAAGCTGCTACCTTGCTTCTTAGGTTTTTGGGAAAACCTGTTGATTTACATGAGGAGACCATGTATTCCTATACAAGCAGTACAATTGCTGGCTAGTTAAATGCTCCCATGATCTCAGCATAGCTGTGAAAAAAACCCACATGATAATAATTCCAAACCCATAATTTTATATTTGAGAGGATGAATATGAGATAAAAACAATATAGTTCTATAGCTTGTTTTTGGGGGTTGTAATTTGATGTTGCTCTAGTAAATTCTCTTCTTTTTTACTTTAATAGGTTCACAGCAATTTAACCCTCATGAAAATTTGCTGCATTACTTTGAAAAGGCTGGAAACAAGACAGTATATTTCTTGCAGTATTTTTGAAAATCTGCACATCCCTGAACAAAACGTCTGAAAACCTCATAAAACAGTAGATAAGCCAAGCAATCCATTTAGGTTGCACAGTGGATTCTGGGCTTACGTGAAGAAAGAGGCAATTGCATTAATCTGCAATAGGTAAAACACTTTTAACAATGAACTGTGGTTTTGTCTCAGTGGAAATACCTGACAATTGCACTGAGGCTGTTCCCAGGCATCATTGTGCCTAGGAGGAATTCTTATTTTTTTTGTCATTTTGTTCCTACTAGTAAATTAAACTCAGGATTTTCAGCCAATCTGTATTTTTGTAAAATGAAATGTGCCCCAGATTTTTCTGCCAGTTTAGGGCTGGATTATCACAGTGGAAGTTGTCTTGCTAAATTCATAGCAACAAACAGTCACAAGCAGAGATGAGGATGGTACCAGCCAAAGGATACTACACTCCTTTCCTGCCACTTTTGGATCCCAGGTCCACTGCAGTTGAGCTCCAGACATTCATCACTGGCTGCAGGGAGAGGGTGGCTGATCATCCCTTTGGTTACTGCTTCTCGGTGCCTGGGGATACCCCTCCATTGCAAATGCAACCCACTCAGGGATTAAAGCACAGCCTTATACTCCACACTAGTAGAGAGCAAGAGGACAATCTTCTCTTTAACTCTATGACCTGGACTACGTTCTTGATTAAGCTTTAAACCAGCTCTCAGTTTTATATCAATGAGCAGAACCCCCCCCAACAGTCAATATTACATGATCTTCTTCACAAGAGCTTATGTAGCTTACCATAGTTATACACATTCCCACACATGCTGTCTGACCCTGGAGTGTGTCAAACACCTTTGTGTTGTTCTGTGGCATCCTGAGAGTGATTTTATCAATGACAAAAATTCATACTACCTAATCAATAACTATACTAAAACAAGTTGGAGCAAACAAGGTGCAGAAATCCCAATAAACATTTTATAAGGCTTTAGAAACAGCTTTCAAAAACTGATAAGAGAATGAACTCCCTTCAGCAGGATGCTGTTGGCAAGTTTAACAGCCTCATAGACAGGATCTCATGCCCTGTGAAAGTTTTAGGTTGGATTCTCCAATCACACTGCTAAACCAGGCTCTTGGTGGTTGAACGCTTCATGTGACCCTACTAAATTCTTGTAGATAAACAGAGAATCTGGCCCACCAGATTTTAAGGTAAAATTGCACTTTGACTCAGCATAAACAACATTAGAACCAGATCATTCATGTCTTATAGAATTCTAAATTGGACTCTGTAAGCTACAGCATAATGTATGTTCTGCAGGATACTTCCATAGGCGATTTGTGTCCACACAAAACATCCAAATAGCTTTTTCTTCAAATGCCAGTATGTCTCCCTACACTGTCTTCATTTCCAAATTCATCTCCACTTATGTAACACAGACCACTGAAGTGAATGATAGCATTGTTTGTAATGTATTTCTTTTATTTTGTCTTTCCAGTCTGATTTAGTACTTTGCTTTGTCACATTTATTTAACTATAAAAACATTATGTGAATCCAAGAAGATACTTTACCCCTGCATCTTGCTTTATATACACTCTTTCAATGATAAAATTAGAATCTTACTCCTAGACAAGGTGTCAACATTTGCCTAAAAAAACTTTATTCCCTTATTTGTAGAAGCTTATAAGTAGGTCATCAGCACAAGTAACCCAGGCAAACATCAACAGTGATTAGAAAAGCATCTTGGCTCCAGGATGAAAGTCTGGTTTTACTGCACTTGATACCAATGCCATTTTGCATGTTTTTAAGTTATAGAGCAGTAAAGCAATTGGTGGATTTTCTATTTTGAAGTATGTTTTACTTTTGATATATAATGCAGGGCTCTAGAAATATTGAGAGTAGCTGTGGACAGCATCATTCTTTAAAAAAAAACAAACCCAAACCCAAAACCAACCAAACAAAAAAAAACAAGAAAAAAGCCACAGAAATTAAAGTATTAAATATTCTAGTAAAGCACAAATTACCTTACATAATCAGTTCATTAAGAAGGATTTGCATGAATTGTCACTGATTTCACTCAAAAGATGAACATCACAAAAGTACAATTTTTCTATTACCTTAATTGTGAATTAAAGTAGTTAATGTGCAGTTTTCCCCAATATAACCTTAATTGTGAATAAAAGTAGCTTAGTACGTAATTTTCCCCAATATAACTGAGGAGTTGCATTTTGCTGTAATACGTTTATCAACATAAATAACAGAAGAAGAAGTCATCATGATTTAGGTGCATTTGAAGAAAATGAAAAAAGTAAGTTTCCTAAAATATGCATTGGATCAGGTGGGTTGTGTGCTTTTCAAATTGTTTTCATGCATATTTAATCAATGTGAGACATATACTTATGCAAGCTGAAATAGGTACCAGTCTGTGTCCCAGGCTGTTCCATTTCACAGTTTTCAAATTGAGATTTTTTTAAAGCTGATTTAATTAATTATTAAAAAAAAAAAGAACTAAAATAATCTTCAGCAGGTGGCATAAACTGAGAAAAAGCCAAGGAACTCACAAACTATGAGCAAACCCTTAGTCCAGTTCAGTGCAGTATTGGTGCGATGCCTAGTTTTTCAAGAATTGCTTGGGTTTTATCAAGATTCCTGAAATACTGGGATGGATACATAAAATGATCCATTGAAATACTGAAACACTGCAATAACCTGGGAATATAAAGCCCCCAAAATCCAACACACGCCCCAAATCCTACCTATGCACTGGCATAGAAATATACTTTCTCACACCCACATGTGTATTTTGGCAGAGATGTGTGCCTGGCACGCAGAGAGGTGGAAGGTAAGAACCCACACACCTCTGGGTCTACAGAGGGTTAGATAAACACCATCTAGGAATAGAAATACATTCCTGTGAATCTATACATATCACACATCCATATGCATCCAAGCAAACACATAAGCATGGATATACACACCTACACACCCAAAGACACGGGGACATAGGCAAGGCACATGCACAGGCACAGACAGCTCCATAAGCACACACATATACCTACACAGCTGGCTGCATACTCACATGGACAGACAGACACACAGGCATGTGTGTGAGGGAGAGTTTACACTGGCTCTATCATCCCTGCTAATTTTTCCTTCCTTTTTGAAGCATTCCAGTTTTAGGATCCTGGTGTGAGCCAGGTCCCTGCAGGGGAGATATTCCCAGAGGAACAAAGCACTTCCAATTTCTTTAACGTTCCCCACCTCTCTCTCGCTCTCTCCCAATAGTAGATCCAGGGAGATGAGCTGGGCACCCAGCACGGCTCTCCCAGCTGCTGGCTTGGCACTTTCCACCCCAGCTTAAGGAAGGGTATGGGATGGCAAGCTTAAGATCTCATCACTTCACCTCCAAAGCCTGCGGGAGTAGGAACCTCTGGGCAACATCTGGACACAGCTCCTTTCTGCACGCCTCTCTGCCCCCCTCCATGCCCCCTCAGCTGCGGACTACGGGGATCCCCGTGCACCCTTCCTGTCCTCTGGAGGTGTGAAAGCCCTTGCCCGCTCCCGCTCCACCCTTCCCCGTTTCTCCTGGCCCCCGAATCCCGTCAGTAAACCTCTTCACAATCCGCCACTCTAAACTTTTTCCCGGCTGCACAACCCGCAAGCCCCCGGGCAGCGACTGCGTCCTGTCCGGAGGGCAGGATAGGGCGGGAGTGGGTTGCAGGGACGCGGGATGCAGGGATCAAGGCTGCAGGGTGTGGGATAGAAGGACTGGTATGAAAGGACTGGGATGCGGGATACGGGGATGTGAGGACCGGGATGCACGAATCTGAGACGCAGGATGCAGAGATCGGGATGTGGAATGCAGGGACCAGGACGCGGGATACCGGTGCCCAGCTACTTACCGTGCAGTGAGGGTAGGTCCTGGCGAGGGTCTCCTGCTGCTCCCGGGCATCGCGTGCCTCCCGATGTGCTCGTTAAACATCCACCGGGGAGTCTCACCCCCCAAACTTGTGTGAGCTGCTTCCTCTGGGAACAATCACCCTTTCTCCCCCCCACCTTGGATCGGATCCCGATGGAAACTCATCAAGGCCTCCCAAGCGGTCAGAGGTAAGGCTGTGAGGGAAGGAGAAGAAGTGGGGGGGGGGGGGCAACGGGACAGAGAGGTTGCGATCACCAAGCGATGATCCCCTTCCTTTCCCCTCTCCTCTGGAGCACCCGCTTCCCGTTCTTCTGACCAACTTTGGCTCTGCTTGGCCAGGCAGCGCCTGGGACCGGCGCTGTGAATCGGGGTCCCTTTTCGCAGCCTGGCATCTTTCTAGATTTCCTCTCCTTTCCGGGCAAAGGGGATTGGTGCAAAGCTTTAAATTAGGAGGCGACCTAGAGTTACAAAGACAGGGAGTGGGAGCTGTTTGGCGTTCGCAGACCGCCTCCCCCGGCACTAGGCTGCGCGGAGGGGACGGCTGTGCCTTATCCCTACCATTTATTAATTGACTGCGCTCCTAGTTCTCACTCTGGAGCTGGCTATCGCTCCTGGCACTGCCGGGAGCGGGGCTGTGGCAGGAGCCCTCGGAGGGAGGAGAGCCCCATGCTGCGGGGCTCCCCGCGGCTGTTTAACTGCGCCGGCAGCGCGGGCAGGAGCGCAGCCCGGTCCCGGGGGGAGGACACGGGTGATGAGGGGGGACGGGACACGGGGACGCTGCTGTCGCCTGGCAACCCTGCATCCCTGCCCCGAGCATCCCTCCCCCAGCGCCCTGATTGGACGGGGCCGCGGTGGGCAGGGGGGGGACACACACGCCCCTCCGAGGATGCTGCGCCCCGGCACTGCGACTTGTCGCATCCTCAAAAAGCCGGTAGCTGGCAAGGGGAACACGGAGCAGCCGAGGGAGCCGAGGCAGTTCAGGGCGTTGTATCACCTCTCTCCTGCTGTCTCCCTTCCAGCTGGCTTGATCAATTTGTTTCTGCTTTACATCTCCTAGAAAAAGAATGTATTTGTCTATGTATGTACCTATGTATGGGTGGGTGGATGGATGGATGGATAGATGGATAGATAAATAGATAGAAAATATACAAATATATGTATATGTGTATAAACAAATATGTATTTGTATATACAAATAGATGTATATGTATTATCTATAATCTCTACATTGTCTCTCTATATTCTAACTCTCCTATATGGGAAGAAAGAAGAAAATTAGTTACTGAGAAAAGATCACTCCAGAGTGCAGCAAAGCTGGATGCAAAGGGAAAAGAAAGCTACTTTTTGGGTTACAAATGTTTGAAAACCAAAGGTTTACATCACCTGGAGTGTTAACAGAAGGTTGTGGTCCTAAAGAGAGAATTAAACATGGTGAGGTGAGTGAGATGTGACAGTCAGTGAGGATAGATGTGTTGAATTCAGAGGAGGTGACTTTAAGCTGTGCTGCATAGGGCTGCTGGTATTATGTGTGGCTTCATTGCTCACTCTTTGCTGTGGGGGGACAATGAGCAGCTGCTTCCTGCTGGTTGAATGTAGTATGAAGAGGGTGTGTGTAAAATTCCAATACCTTTCCACCACAGCTCCAGCTGGGACGCTGTGAATTTCTCAGTCTTCAGCAGGGAGAAGGCCATTGTTCACTTCTCCCTGAATGCTCCCCCCAACCTTTGGACTTGACCCCAGGCAGGTCCCCATCAGTGCTCGGGTAAAGCAAGGAAAAAGACACTGCAGTCAGGAGCTGCAATCCAGCAGCTCACATGGGGCCACTATTGTTTCAGCAGCCGAGGTTCCGGTAAGGAGTTAAGCCAAAGCAAAAGGAAATAAACCAAAATAACCTGTTTCTGCTTCATAATATTTTATGTTAAGTTATTTAACATCTGTTTACTTTTGTGATCTAACAATTACATTTGAGCTACTTGGCTAATTGTATGAGTTTTTTCTTTCTTGTAAGCCAAGGACATTTGCTAAGACGTGCATGTCTTTAAGAGCTAAAGTTAAACAGGGAGCAAAATGAGAGACCAGTTTCAGGTTTAACCGTAATGTAAATTGGATTAAAATGTACATGGGACATGACATTAACATCAAGGTAAAAAGGAATGAATAGGAAATCAGTCCCATGTCTTTCAAATAATAGCACAATTTGACAAATAGGTTGGAATATAATTATTTGGACAGTCTTGCAGGCTGATTGCCAGGAAAAACTACTGGAAAGAAGGATCTGATTCTGCATTGCTTTGTACATAGCAATCATAGCTCAAAGTGAGTATGAAAGTAACTTTTTCATTGGGTAGGATATAAACCCCACTGTGTATGAAATTGGCCACCACGGGCACCAAGTGGAATTTGGCTGATATGTATTGTATGATTTGCTGCAGGTCACTTAGAGGCAAGGAGGTGACCCAGTCGTTCATGTCTTTGCTTCAAGAAACATCCTTTGTGCTGATGGTACTCTCTTTCCATGCCTGCTGCTATGCAGTGTCTGATAACACTGCTACTACTTGCATTTACACCTGATTCATGGCTTGTGAGGAGTAGGAAAATAAACCTGAACAGGCAAACAAGCTGTAGGCAAAGTCACAAGGGTTTTATTCCCTCTTTCTGCCAGGGCAGAAGATGCAGTCACGTACTGAGCATGGTGTTGAGACTTACAGGTACACACAGTCTTACAATGCAGGGAAACCCAAAGGTCTCAATGAAGCCTCGTGCTAAGCTGTGTTTGGGTGCTACTAGGGAAATCATTCACTTGAGGCTAAATCGAGCACCTCACACTACACTTGACTGTGGATGTACCCTGGGTTAAGCACAGCAATCAGGCTGTGTAAGTTCTGCCAGGGGACAGCCCTCCATGTCTTTGACCTGGATCCAAATAAGGAGTTTAAAATACGAAATGTATTTATTTATTTTCTGCCTGTGACACAAAGACAGTAAAGCGGCATTAAAAGTTTTTGAGATAAGAATTTTTTGCCTTTGTGAATTATCTATTAGCTAAATAATAGTTATATCTAGTTAAGAGGTTGATTCCTTTCAAATTGAGTTCCCACATAACACCAAATAGTGTTTGTAGAAAGCTTTGATGAGCCGAAGAATTTGTTTTTATAAAATTCATGAATGTGATTAATTAGGAAGCTTATCACCACAAGTAAACAGATGTGTATCTTTTCCTGACACGAAATTTTAGTATGAGCTTCAAGACTGTACACATGGGAACTTTCCAATCTTACATTTGATGGCAAGATACTGTTCCAACAAAACACAACTGACTTGCTATAAGCAGCTGTTTTGGGACACACTCATTTGCTGATTAAAGCCTAAAGTGATGCTTTAATAAAATTGCAAATATGCACGTATAGCCAGTGAGTGATCTATGGATTGGGCCCAGCCTATCTGAATAATTCATGAGGCTTATGGTCTTTCCTCCTTTCCTGAGGACCTTACAGAAATGGACAGGAATAGGTCCATAGATCAATGATTTTTTTCTAGCAAATTGCTCCCTGCCACCTGATTTCCAGCAGCTCTGCAGCTTCTTCCTCTGTGAGTGGGCATGATCCAATTCTGCAGCAGTTTCCCTGAGCTGACAGTTGTGGTCATCACTGGAAGTCTGCCAATCTCAGGGTGCAAGACATCAGTTGGATGGAACGGGGCTAATTTCCCATTTTTGATTAGTCACAGGGGTCTACATGTGTCTCCATAACATATGTCCAGGTCATTCTCTGTCTTTGGAGACACAAACCCAAAAGGTTTGTAGTGGCTGATGCAGAGATCTACAAAACCCCACGTTGTCTGGCTCATCCCTACCTGCCAATTGCAGGTTACACTGACATACTCCAAAGGAACAGAACAATGGCACACAGCTTTCAGAGCAACATAGTGGTTCCTAGGGAAGATCCACACTATGAAGAGTGTAAGGGTTGTCACTCTGTCATACTCAAGGACCTCATGGATTGCTATGGAAAACTGTGCACTGTTATGGTGGGTTGGCCCTGGCTGGACATCAGGTGTCCACCAAAGCCCCTCTGCTGCTCCCCTCCTCAACTGGACAGGGGACAGAAAGTGTAACAAAAATACACACTTTCTTTTCTCTTAACAACACTAATGGCTGATTAACTTCATGATGAAGCTCAGCATCAAAATGGAATGTCTTCTTATTGTTAAGTGGTTTTGAAGAGATTTTAGGTCAATATGCAGAATGAAAAAGTCCCCATGTACACTAACAATGCTGATCCTCTTATGGCTGATTCATGTGGCACCCCTTGAGCCTTCAGTGACATTGTTATTTTCTGTCAGATGTCCTGTGATAGGTTTTACAGCTGACTGAAGGGATACTGGCCTAGCACCAACATGAAATATGCCATGACATACTCAGGCTTTTTTTGTGCATTCTGAGCCTTTCTCATGCACAGAGACACTGACAACTCTGACTACAAGGCTAAACACAACAAAACCTGGGCTTCATGTGGTATGGTCTGGAAGAAAGACAGAATTCAACACGGTCTATGCACATGCAGCAGCATCCTCCCTTCTGCCTCCACCTCCCATGACCATCAGTGACTTTACCTGCCTCTTCTCCTCAGCTTCCCTCCAGTCAACTTTCCATTTTCCTTCAGTTTCCCTTGGCCTTTTTCACCTTCTTCATTTTCACTATTTAAACAGTTCTCTGCCTGCTCATGCCTGTTGGCCATGTCTCCAGTTAACCCCCAGGTCTCCTTGCCCCTTCTCAGCAAAGAAACCTCTTTTAACGGAAAAAAACAGCAGCTGTTGTTCATCAGCTACAACAGGCGAAAAGGTCTGACTTCACTCTGGGAACCAGCTGCCCTCTTTCCACCTCTGCTCCCTTCTCAGAGTTCAGGTTTCCCAACATACTGCTGGGGACACACATGACATCCAGATGTTGTCCAAATGTGGCTCCTTCATAAAAATACATGAACAGCAGGGATCTGTCCAGGTCCCTGCAAGATATACCAGTATACACACTTCACTTGCACTTCTCAAACCTTCCCTAGCCAAAATCCTACTGCAGTTTGTGCAGGTGCAGGGATGAGCATATCACAGGCTCTGCCTGACGTATGCCTTATACATGCAGGACTCCTTAAATCACCTCCAGTTTCCACTGCTCGCGACTCTGGGTCCAAGGTCCAGCATTCGTCTGCATCTTCTCACTCCATACCTCCTAAGTCTCTGATATAGGAGGTGATATTTTCTTCTAAGGGACTCCAGCCTTTCCCAGGAGGCGCAGGATCCTTCTTCATAAGGGGACAGGGCATGACACATTAGCCCATTTCAGTCTCTGCCATATTTAAATTAATACGAGCAGATGACCCCATTCTACAAAATCCCAGCTGTTATATATTTTTCTTACAGTGTGAATAATTGGGTATCAAATACCAGAATCACCTACACATTTTGCTTTTGACTTAAGTCACCTTTACGTTTCTGTGCATTATTATTCTCTTTATTAGAATTTGAGCTGCTAGCAGTCTGGCTTCTTCAAACTGCTCCTCTCTGAAAATCCCCGAACAACGTTTCTTCTCTTTCGAAACACTTTCCCTTCCCCCATAGCTCTTCTCTGTAGGAATTACTGCATTTACATATTTTGTTTAAGGTGCTTAGGAGTTATTGACAAGTTTGCTTTGCCCCTGGGGGGGATGATGCAAAACAATCAAGCTGTGAACCACTTAAAGCTTGACTGGCTCATCCAAGGGATTGCTTGGGACCCTGAATTAGGGCATGGGCCAAGAAATGTAGCACAGTGCTGTCAGGGGCTGTGGCACACAGATCCATTTCCTTTATAATCCTATCATATCTAAGACATACCACATACAGAGCAACGTAAAAGACCTACATTTTCCCACTAGCTCAAGATACGGGCTTCCTGTGAAATAAATTTACTCACAGCCTCTATGCCACTGCTTTGCAAGCCTGAAAACCCTGGTTTTATTATGTCAGTGAGTGTATTTCAGAAATCTTTCACACTGAGAATCCATCTGGATATACTACTTTCTAAATGTCCTGCTGAGATTCTGCTTTGCCACTAGTAAAAAATGAATGGATAAATTTATAAACAGGAAGTTTATTGTATTTGTTTTCTGAAATAGACTCTAGATTTTATCTTGGCTTGGATTTTTGTTGGTGGTGTTTTGGATTTTTTTTTTTTTTTGTCTTTTGTTTTCTCTACCATTTAATTTTATTAGCACCCCTGGAAGGAATAGTGAGTCCAGAATTAGAAGGCTAAAATAAAAAGAATGAAGTTCTTGGAAATGAGACTGGAACAAAAAAGCAAGAGACCCAAATCAGTACCAAGCTAAGGATTTTTACTTTCCCTTAACAAACACAGACCATTTTCCACGAAGGAAGTCATACCTGTGCTTGGAAAACTGCTACTAGCACAAAATATAATTGAGCAGATAGTGACAAAAATAGCACTTGGTCTCTTTAAAAGCCTTTTATTGAATACCACTTTTTTTTTTTTCCAGAATGCTATTGTCCTCTCCAATTTAAGAAAGGCCAGGAAATACAGGTGAATTGAGAGAGCTGTATGTTTTTCTTCAGCTGGTTCTATTTAAATTGCACACCAGCAGATGTAGTTAAGAGAATAATTTGAAGTTTCAAAGCAATGAGAACTAGCACTCATAGTGGAATCTTAATTCAGCTCCCTTGTGCATGTGGATATACTCCTTAATTGGTTTAACACTGTTTTTTTTCCTCTTTCAGAAAATCCTGACACATTCAGCACCTTTAAGAAATAAAGGTCGATAATTTGATTTCCCTGCACTGCTCAGTAACTCTGCCTTGCACCTTGTATACTGTGCACTCCTCCTACCCTGCCTTAGAGGATCTATTTCTTTTCAGAAAAACATTAAAGTGCTTTGCAAACTTTTCTTTTTCATTTGGTTTTACACCATTCCTGAGATAATGGCTGGTATTCGGGCTTTCCATTTCACAGACAGGACACAGGCGTTAAAACCTGAAAGTGTTAGTGACTGCAGAGTACCTGATTTTTTCACATTTAGGAGCTATACATTTTCAGTATATTTTACATTATACCTTGAAACAATGG
>JAWWLV010000045.1:6888382-6899401 GCA_035041135.1 Platyrinchus mystaceus
GAAAAGAAAAGAAAAGAAAAGAAAAGAAAAGAAAAGAAAAGAAAAGAAAAGAAAAGAAAAGAAAAGAAAAAAGGAAAAGATCATCCAAGCACAGATCCTAGATGGACTGTGCCCTGGTAGCTTTCTTATGGTATGGAAGAAGCACCTCATGTGGTGACAGCTATCAGATCCTGGCCTGGGTACAGAAACAGCTTCCTGAGAACAGTGTTTTGTGATCACACCCAGTGTCCATTCAGGACAGTATTTTCTGTCTAATCCTGGTCAGTAACATATGCTTAGAAAAACTTGGAGACTGGACAAAGTAGAACATATTTCTTTCGATATACCACTTACTGCTTCCGGCAACCTATGCTTTAGGGACTTTAATCTTCTTTTGATCCCATTATTCTGTTTGCCTTTACAAAACCCTGCTGTGGGGATTTCCCTCACCAAAATAGGCAGTGTGTGAAAAGCACTTCCATTTTTTTTTTTTTTTCATTTTAAGCCTACCTCAGCAAGAACCCTGATCTACTGTGTTCTGGGAAACCACAAATACTTTTTCCTTCCTCATCCTCTTCACATTATTCATAGCTTTAGACATTTGTCTTATCCCTCCCCTGCATAAAAGATGAAAAATTCCAGGCTATTCAGTTTTCTTTTCCCATGATTTGCTTCTGACCACATTTTTGCCCTTCTGTATTCTTTTTCTAGCTTCACAATCCTTTTTCTGAGATCAGCACAGCACCATGACCCCTCAAGGTGTGGGAGAAATACCTATTATATCATAATGAGGATATTGCTTTTATTTTTTTTCTCTTCCGTTCTGAAAAATTCTAACGTTTTCATTGTCATTTTGGCAGCTGAGCTGGCATTTTCAGAGAAACTATCATAAGGAGTAATAGTTAATTTAGAATCAATTGTATCATACACAGAGCTTGAGTTATTTTGTGTCTCATCTGCAGTTTTTCACATTCATCAACAGTCACTTTAATCTGCTGCTTTATTGTCCAGTCAGTCGATATTGTGAGATCCTTTTGTGCCTTGTAGCTGCTAGTTTGACTTTTTACTACTCTGAATATCTCTCTATATAAGTAACAGTCTCATATCTCATTAGTCAATCATTTTCCAGTCTTTTCAGACTATGTTAATCGGTATCAGTCCCAGAACAGACACTTTGGAAACTCACTGGGGGGCTCTTCCTTCATAATGAATAATGAACATGAATTCTTACCCTTTGCTTCCTTATTTTCAGGCACCTTCTACCTGCTCTTGTCTTTGCTAAGTTTCCTTGAGACTCTTTTATGAGGATATTTGTCAGAAATGTTGCAAAGATCCAAATACAGGTCACCTGGATCTGATTGCTTATGGGCTCCAAAGTGCTCCTGCAGCCATGTGCAGCACAGCTTTCTCCACATCAAGAACCTATTCCCAATAGATTTTTTCACACATTAGTTAAGGCCATTCCTTGCTAGTTTTCTTAGCAATTTTCTGGTGTGACAGATTTATTCATCACCCCCAAAACATTTTTAAACACTTGACTTATTCTACTCTCTTGGTAACAGGGCTGAATTAAGAAACAGGTTACAGATAAAAGGTAGTAGATCAGCAGTTTCTGAATCCTTTTATCACTTGAGTCTAGAAATTTTTATTGTTGATTTTATCGTTTCATTTATCTTTGCTCTTGACAATTGGATTTGAGACAGATCCTCAGAATTGTCACCTGTAAAGAAAAGCTAGGGTGAACACTGATGCGTAAAAATTATTTGTGTTTTCTGTTATAGCCTTAACATCCTTCAGTGCTTCTACTATACCTGGACTATTTATTGACCCTCTAACTCTGGCAGCTTTCTTCTGATGTAGTAGAGGAAAAAAATTGCCTTTGTAGTTATGCTTTTTTTTGCACATTTCATCTCAAAATTCTTTTCCATTTAATGTATGACACCGAAGATTTATAGATCATAAAGCAATTGCCTAAATCCTGTCTCTAAGACCAATAGGCAGTTGACTGTAGAAAAGGGAACAATGTAAATAAGTTATACTAAGGATGAAATTTCCAACTATTTGTGAAGGCATGGTTATCTGTGGCTGTTTGAATGGCATCTGAAGTGGCTTGTACAAGTTTGAGGTAGATGCCAGGACCCCTAAGTTTAATTTAATGGAATCTCAAAGTACACTTCCAGCTACCTGTTCCATCAGTCCAGCAACACAGGTTTACTTCATCAATTCTTACCCAGCTGTCAATGCTTACTGTAGAAAGTTTTGCAGAGAAGTAAATGGGAAATACTTTGCTGACGCTACTCAAAAGAATGTTCATTCCTTGGACCGGCAATTTCATTTCTGACTCCCTCACCTTTCTGGTCATACTCCTCAACATTGAGAGAGTCAGAGATATTACCCTAGCAGTAAAACACCCCTTTTTCCTTCTCTCTCTGTTTCATATTTTCTGAATTGCTTTTATGGGAGCAGAAAAGGAGCTGGGAAGTGAAATGCCTAACCTATTACACCTGACTGATCAATATATGTCTTTTTTTGCACTACAGTAGAAAGATGAAGTTGGTTTCGGTGGTTTCACAGCTTACAACTAACTTTCTTTACTGCAGTCTAGGCAGACCCAAAGGAAACCTGTGCATACTAATGAATAAAAAGGTTTGAGGACATCTGCAGAGCAAATACTTCCCTCTGGTTTCAACTCAGTGGGTCTTGTTGACATAATTCAACTAGAGAAAAAAGACAACTAGCACCAAGTGCTTGCAGAAGGCCTGGCAGATTTATTACAAACACCAACTACCTGCATATAACATATAAACACACACTGCTAAGTGCTTGAGACAGCCTATGCTCAAAGAGTGACTGTCAAAATAACTTTTAACTTCCTGAATCTGCTGGTCTAGGTAAACATCTGCTACTGATGAGACAGATGAGACAGGCAAAGGAAAGATTTGATTTGCCAGAGATTATGATCCAAGCAACTGAGACAGAAGGAAAAATGTCTGAAAATCAGTTGACACATCAGCTGTGAATTGTGGCACAGAGAATTAGACCCCAAGAGAGGTGAAACACCTATGACATAAATGGGTACTGTGGAATAGCCACTTTTGGATCACTATGTAGTCAACGGGGAGAAACAACATTTTTTTCCCCTCTTTGTTTTAATTTAAGATGTGTAACTGATCTTACCCATTTTCAACAACTCTTTTTAGATGTACGGTGTAAGATGACACATCCTTAAACTGCCTGTTTACCTCTGCTAATTGTAAAATGAGGTTTTGGGGCTATCTCACGTAGAGTTGCACCCTGGGCATTTGACCAGATGAACAACTCTGTAAATGCTATAATTGATGCCTATGTCTGAACCCTAAAAAGAGCCTCAGCAGCGCCGTGGTGCCCAACCCTGCAGCTCACACAGCCACAGCACAGCCACAGCACAGCACATCCTTTCCTCTGCAGCTTTACTAACACTGTCACTTACTGAAACCGAGAGGATTAGAAAAGAATAAAGAAAATCCCTACTGCTTTTTTGCCTTGGGGCAGCAGAGGAACGGACACGCCAGGATCACCTTGATTTATAGAGTGGCATCCTAGTCAGTCTCATGTATTTAATCCTTATGTGCCAGCAGGAAGTTGAAAAGTCTGGCCTGCAAAGATTTAATTATATACTAGTAAGGCTAATTAAAAAAAGGAGATGAGAAAAAAGAAAAAAGCTTTTTAGGGTTTGTAAAATCTTACCTACTCTAAACCTAAATTTTATTTCCATATGACTGAAGGCTTTCCTCTAGCAAGTATGAGGAAATAACCTTGAAATGGGAAATAAACAGATAACATGCTTTTTATTTTTTAGTCTTATTACCCTTAGAGAAATAGCAGCAAATATTTTTGTATACTGTTTTGCTCTGATTGACACATTCATGTTCAAATTTTAATGTTGCTAACAGCCATTCTTTCAGTAAAAACATGTTTTTGTGAATAAATTCTGCTTATGTTATTTCTTACAGTGTTAAAACTTTGTCAAATAAGTATGTCAAATACATATCTGTGATACAATATGAATGGGATAGAGTGGAGGTGACTGCATGGAAAATTAACTTTGCAGCCTTTCCCTTGCACTGTTTCCTAATATGTTTCTCTCAGATATTGGCACTGTAAACCTCTGAGATGCTCCTAATAAAGTTGTAATAAAACCAGCAAAATAAAACTCAACTCATTTCAAAACTAGGTGACTTTCTATTAAATAAGTATTCTGCACTTATTTCTTTGTCCCTGGAATTACACTTGTCTCAAACCTAGAAAAAGTGAGATCCAGCACAACCACATTCTACCCTATTTATGTTTGTTAACACACACTCCCCTAAACAAATCCTTCCAATTTCATACTTACTGTCCTTTTTTAATGTGGAAGTAAAGTTGTTACCATGAGAAATGTGGTAAAATGGTACAGCTTTTGATAGGACTTACCACTTCATAGAATCATAGAATCATTTAGGTTGGAAAAGCCCTCTGAGATCAAGTCCAACCAATAGCCCAGCATTGCCAAGTCCACCACTAAACCATGTCCCCAAGTGCCACATCTACACATCTTTTAAATGTCTTCAGGGACAGTAACTCCACCACTGCCCTGGGCAGCCTGTTATTTTAGTATAGAAGACTTCTAAGTATTTAAGTCTTTAATGCCCTGATTTATTCAAACGAAATTAATTTTGGGTGTTTCGGGGATTTGGGGATGAGATTTGCAAGCAGAAATTAAGGGTTTGAAGATATGAAAATGTTATCTAATGCAAATTCCTCTGGTATTCATAAAATCTCATCTCATTGAACCTCAATATGGATGTGTCTGGAACCTGCTGCTGCACAGTATGGAGTAAGCCAGCCCCCACCTCTTGGGGAAGCCTCATAGGCACCAATGAAATAATTATCTGTTTGCTAAACATTCCATGCCTTAACTGAGAAGCCTGATCCAAACCTGCTTTGCCTGTGACCTTTCACAAATCCCTTTCTCCAGAGCTTTTTACACCCGGTGGATGCTACAGGGAGCTCGTGTCATGTTTGCTCTGCACCTGCAGGCAGAGAGATGGCAGCTCCCACACTGTGACAGGTGCAATGCTTGATTTCCCCTTGGGTCCCGGAGTTGGGAGCTTCAGTTTGAGGACACTGTGCCAATAGGTGGGATTCATCTCATTAAAGACAGATATTAACAATGCAGACATATTTGTGTGAGCTGCTCACTTGAAGCTTGCTTTCTGTAAGTCTGTCTAAGGCTGAGGTGAAGTGGCCTTTTCCCCTCCACTGCTTCCAAAGGCAGCCTCAGACAACCAGCTGAGGTGAAGATGTCTGTCCTGCAGAATTAGGAGAGATGGATCCCATCTCCTGTAACAACAGCCTATTCCTCCAAATGTCTGTGTAAGGGTCATGCTATGGAGCTGCTCATATTTGCAGGGTTACTCATATATATCAGTGTTTCCTGAGTGGGTGAGGGTGGGAAAGCACTGGAATAGGTTACCCAAAGAAGTTGTGGACTCTGCATCCTTAGAGGTGTTCAAGACCAGGTAAGATGGGTCTCTGAGTAACCTGGTCTAGTGGGAGATGTCCCTTTCCAGGGGAGGTGTCCCCTGCCCAGGGGAGTTGGGAAAAAATGATCTTTAGGGTCTCTTTCAATCCAAACCATTCTATGACTCCATGATTTCGTAATCATAAAATGTTTGAGCTTTGCCTCCTGATTTTGGGAAGCCTAAGGCTTGCAGTTTTGTTACACTAATCTTTTGTTAAATTCCACTAAACCTTACCTCTTTCCTTGCCCAAGGTCTCATTTTCACAGGAACTATTCTACAGCAATTAATTTTGTACATGCTTGTATTTAAATTAACACTTCATCTGAGGTACATTTGTTTGTAGATAAAAGGATGTAGAAGAACTGGACTAAGAAAAGTATCTCAGAAACTTGTTTTGGTGATGGGAACAAGCATTCCTTATATTGCTATGGCAGAAAAGCTTTTTTCTTCTCAGTCTTTTTTCCATGCAATGCTTTTGTTTGGATTGTGAGATTAGCATCACAAATACTTAAAAAATAGGAGTGATATTAAACTAATACCTTTTTTTTTTTTTTATTGTTAATGAGCCAGTGCAAACAATGAATCCTCAGAAACCCAATGCTTTGCGTAGTGGTATAAGAAAACTTTATATAACTTGTTCCTTTACTGTTTTAGGGGGAAAGATGAGACACTTCTGTTTTTCCTGTTCTGCTCTTTCCTCTATTGAATAGCTATATAAAGTCAAAACCATAAAACATAAAATTTACATGCTGATATCTTTCAAAACAATTATGTTTTCCCCAGTAAGAAGTACAAACAGTGTATTTTCTCTGCTGTGCAAGTTCACACTGCTAATCAGCCACACTATTGATAAGAAGCATAGCAGACAGAGAGAAGAACTGTAATTTCTTATTATTTGCATTTTGGTATAGTGTAGAGAAGTCACATTAAAATGGGAGTGCTAGTTGCGTAAGGTGTTATAATATGAGAATGATGAAAAGCGTAGACAACAATTACCTCATATAGAATCATAGGATTGTTAAGGTTGGAAAAGACCTTTAGGATCCCTGAGTTAACCCAGCACTGCCAAGTCCACCACTAAACCATGTTCCCAAGTGCCACATCTATACATCCTTTAAACACCTCCAGGAATGGTGACTCCACCACTGTCCTGGGCAGCCTGTTCCATGACAACCCCTCTCATGAAGAAAGGTGTCCTAATATCCAATCTCAACCTCCCCTGGTGCAACTCGAGGCCATTTGCTCTCGTATCCTTTGTTACTTGGGAGAAGAGGCCAACACCCACCAGGCTACAATCTCCTCTCACTTGGTTGTAAAGAGCAATAAGGTTTCCCTTGAGACTCCTTTTCTCCAAACTAAACATCCCCAGCTCCCTCAGCTGCTCCTCAGCAGACCTGTGCTCCAGACCCTTCCCCAGCCCCATTGCCCTTCTCTGGACATGCTCCAGCACCTCAGTGTCTTTCTCAAGGTGAGGGGCCCAAAACTGAACAAAGGATTCGAGGTGTGGCCTCCCCAGTGCCGAGCACAGAGTGACAATCACTTCCCTGGTCCTGCTGCCACACTATTTCTGATACAGGCCAGGATGCCACTGGCCTTCTTGGCCACCTGGGCACACAGTGGCTCATGTTCAGCCACTGTCAACCAGCACCCCCAGGTCCTTTTCCAATGGGCAGCTTTCCAGCCACTCTCTCCCAGCCTGTTGTGCTATCTGGGGTTGTGACTCAAGCGCAGGACCAGGCACCTGGACTTGTTGAACTTGTAATTGTCCTCAGTCCATTGATCCAGCCTGTCCAGATCCCTCTGCAGAGCCTTCATACCCTCCAGCAGAACAACACTCCCACCCAACTTGACGTTGTCTGCAGACAGAATTACCTGCGGTAACTTTTCCTTTCTTGTCTGTCCCAAGATGGTTCAACTGGACCTAGAATTTTGGCTTCTGCCTTCAAGCTCTAGTACTTTAAAATTAAGCCTTGGATGCTTGTGGTTCAAATCCCTGTGGTTTTCCTGAAAATACATTATTTCAGGCTTCTCTGTAAGGAGACAAAAGATGGAAAAAAATAAAGAAATGGCTCCTTTACATAAACTAGTAGATCATACAAAGAGATGAAAACATCAAAGTATTTGCATGCCTAATTTCTATTTCCTAGATTTGGCCCAGAGGCTAAGCAGAGGACTTTCAAAGAATATATAACAGCTAGGTAGTTTGCAAATAAATAATCTCTAGGTGCTGCTGCACTGAAGCAGCCTGATTTTCAGTTTTCACATGGATGAAAATTTCAGCTCAGCCTTTTAGACACAACTGTATATGATGGTAAGTTGGACAAGAAGGCATCTCAAGGAGACTAAATTACTCAGAACTTTCTAGTATGAAAGGCAAGTGGGACTACAACCATGAAACACTCCTGGCACACAGAGAATAAGCTCCAAAGTGACCTCAGAAGTTCATTGGTCCCTATTTCTGCCTGCAGACAGGAACTATTGTGCTTAAATCAAATCAGGTAACTTAAAAATGACATCTAATCAACAAAGAAGGTAAGGAAGGGGATACTGCACTCCTTCCCCTTATCTTAAGTCCTTTTTTTGATCCTGATGCTAGAATGGAGTGGCCATACCAACTTGTCTCAGTCTGACCACAAACCATGTTACGTCAAATTACAACATATTTTTGCTTCGTCCTTTCTTCTGCTTCATTTAAAGTTAATGGCTCTTGGTGGCAGCTGTTCCTCATGGGGGCTGACAGAGAAAGGACTGTGTGCAAAAGCCAGCACACCAGTTTATCTAGAAAATTGTTTCTTGGCATTCTTGACTCTAAATTTTTGAGAGTGTGAATAATCCCCTGTTCTGTATAGGAGGTTTCATATGAAGTGTCTGACAAAGCCAGGACCTAAACCCTTATTTCCTGAGTTTTATTCCAAAGCCTCAGTATCATTTCTCTGAGCACTCATCAGTGTGAACCTACATCAGCTCCTTCACTCTTGAGATGAACTGTGCTAGCAGAGACTGTATTTGGTCTACTCACAGTCAGCAACATCCCAGGAAGGAAGAGTGGGAGTGCTCATAGCATGGATGGCTACACCTGACTGTGCAGTCTGTATGTAGGGAGGATATGAGCTCCTGAATGGTGGGGTTTTTTGACCTTTCACAGTACTTAATAATGAGAGGACTCATTCCCTAGACTTTATGAACTATTTTGACTTGACCTCCTTTGACTGGAAGGGGATATTAGATAACTGTTCTGAACGTAGGCACCAGGGGTATGTCAGTCACCTAAGTGCAGGCATGGAATGGCATTTCAGTTACCCCAGAACACCTCAGTTACCTGCCCACCCATAATACATAGGAATTACCAGAGGCCCATAACTCTTTGGAGCTGCAGCTGGAGGCCAGTCAGCATACTACAGCAATTTTTGTTCAGATGGCTGATTTTCACCCTATCCTGCAGATACCCCTCATTTTGAACTTAGTTGAGGAATCCTATTCCACCTCTCTACAAGTTAGAACCATTAATTAAATACAAAAAGTAATGTTTGCAGTCCTGTTAGTGATGATAGGGGTAGATGCTTTTTGGAAATTTGTTCAAAAAAACCTCAGGCAATCAAAGGAGAAAATATTTTGTTCATCTCTTTGTAAGATCTAACTCTCAGCTTCATCTTGAGCTATATAAACTACTAAGCCCGTGGTCAAAATCAGTGAGGTTGTGCCAGTTGACTTGATGTGGGTACGTCCAAAGCTTAACCAGATCACTCACTTCAAATATAACAAGAAGCCAAGAACTGCATCTCTATCTTTCAACCTTAAGTTCTCTAAGTACTAAATTAACTCATGCAATGACCAGGGATAGTTGTGCCATTAAAAATGTTCAGGGGCAGTTAAAAGCCCAACTGCTACTCATGACCAAAATTTAAAATGGTCTTCAGATTTATTTAAGGCTGCAATATGATGCTTTCCATACTCCCTTCCCTTGATTTGTTGTGGAAATTAGAGCTGTTGTGGCGGAGCAGTGGGGTTTTCAGTGACAGATGATGTACCCAGTGAAGTCTCTGGAGTGAATTTCCCTCTTAATTTCTGTTGTGAAGGCAAAAGTAACCCCTAAACCAATTAACTGAGTTACACAAGTAAGTTACATGTATACGGGAGTATACCCTAGGCAGAATTACTTCCTTAATTGTACCTGGACAGTGTTAATGAGGGCAAAACAAATTTGTGATATTAGCAGGGGAGAAGCTGGCTTAATAATTCATCCATAAAATGAACATGATACAAATGATAGTGGATTCCTTACAGAATCAAAACACAAACAAGAATCTCTCACTCTGTTCTCAGGGATGAAACCTGTGACATTTAATCTATATTATATTTTAAATCTACGATGTAAACATCTTTTTAAAAGTCTTTAAATTTGAATGTAATTGCTACCACCTCTTGATTACATACAGATTACATAATCTATCATTGAATCAAATAATTACTATTACCGTGGGGAAATAGGGAATTATACAAGAGCCTAAAGAAGAACACTTCATGACAGGTGAGAAACAAACAAATCGGGGTTGGGTAATCAATCTCTGTACCATAAAATGCTAATGTTGTCCTAATAAATATGAATTCTCTTCCATTGCTTGATATGCTCCCTACCAAGCATGTCACTTAGCCTGTGGTATGCTTTAGTTTAGTTTGAAGTGGCATTACTATTAGCACTTCAGCAAAGTAATATTTGTTCCTTTTCATTTTCATAAAAGTAATTAAACTTATCAGTTTTCTTGTTATGCAACAAACCAACCAATAAATGGACAAAAAAAAAGTTCAATTTGTGGTATTTTCGAATTAGCATCATATGCACCAGGGATTATTCAGATATGAGGTTCTGAAATAATGATTTTTTTAAAAATTTAAAAAAAATAGGAAATAAGAGTGACATTGGAAGAAAAGCATTCCTGTCAGTTCCTGCATTGACAAAATTACATTCATTACAGGATAGCTACTAATACTTCATTGCAAACTCACAATTTTTTCAGATAAAGTTAACCTGATGACTCCAGAAGGAGACAGAAATTTAAATTGCACTTAAGTTAAAAAAATACCTTACCATGGTGAGAAGATAAATGCACGTTTGGACGGACTTGGGCTTTTCAAGGTACGGTGAACCTAGAGGATGCACTGGAAGGAAGGATGCATTCTGCTCATGGAATGTAATAAAGAGCTCTGAAAAGGAACTGTGCCATGAAATCTGCTCAGAGATGTGGCAATGAGGTAAGGGAGGAAATAATATTGTTGGAGAATTCATAATTTACATTGACCAAATATCAACTCCCTCATGAATACAAATGCCCAATATATTTTAGAACCAGTCCTAATGTTTTACTCAAAGACAAGAGTAGAAGGCTGCATTTGATTTATGACCTAATGAAGAGACAGAAAGGTGGGTGGCCCCTAAGTCTATTTTGTCCAGGTGATACATTCCCCAGTCTGACTTGTAATGTTCCATATGATGAGACTC
>JAWWLV010000045.1:6901602-6919069 GCA_035041135.1 Platyrinchus mystaceus
GCTGTCCCTTAGGGTCACAAATTCAGCTGCACCAGCATGGATCTCTCAGTGAGATCCCGAGATCCTACCCGAGCCGAGTCACTCCAGCGCAGGTTCTCTTTCTCCATAGGCCACAGGTCCCTGGCAAGACTCTGTTTCATTTTAGTCCTTTCACAAAGTTGCAGCTTCCTCGTGCATCCACCTGCTTCAGTGTAGGCTCCTTTATGAGCTGCAGGGGAGTCTTTTCACTTTGTAATCTTCCACAGACGGCAGGGATTTTAGTTTTCTGTCTTTTCCCTGCTGAAGGGAGAGAGCGGAGGGAGAAGAAGAAAAAAATCACCCCCCTTCGGGCTTCTCTCTTCTCTGGCTACCAGCTTCGACCTCGAAAGGTTCTGTTAGCTCTCTGCCTGGAATTTCTTCTGCAGCAAGCAGTCGTTTATTAGAGCTTTTCCCCCACTCTATTACATGTCTTGGCCAGGGGGGCTTCAATGCCACAACCTACCCCTGGCCCATGGCTGCGGGAGGGGGGACGCCTGGCCCCACTTGGGGCCTGCTGCCTACCCCTACATGGCTCCTAATTCTTCTTGCCACCTCGTGGCTCTTATCTCTTCTGCATCACAACCCTTCTTTTCTGTTTTCTTAAAAATGTAATTGGCAGAGGCATTACCAAAACTTTTGATTGGGAGTTTTGCTCCAGAAATCTACTTGACAAAACTATTTTCAGCCCCAGGGAGGGAAAAACTGGTTGACAAACCCACGACAGGCCTATACACTAAACCAAAGTGACAGAGTGTACCATCAAAACAGCACATTTGTCAAAAAAATATTTGAACATTATACAATATTTTAAGAGAGCAAACAAATCTGTTTTCCCACAGCTGAAATGATTACTCTCCCCACCACAAGTTTTAATGTCTGTTTTAGTGATAATCTCTGCTGCCTTGAAATACACAAAATAATGAACAGCTGCTCTGGCTGATGAAATGCAGAAGCAAAGTTGAGGTACGAATCTCTCATAAAAACAATTTATTGCATCTGGAATAAAAAAGCACTAGGGGGTTATTGTTGATGCAGAACAAACCATAATAGAGATAAGAACAAAACAAATGTATTCATACTCTTTCTTTCTGAAATCTGACTCTGCTAACTTTGTAACAGACATTTGGATGATGTGCACATCAACATAGTTTTGGGAGGGATGATCTACATTCACTTGCAGGTTCTGTGTCTGGACACAGTGCCTGACCTGTTCCTGGTTTCAGTGGGGATAGAGTTAATTTTTTTTTAGTAGCTGGTACGGTGCCGTGTTTTGCATTTAGTATGAGAATGATGTTGATAACACACTGATGTTTTAGTTGTTGCTCAATAGTGCTAAATCAAGGACTTTTCAGTTTCCCATGCTCTGCCGGTGACCAGATGCACAAGACTCAGCAGGGGAACATGGCCAGGGCAGGTCACCTGAACTGGCCAAGGGGAGATTCCATACCACAGAACACTGTGCTCAGGATAGAAACTGGGGGGAGTTGGCCAGGGAATGCTGATTGCTGCTCGTGGATGGACTGGGCATCGACTAGTTTGTGGTAGGTAATTGTATTGTAGATCACTTGTTCTTCTCTTCATTACAATCATTGTCATGATCATTGTAGTTTACTATGTCAATTTTTAAACTGTTTTTATATCAACCCATGAATTTTACCTTTTTTATGATTTTTCTCACCATCCTGCTGGGAAAGCAGCAGATGGGAGGTGAGTGGCTGTGTAGCACTTAATTGATGACTGGGGTTAAACCACAACTCTGCATCATTTAGACTAGTACTTAATTACCTACTGGTTATGTTTTTGAACTACAAGTGAACTGCGTCTGCTCTTCTTTTTACACCTATTAATTATTCTAGACAAAGAATAATTAGTTATTCTAGACAAAGCTTGCAAACTTTTAAGGAGAGGAGTGTGCAAAAAACATACAAGGAAATTATTTGAAGAGGAAAGAAAAAGCAACAAAGGCCTATGAAGTTAAGCCAGCTCAATGCCAGAGTTAAGAAAGTGTAGTGAACCTGGACTTACTCTGTCTTTATCCACTCCATTTCTGAGCTGGGAGCAAACCCATTTGAAACAGTGGAATGAAATCTGGGAAGATATATTTATCAATGGGGAACAGCAGCATTTCATAGGACTTAAGATGTGACATTCGCTGAGGAGGGGATAACAAAAAGGGAACCTTCTCCCCTCCTGAATATTGCTTTTCAAATCTTGGATGTCTGGTGTGGTGCTCTTTTTCTTCATGCTCTTTGCCTAGGATCAGGTCATCTTGGTCTAGGCTGATAGTGGAGTCTTCCTCACTGTCCTGGTTCTGGCCAGGACAGGTTTGATTTTTGCAGTAGCCAGGAAGGAGCACAGCCAGGACCCGGAGGTTATTGGTATAGTAATGGTCGAGTTTTGCTGAGCTCCACCAGGTATAGTGGTGAGCATTTGCATGTGAATAGCTCCCCTCTCTCCTACTTTTTTGTTAGTAGTATTGTTGCTGTTATTGTTTGTTTTCTTATCTCATTACTGTTTCCAGCAAATTGTTCTTATCTCAACCTGTGATCTTTACCTTTTGTGCTCCCATTTCTCTCCAGCCCACCAAAAAGAAGGGGGAAGTGAAGGGTGGAGTGAGCAAGTAGTGCATGGTTTGGAGGGTTTCACCGGGAACATTAATTTGGACAATAGCATTCCTAAGCCACAACACCCCCCTTTTCCTCTTTGGCTTCCTGGGTGAAGGAAGGAGAGAGAGGTTCATAAGTTTGTCTGAATGGGGGACTGTATTTTTCCCACACTCCTATGCAAAGAAGATAGCACTGTTTATCCACATAAGATCCGTAGTCTGACCCACTTTCAACTTGATCTTCATCCTGCTGCCCTTATCTTTGTAGAATCATAGAATCATAGATTATGCTGAGTTGGAAGGGACCCATCAGGATCGTTGAGTCCAACTCAGTGACACAGGACACCCCAACAATCACATAATGTGCCTGAGGCTGTTCAAATGCAGCTTGAACTCTGTCAGGCTTGGTGCTGTGACACTTCCCTGGGGAGCCTGTTCCAGTGCTCAGTCACCCTCTCGGTGAAAAACCTTTTCCTGATATCTAACCTAAACATCCCCTGAGTCAACTTAATTTTGTTTTCTTGAGTTTAAGATTCTTTTGGTGTTCATGCTGACTGTGACCTATCCATTCAGGCAGAGGGCTGTGCCTGTCCCATGATGACTTCTCCCCTTTGCTGCACTGAGCTGAAACTGGGTACAGGGAAGGATCTGTCTTGTGGTTACCCAGCCAGGGCAGTGGAAATGAATTGCCGAAGGATGGCTATTTTTACTTGAAATTTGATTTATAATCCTTTTTGTGTTGTACTGTTTTTAAGAAGATAGTTCACAAAAAAATCTTTATAAAGTCATGGATGTCCAGTAAATCATCTGTGTACATGATGGGTTCTGTGAAGAAACAGATACTTCAAGACTAAAGCAAAAGTTTCATTTAGGAAAGCTCTATGTGCATATTTTATACCCTTATACTTAGTGATTTAATTGAAAACAAATTATGTAAGAAATAACAACACAAATGCTTTTTAAAATAGTCATTGAATATAAAAGATCAAGCAAATATTGTCACACATGAAATTTTATCCAGGGTTTCAAACCCATCAGGACATTACCTTTTTTTAGAAATTAATGGAAGGAAGAGGTGAAACATGCTGGTGGTTCAAACAGAAGCAGGGCTATTGTCAGAGGATCTTCACAGTGCAGGTGTGTGGCACATCATTTGCCAGAAAGAATCAATCAGAAGTGAAGGCCACGGAAAAACAATCCTAAATAGCATAGTCTTAAGTGGAGAAAAGAGTTGGGCCAGAACCACAGGTGGTGCAAATTTTCAAAGCTCAGTGGAGATTTGTTGAGTTGCAGAAACAGGGAATCTGCCAATTTGTACTTTATTTTTTTAATACATGGATGCAAATGACAGAAGTGTTAAATGCAGAGAGCCTGATTTTCTTCTCACTTATGTCAGTGTCAATCAGGAATAACCTCACTGAATTTACTTAACACTCTTCTTTCTGCCCTCTGGCTTCCTTGTAGCTAGTCTTAATTAGAATTGTGCAAAAAGTTGGCTGTGTAGGTCATTCTCTAAAAAAATAAGATTAAAAAATATTAAAAAAATCTGAGATTGAATAAAGGAACTTAGATGCCATTTGTTGTGCCAACGAGGTTTTCTCTTGGCTTACAATAGAGAACATGTTTGTTTAAGAAGTAAAGACTCAAATGATTTTGAGGCTTAAGTGGTGCAAGCAGAGATTCAGAAAGGTCCTGTCTGTACTCAAAGTCAGGTAAGAAGCAGTTTGGATATGGGCTTTCCACACATTGCAGGATATTTCAGTGTCTGAAGTGTATGCAAAAACTGGGAAAATGGGTTCCAGGTTTGTTATTAGCACCTATTTTTTTTAAATGTTTCCTCTCAGAAAATAAGTGTTATTGTGGAAATGTCAAAACAAAATATTTCGGTGTTCTGAAGAGTTTGTTTTTTGTTGGTTTTGTTTGTGGCTTTTTTTTTTTTTGTCATACATGAATATTGTAAAAGTGATAGTTTGGATCCCTGAAAACCTCTTTTGTGTAGGACAAATTAGTTATTTCTAGGGTTGTTTTCCCCCTCCCACCCCCAATACTAATTTGCACCTGTGTAAACCAGAAAAAATTCAGACCAATTAGATTGTGTGGACAAGTGCCTGATATAAGCAAGAGGAGAGTGGAACCTGGCAGTCTCTGATGGAACCTGACTGTTCCCCTCAGCCCAAGTAAGTAAAGGTCCATTATTCCAAGGCTGTGGCATCAGGAAAGCAATTAAATTAAGGAATTCTACAAACTTCTTACATAGTTAAAATGAACAAAACCAGATTCAGTGTGGGGCATTACACACAAAGAGAGGAGAATAAGAAGGGTGGGATTAGAATATGAAAATCCTAGAGTACAAAACAAAGAGAAGTAAAATGCTCACACATAGGAAATTATTATTATGATAGTAAAAAAGAAATGTATTATTGCTTGGAGGATTTTGGCTCTATTTTATGAACTCTGGTTTGTATTTATGACCTTTTGACCTGTCTGCTAAAATACCTGTGCTCAATTCTTCATGTGCCATGAAGTGTTTTTTAGACCATTTGTACTTATATGGGTTGAATTTGTCATTAACTGTAAGAGTGGGGATATGGAAATATCTGATTGTTCCACAAATAAATGCTGTACGCCCCGTCTGTGAGGACTGACCAATATCAGCTTCTCTTTTTGAGCTGTGAAACCACAAGTGTCTGCCTTGAAGTTGCATGACTCCTTCTGGGACTTTTCTGAATCCAAGAAATCTCCTTGAGCAATGGATTCTCTTGATGGTTCACAGTACTGCTGCCAAGAAGAGATTTGTCATATCTTTAGACTAAGGGGAGAAATTCTGCAGTACTAGCTAACTCCTCTCCCCAGGGGAAATCAGCATATTCTTCTGGTTATACTGCAGTCCTGTGATCAATATATTTGTTCACATTTAGTGCTACATGTGAAAACAAACATTCTTATTTTCACAAACAGCTGCAAGCAAATACTGACCTATATATAGGATTTGTCCTCTTTCCAGCTCTATTCTTAACAGAACTTATCTGGAATTAATTGTAAATAGCTGGATTCGAAGGTCTCTTGATTTTTTTTGAGAAAAGTTGGCATTTAAATCTTATTCTGCCTAGCTAGTCAATAACAATGTTCTTAGCTTCTGAAACTTGGACAGATTTGTAGCTTCAGCAAACTCTTTCATATTGCCATTTTTAAATACGCATCATATATTTCACAGAGCTTCTCAGCAAAATCTTTAGACATGCCAATGCGATTTAGAAGTCTAGAGTATATTTAAATACAACTGAAGCATTTGGGAAAACAAATCCTAAAGCAAAGCCTAAAGGCTTTCAGTAAGATTTAGAGCATCCACAAGTTAATTTCCAAAATGGCATGTGCCTAGACGTAAAACTATCAGATGCCCTGATAGCTATGACAAAGATATTAATCTTAAGATCCTACGTTCTTAACCAGTGGATGATTAAGTCATTAATAGCTCAACTTCCTACTACAAGAGTCTTTCAAGTCCATATATTTGTGGTACTCAGCATACGAAAGCCAGTGAATCACTGACATTGCTGGGAAGACCACTGAATCCCATGGCTACACATCACCCAGAGTAACAAGCAAAATACAAGCCCCTAACCTACCCAGTGTGGCAGCAGTCCTCACATACCCACGTATACAGAAAAGGAGCAAAAAAGGAGTGTTCCTGGTTTTCCAGTAACTTGACTGTATTCAGATGAGGTGCAGAAAGGCTTTTTAGGCTCAAATGCCTCCACTTCCTGAGAGAGATCACAGAATCACAGAAGATGCTGAGTTGGAAAGGACCCACAAGGATCATTGAGTCCAACCCTTAGCTCTGCATAGGACCATCCCTAAGAGTCACTGCACTTGTCAGAGAGTATCATTCAAACACTTCTTGAACTCTGTCAGGCTTGGTGCTGTGACCACTTCCCTGGGGAGCCTGTTCCAGTGCCCAACCACCCTCTGGGGGAAGAACCTTTCTCTAATATCTAACTTAAACCTCCCCTGACACAACTTCAGGCCATTCCTTCAGGTTCTGTCACTGGTCACTACAGAGAAGAGATCAGTGCCTGCCCCTCCTCTTCCCCTCACAAGGAAGTTTGTAAACTGAACTTACAGCTGTCTTGTACGAGGAAAATATACTGCCATAGGAAAAGGGACTCTGAACTGCTCCTCCTGAAGGTTCCTCACAGCAAATGGGACCATTAAAGTTGACTGAGATGGAAATAAATATTATGAGGAGTCTTTAACCCAGAGAGCTAAAGCAGCTCTCAACAGAAGTCCCTACTTACTGTGGAAGTGATGCTTAAAGCTTACTTTAAGAATGGGGATCAATGTCTCTTCACAAAGAAATGGGATTTGTGTTGAGGTGTCTCTTCTATCTCCTTATACTCTTTCTAGGTTACTGGGTATCTCCTATCTCCATATACAGTTTCTAGACTACTGGACCACCTCCATAGAGTCCCAGAACCTGAATGCTGCTACAGAGTGCTGCACAGTGAAATTCTGCTTCAAAAGTAACTTTTTTCCTTCTTTCACTTTTTTTTTCTTTTCTTTTCCTTTCTTAATTTAGCATGATGCAGGGTGGAACTAAGGCTGCAAGATTTCTGCCTAATGTTTTCATCAGTTCCACAGCTGTAGTATGAACTGCAAAATGATCAAGTACGTCAAATTTATTGCAGTGTCCACAAAGACACTTCCAAAAGCTTTAGAGTTTTGGAAAGGGCTTTCAAGGACTTGGTGTGTTGACCCTGGAAACCCTGCAAATACCTGAATGGAGCTAGGCATTTAGACTGAACTGCAGAAAGCCTCAGCTGCCACAAACCTACTGAAACTTGAAGTGCCTCTCAGATCCTGGGAGCCTTTCTCATGGCTTCAAACTGTAACTAAGCAATACAGTCCAGCTGGATGTTTTAACAAAGCTGGCTGTCCAGAAGCCACAAATCCTAGGAAGGGTGGCATAATCAGCCCTAGAGGTTTCCTCCTTACAGGAGGATGCTTTGGGCAAAACTTGTGCAGCTCAATGAGTACTAAAAACCTTTTCAAACTGAGTCCAAATTTTTATGGTAAAACTGCATTGCAGGTTATTATGTTGCAGCCACATTTAGAAATGCTACCTGATGTCTTTCAATATGTTTGCACAGCACTTATTCCAATGGAAATGAAAAGAGCAGAGTTTAAATAGGATGAAACTATTAAAAACTTCAAGCTGACCTGTCCCATTTCAATTACCTTTGTGATATATACTTAGTGCTATTTAGCTCTAAAAATCCCAACTCCCATATTTATAATTGTAGGATTTTCTGGAATTGTCCTTTCCTGTAGATGTTTGAATTGGATGAGTGCATGAATTACACAGCATGTAAGTCTCTCAATTGTTATGAGTTAGTAGGTAGGTATGGACAGAACTGTGCAATGTTATGTTTTTCTCAGTTAGTTTGTACAGATCTTTGCTGAATTTAGGTTTTAGGATGACAGCTAACCCTGGAAACCATTTCCAGGCACAGTGAGGATGGCTAAATCATAAGGAGTAGCCAGCATGGCATCACCAAGTGGAAGTCCCGTTCAACCAACTTGATAAGTGTCAGTGACGAAATCTGGCCTGTTAGAGGAGGGGAAAGCAGTGGGTATTGCTTACCTAGACCTTAGTGAGGCCTTTGGCAGTGTATCCCATAAGACCTTCATAGAGAAGCTGTTGATGTATGATGAGCATATGTTGATGTATGTTGATGTATGATGAGCAGACAGCAAGGTGGGTTGAAAAATGGTTTCAAGTCTGGATCTAGAGGGTGATCCAAAGTCTGGCTGGAGGCAGTTTCCCAGGGATCAATATTGGGTCAAGCATTGTTTGACATTTAGATGATGGGGCAGAGTCTGCTTCTTTCCAAAACTTCAGCAAGTTTGCTGATGATACCAAACTGAGAGGAGTGGCTGATACACCAGAGGGCTGTGCTGCCATCCAGAGGGACCTCAACAGGCTGGAGAAAGGGGCTGATAGGAACTTCATGATGTTCAACAAGGAGAAGAACAAAGTCCTGCACCTGGGAAAGAATAACCCCATGCACTGATATATTCTGGTGGCCTCTTAACTGGAAAGGACCTTGTCAGAAAAGGATCTGGGGGTCACTGGAGGACACCAGGTTGAATATGAAACTCTCAGTAGTACTCAAAGTGAATATCTACACAGATTCCATTTAGAGATCTACTAAATATCGCACAGTTTTCATGATGTAGGTGCAAATTTATGTGATTGAGGGCCATTGTTCAGTCTCCAAACCTAGTTAATATTGTACTTCATCATGATTTTCATATCCAGCTCTTTTGAATTTGCTGTTAATTCCTTCTACAAGTTACTGGAAGAAAAGACCTAGTCTTAATAACAAAATACTGATCTGAAAATGTTTCATAATATTTTTTTAGGGCAGGATAATTTTACCTGGGCATGTTCCAAAGAACTTGTTCTTGGATGAGTTTCACTTTTCAGAGTGAAAAATCACAGTGCAAATCTGTCTCCTCATCTAAAATCTAAAGACCGTTTACATAAGGATAATCAGGGAAAGGACAGAACGATCAGGATTGCAAGTGTCTGAAAATAAAGATAAGACCAGATCTGCCAGTATGAGCTTTCTCTGCGGTGCATCTCAGATGATGGAAAGCAGCTGTAAACTGGTATAACCAGCATTTGTGATTCTCTGCATCAGTGGAGCAATGCCAAAGAGTTCTGGTGTATCAACAAAATCCAGGGCAAGTGGCAGCTGCATCTTTCTAGACAGATAAAGCTTCTTCTGCTGAAAGTAGTTGGAAGAAAACATCTGCATGTGCACAGTAGGGTATTTGTTTGTATGTTGCATACATGTGTGTTTACACGTACACACCCACAATTCTGCAAGCATGTGGTGGGCCTGGTAGCACCATCTGATATTAAATTTACCCATCATCTCTGCTGATAAGAGCAGTTGGCTACAGTCTTGCTAAATGCTAATCAGAAAATTGAAGTCTTCAATATATATCATTATATAATTATATCATCAATAATCCTTTTTGGACTCAGGCAGAATGAAGGAAAAAAATTAAAAAAAAAAAAGCCAAAACAAAACAAAAAACACCAAACAAAACACCAAACAAAACAAAACAAAACCAACCTCAAAACAATGACAACCCCCCCCAGATAACAACAACAACAACAAAAACAAACAAAAAAAACCCCAATCCTAAATCTAGATGCACATATTAGGTCAAAAGATCTGGTGGGTCTGGGCATGTGGAGGAGGGACTGGAACTGATTGATTCCAAGTGGATGCTGGGACTGCTGGCGTGTGTAAAATGGACAAAGTACCACAAAGGGATGAAGTTTCAGGTAGTGAGACAGTTTGGAAATTTTTTGCAAGCCTATTTGTTGGTGCACAACATGGGGGTTAGCATGAGAATCTGGAATCTGGAATATATATGGATAGGATGGCTAAGAGCTGCAGATCAAAGGGAATAAGAGATAGCATCAAACTAAAAAAAAAGGAACGATCTTAGTGCACTAGGGGAAGAGACAGAGATAGCAGTTTTTCAGGAAAAAAGAATGTCCCAAAAGACCGAGAAGGGGAAGGAAGTGAGGGGGTAGGTCAGTACTGGTTGGGTCTGTGGTCCAGTAACAGGCTTGAG
Source organism: Platyrinchus mystaceus (assembly GCA_035041135.1). Taxonomy (NCBI): domain Eukaryota; kingdom Metazoa; phylum Chordata; class Aves; order Passeriformes; family Tyrannidae; genus Platyrinchus; species Platyrinchus mystaceus. The sequence goes on from JAWWLV010000045.1 coordinate 6,911,882, forward strand.
TTGGGGCTCAGAGATCAGAGAAGGTAAAAAATGAGGGAAGTCTCAGGGAAGAGTAAAGTCTAAACTATCTGGCCAAAGAGATGGGAAGTGTTTGGGGCATCCTTGTTTGCTATGTGGGAAATGATGTCTGGGACACTCAAGTACAGATGGTCCTTGCTGGGACTGAAGCATGCTCAGGAGACATTGTGTTATTGCAAATTTCAGTTGCCAGGCTCAGAATAATCTCTCTTAAGCAAACATGAACTGAGATTTTCTTTTTCCCCAAGACCTGTAATTTGCTCATCTCCTTGTAGGTTTTTCTTATACACACTGAGTAGAACAGCCCAAATTTTCAAATTCCTCCACAAAGCACCCTAGAACTAACTAATCTTTCCAGGAAAGAATGGTGCTCATAGTTTTTTCTCATATTGAACAACAGTATTCTCATTAAAGGCTTAGCTGTTTTGATTGAAACAAATTAATTTTGAGTCTGCCTGGATAGCACTAGCAGGAAAAAGCCTTAATCAAGATGTTTGGGAAAGTTACGAACAACTAATAAAAGATCCTGAAAGAGGGAGTATCGAGCAACACTAATTACAGGAAATGCTGGAATATTTATAGACACATACACAGATATTTGTAGAACAACCTCTAGGCTTTCAACTTTCCTGGCCTAATCTCTGTGGAGGGACCCTTTCAAGTGATAACCTAAATATTTTAGTTCAGTATGTTTATAAACAACCCCTGGATTTCCTTGAAAAAAATGAATGGAGTCTGGCACATGGTTGGGATTGCGGCTGACTGTATGTCTTATTCATTAGGGAGTATATTTTGCTATAAATGCTTTCTTTATTTGTTTGGAAGAAACTGCATTTTGACTTTGTGATTTTTTTGAAAGATAAGGCTGAAGCAGTTGTTTACAGTCATGTTTTATTATCTGCTGGAGCTTCAACTAGCACATAATCCAATGATTGCTGAATGCATCTTTGGTTCAGAAGCAATTTATTTTCTCCTATTACCGATGATGTGACACTTTGGGGAGTTCCTTTGTATCAGAACTCAGAGAAGTCCCAGTAGAAGAAAATTTGGCTTGATTTGGGTTTTTGAGCATTAGAACCCTTCATGCTGACCTAACAATTATGCAGGATAGTTCAAAACACATTCAAAATGGCTGTAATTTCACATTCAGCCATAAAAGTTCCACTTACAGTTTGGTGTATGGTATGAAAACATAAATCACCAACTATGGAAAGCTAAGGATATTGTGGTGATATTGAGTGTTTAATTGAACAGACTTTTACAAGCAGAGCTCTTTTTTTCACAGAAATTACTTGTATTTTTCCAGTCATAATGGCACTGGGAAACTATAGTTTTAAACATAAATCTTATTATAGATTACTGTGGATTACAGGGAAAAGAGCCTGCTTTCCTTCCACACTCCCTTTGCCTTTTGGTAGAAAAGAAACTGTGTTATTCTCAAATATTTAAGTCTTGATTGTGATGCCCAGTCTAGAAACTCCTACTCAAACCCAGGTAGCAGGAGAGGTGCTATGTTGATCCATCTGGATGCAGGAAAGGGCTATATTCCTTCCTACGGGGCACCCTCTTTATTGCACACCACAGTCTGTGCCCCAGTAACAAACACTGCTGTATTTAGGCTTATCTTCAGGCTAATGTTCAAGGGTATGACATTTATTGAGGTGTTTCAGGAAATGACCACTTAGGACATGAAAACTAGGGATAGAAAAAACTACCCAGTAGTAAAATACCACCTTCCTGGACAGTCTTAACTACCCCACTGAATTTTGTGAAAACGTACCTTTACACCATCTAAAATCTTGGACTGTGATCTTTTAGGATAGACATCATCTCTAAATTGCTTGCTAAGAAGAAAGAGAGCACTATATTTGCTGTTACTCAGCTAGCAACTAGGAATTTATCATGATACTCTACTGCAGCTGTGTCCTACTGCTGCGAGGCGTTGTCTTAATGCTTCTTTTTTCTTACCTCAAAAAAATAGATGGATGTCATCTTTGAGATTTAGTTACAACTGTAGTTTATAGGTGGAAAAATGATACCTTTCAAGCAAGCTTCTTAACAAAAACAAAACGGAAAAAAACACCACAAATTTGAAGCTCAGGAGATCTTCATTAGAACTGGCTACAAATAGCAGCAATGAAAATGTTACATCTTGAAAACATTACAAGTCCCTCACTAATCTTTAAGTCAAGCAAATCTAGGAAAGAAGCAGGCGTTGGTGTTTCTTTTACTGCTTACACAAGCCATAAACTAAAATGTTTCAAAAATACCAATATTTAATGACAAATGCTGTAATTTAGAGCACAAATAATGCTTTATTTGTCAGAAGTGAAATAATGTAGCTCAACACTCCCAACTTCTGTATCAGCCTGCTATTTTGTTCCCTGATAATGGTTTTGGGCTAAATAGAAAAATAAAATATTTCCTTGAAAACACTCAGATGATTTGTTTCAGGGCTCATAAACATCTTTTATGAACAGCAGTTTAGTAATACCCAGTATTAAGTAATACCAGTGGTGCTGTAACTAATCTAAAGTATGAATGCCAAAGAAATAATGTTTAGAGATTTTATTAGACTGATTTAATTGAAAAATGAGGTCTGCTTTGGGGCACAGAAAGCTTGTGAAGCTTGTCTGTTTTTTTCTCCAGTTGATGTGATGTTATTGTTACATATATTGCTTTGGAAGGCACACAAATGCTGAGAGCAAGCAAAATGTCCTTGGGCCTTTTGATGCTGGATTCTTACCTTGCTTATGTGTGCATCCAGAGGATGGCCAAAGCAGCCTTGCTTCCCATTCCCAGCTGCTGTGGGGATTCTGCCCATCTTGACTTTGTACAGTGGAGCTGCACACTGGATGAAGTAGCCCTCCATGGGATACAGTCCAGGAAAAGTGAATGGGGTGTCTCCTTTTACTTCGGTTTCTCAGAGACCTCAGTGAGCCAGCTTGAGATCAAGTGCCTTCATACTTTGAAGAGTGCTTAGATGCGTTGGGAGTGGTATTTGAATATCTGCTATGACATTTTATGTTCCCTCTTAAAACAACTTTCTGTCACGATGTACACAAAGGTTGAGCATAGCTACACTTTTTATGTGCTGTGATAACATTCCACCATATTAATTAATAAGATGTCATTAACATGTTTTCTCTGTTCTCTCCTGTCCATCTACTGATTCTGGCCTCAGATTTTATACTGTATGCTTGTAAGCATCTATACAGCACTTATTGAACAGCTGAGATCATGGTCCATCACTGCATTTCCTACCTCAACATCTTACAAAACAGCTTGACCATTGGTATCAAAGGTACTGTGGTGGTTTTGCTGACTTACTGTGCTGGAAAATCTGAAGCAGAAAAATAGCCATGAGTAGGTAAAAAGATACGTAGACTGTTTGTGATGGGAATAGGATTCAACTCAAAGACAGATCTGTAGTAGGAAAGATGAATAACAAAGTTTTTTTCTCTCTTGTCTTCTGAGTATGAAAAAGATGTTTCAAATGTGTCTTACCTGGATGCCTCTGGTATCTGCAGTGTCTTTTCATAATTTATTAAATAAAGAGCATATATGTCAGCTCCAGAGAAAAAGTATCAATAAATAAGTAAATAAATAAATAAACAAACACAACCATCACTCTTCTTTGAAAAATGATGGGATGTTTAAGTCAGGCACTTATATTAGTGATTAGTAACAGAAACTGTAAGTGATAGCAATAACTCCGGAAAGCTTTTATCAAATTAAGTGATGGGTTTGGATCAGCTCCCAGCAGCTACAGCTTCATTTCTCAGAAACCAGCAGCTGGTTACCTGCAGCACCTTTGCTTGCTGTTCCAGCAGAGTCCTCATGGCCTGGAAAGCTGGTGGGAATTGCTTCCAGGCTCTGATCAGTCCTGTAGGTTCAGACAGTCTCACACAGCTGTGAAACCTCGCGATTTGAAATAGGAGTTGTTAATTTTGGTTGACAGCATCTTGGCAGAGAGGAGACAGGCAGATCCCTTCTCCTCCCTCAGTAGTTCTTGTTTCTGCTGTTTTATTAAAACAGCTCATCATATTTGTAAGCTTCAATGAACAATTCTTCTTAACATACTCCCACACAAGCATCCATTGAACAATTTGCATTGTCTCAGCTATTTTGAGGATAAACATTTCTTCAGGAATGCTCATGAAACCTGCAATTAATAAAGCTCCAAAGATAATAAATGTCACCTTCTTCAGCCCATTGCAGGGGGTAGTTTCTTTGCTACTTGCAAAAATACAAGTTAGGAGAAATTACATTGCCCTTAAAAATAATGTTGAAAAACTATGGTAGTAGAGCAGGACCTTGGCTCAGGAGTGTGGTAAAAACAAAGTTCATTCCTGGAAGGAATGTTAGATGAAAAAATATTAATCAGTTACTAATGATATAAGTAACCTTTAAAATTAAAGAATCACCTTTTTCTGGGTTTCTTAGGGGTTATTTGTTTTCATATTCCTTAAGAACAGATAACCTTTACCTAAATCAGACAGGATGATTAAAGAATTTTAGTGGATAATACAGTGAGAATTTACTAAATAAAGAATGTGGGAGACCAATTTCCTGAAGTGCCTTTTTCCCTTAAACTTATTCCTACTTTAAAATAGAATTCAGGGCTGACTTAGGCTTTTGTGAGCCTTGCATCTCTAATAATTTGTGGGAGTAAGGCTCCTCCATCCCTAAAAGTGTATTGGATTCCAGCTGCCTTAGGTAGCTCTAATGTAATTTGCTTGGATACAAAAAGCAGTATAGTAGGTTTGCGTGGCAGTTTGCCCAGACTAATATAGCAACTTCTAGCTGTGCTAATTAGTCACACTGGAGCTCCACAATAAAGCTTGTTTGTTCAGCACTTGCTCAGGTATCTTCATGCTGCACTGCTTTATGACATATAGGTATAATCTTCGGTGCTTCTAAAATTGTAATTTCTTGCCTGATGGAAAATTAATGTAAAAATATCCATGCAGATTCCATCTTTTTTAGCTGCCTGCTGACTTCCAGATCAGATGCTCTCAGTCAAGGCCGAACCTCCCCTGCAACACCTCGTTCCATCAGCAGGGAACTTTCGACAGCACTAGGTGTGAGCTGAACCACATTTTAGCCCTTGCCATGCTGTTAAAATGTGAACCATAAACTCCATCTCCGTCCTAATTGGCTCTGTTTTTGTTGCATAACTAACTCGAAGCATTATTCAAACACATTAAGAAGGAAGGTTGTCTTGCGTAAATGATTCCCAGTAGAAGCTGTAGGAAGAGGACTCAGTAGGACCCTTGTATCTGTGCTATAATTTCATATAATTTCTAAACATATGAATATGTTTAGACTTCACTCAGGGCTGTATTCACTGTCCAATTTGGAATCAGTACTGCAAATACAGTGGGAAGCTGCAGAGACCAGACTGCATCCAGTTTTATTCTAGTTAAGCTTTGACTGGGGTGGGACTATTGGGAGTTCAGCTTCTCCTGCACTGGAGTTGTGGTTAGATACAAACTCAGAGAAGCAATAAGTGACCCACACAGTTCACTCCTTTTTTCAGCTTTCTGAAGCCTCTTCTGCTGTCTTTTTACCATTCATTATGCTAGGAATGATAACAGGTGTAATGCTTAAGACGTAAATATTTTGAGAAAGAGAGGGAACTTTGTATTTGGCCCTTTGTCTTGTTGGATTATAATTCCACGTTTTTCTTTTTTGTGCTTGTAGCACTGGTGAGAGGTGCCAGACTGACATGCCTGGAGAATGAATAACTCTTTTTTATGCACAGTTGGAATCTGAGTACATCAGAGGTTTTGGGCTAATAAATCTCCTCAATCCCAAGAAGTAAATTCCTAAAAGAGGCTGTTGGTAAATGTTAATTATTTTCCCTGAGATGGAACTCTGAGAGAAAGGAGATGAAACATGGACATGCCTGATAATTCTGAACATATCACCAGGCCTCTTTGCCAAGTTGATAAGGAAGTGTCCTGCTCTCTCATCTTGTTTTGAAATGTGCCTACCAATTTCCTATCAAATGTCACAGCCTTCAGCCACTCTGCAGCTGACCTATGCAATGCAAACACAAAACTGCAAAAACTCAGCCTTTAGCTCCTGGCGATGCATTTTCTTTCAAGAAAAAAACAACTGTGACAGTTTTTCTTAAAATGTGAATTTTCTACTCATGAAAAGCAGCAGTTCAGATTTCTAAAAATAACTGGCATGTTTGCATGCCAGACCTGAGAGGTCTAAAGGAATGTGCCAATTAATTGACTACGAAACTCAAAAATGGAAACCTGTCAGATGGATGTGTCTGGACCGTAGATTGGGAGGAAAGGAACACGGAGAGCAATGTGTGTGCTGGCATTTCCACCCAATCATGTGGCTTGGAGTAGGCACTCTGAGCCAGGTGATACTAATGTGGAAGGAGCTACTGCTCCCCAGCCTCTCTCCTGTGCCAGTCTTAAGTGACTCATTGCTTCGGAAATTCTTGGCTAACATATTCATTCATTTCTCACAGAAACTAAGTGTTGCAGCTAGAAATAAAACAGAAGATGGCTAGTAGTGACATCTCTATGAAGAATTCACAACGCACAATTTCGCGTCTCGGAAACTTCAGAAAAGTTATAATTTATTCCTTTTCCTGCTCTGCAATATGTCTAATACTTCTGGTATAAAAACTTCAAGATCCAACTGCTCATATTAACAGCAGTATTGGGAAGTGTTTAGTGGTTATGAACCCTTCATTCCAGCATGCACAATATCCAGGTTGCTGAGCTGCCAACTGCACACCTGATAGAGGAATAATGGGCCACCCTGAAGACTGATTTTCTTTGTGTCTGTGCCCTTAACATTGCCCCTGTGCAGCTCACAGAGCTTCTAACTCCTTCCTGATTCCTCTGCAGGTTTTCTGGGTGAGTTGGATGCCATACACTGGCTTTTCAAAAGTATGAATGGTTGAATATTGGGGCAGGACATGTGTTAAGGGGCTCTGGCTTCCCTCTCTCCCATTGCCTAAGAAGCTGCCTTTCACCATGATGGTGGAACTTCTTTGAGTCTCTTACCTCTCTCTACCAACAGTTTTTATCGAATGCTTATGAACTCTATCTGTCCAGGGAGGTGGTGGATTCTCCGTCCCTGGAGGTATTTAAGAAGAGACTGGATGTGGCACTTAGTGCCATAATCTAGTAACTG